>OZ024821.1:71544013-71921513 GCA_964016985.1 Anodontia alba | reverse complement strand
ACAGATAAGCTTGCCTGAAGGCACTGTCATACAAACATCAGCAACATAAAAGTTGGAATAAATGAAAGGAAGTGTCTTCAGGTACGATTCCATACCCCAAGATTCTAGGTGGTAGTTTAGCTATATTTATTGGGTAAAAAGGTTTAATACAATTTATTGAAGACTTACTCTCATAGACAGAGGCAATCCTCATAGATCTATCACCAGGTATGGTTCCGAATTGGGTGCCGCATATAAAATGTCAGACAGATTGAAAAATGGATCTGATCCTACCCCCTCGACTGTTAAAGAGGTCATTTGACCATCCGACAAGTAAAGACTAAAGTACACAAATCTAGTATTTTAATTAAAAAAATAAAAGTGATACTCACATTGTTTTTTATTTGTTGGAAACTTGTTTGAAGACTGCTGCTAGCTGTTATTTAGTCATCTCCACATTTTCAAACAAAATGTATGTGTGAAATTTTTCTAAAAATTTCTAAAAATTGCCGTAGTGACCTTGACCTTGAGCCAAGGACCCTGATAGTCAATCCATCAGCAAATGCTTGAAGACTGCTGCTAGCTGTTGTTTGAAATCATATTAAAATCCATCAGCAAAGGTAGACGGTACAGCAAATGATGACGCTATAGCGATGACAATTTTTTCTAAAAATAGCTACAGTGACCTTGACCTTGAGCCCAGGACCCTGAAAGTTGGGTCTTCTTAGAGATATTATCATACACAACATTTGTGTGAAATTATAGTAAAATCCATAAATAAATGTAGGCACTAGAGTGAAAACAATATTTTTTTCTAAAAATAGCCACAGTGACCTTGACCTTGAGCCCAGGACCCTGAAAGTCAAACATGCTCAGTTATATTAAAATAAATGTAGGCACTAGAGCAAAAACAATATTTTTTTCTAAAAACAGCCACAGTGACCTTGACCTTGAGCCCAGGACCCTGAAAGTCAAACATGCTCCAACATTTGTGTGAAGTTATATTTAAACTTGCTAGAGATATTATCTTCCCAACATTTGTATGAAATTATATTAAAATCCATCAATACATGTTGGCACTAGAGGGATGACAATTTATATTTCTAAAAATAACCAGTGACCTTGACCTTAACCCCAGGATCCTGAAAGTTAAACTTGCTCGAGATATTATTACACCCAATATTTGTGTGAAGTTATATTAAAATCCATCAGCAAATGACGATGCTAGAGCGATGACAAAGATTTTTTCTAAAAATAGCTGCAGTGACCTTGACATTGAGCCCAGGACACTGGAAATTGAATATGCTTGAGATGTTATCATACTTAACATTTTTGTGAAATTATATTAAAATCCATCAATAAATCAAGGCACTAGAGCAAAAACAAAGTTTTTCTAAAAATAGCCACAGTGACCTTGACCTTGAGCCCAGGACCCTGAATGTCGAACATGCTCAAGATATTTAAAAGCTGCAGTGACCTTGACATTGAGCCCAGGACACTGGAAATTGAAATTGCTTGAGATGTTATCATACTCAACATTTTTGTGAAATTATATTAAAATCCATCAATAAATCTAGGCACTAGAGCAAAAACAAAGTTTTTCTAAAAATAGCCACAGTGACCTTGACCTTGAGCCCAGGACCCTGAATGTCAAACATGCTCAAGATATTATCATACCCAACATTTGTTTGAAGTTATATCAAAATCCATCAATAAATGTAGGCACTAGAGTGTTGACAAATTCTTTTCTAAAAATAGCCAGTGACCTTACACTGCAGCTTTAAACAAAGTAGCATGACTCTGTGACAAATCATCTAACCAGAAAGATTGAACAATATGCGCATCCCCTATTGCTGCTTAAGATTCCATTAAAATTTCGTTGAATTTCTGCCAGTATTTGCTAAGAATTTGCGTGGACACGAACAGTACCCTATATATTCATGCAGAACTCATCAAAGGGCAATAACTCTTGGAAAAATCATCGAACCAGAACACGCAGGTGATATGCACATCCACCTTCCATACTTAATATTCCCATGAAGTTTCAATGAAATCCGACTAGTAGTTTCCGAGAATTCGCGTGGACACGAACAGTACCCTATATATTCATGCAGAACTCATCAAAGGGCAATAACTCTTGGAAAACTCATCGAACCAGAACACGCAGGTGATATGCGCATCCACCTTTGATACTTAATATTCCCATGAAGTTTCATTGAAATCCGACAAGCAGTTTCCGAGAATTTGCGTGGACAAGAGCGGGACGGACGCACGGACGCACGGACGCACGGACGAAGCGGCGACTATATGCTCCCCCGAAATTCTTCGGGGAGCATAATAAAGGGCGCACTTTTTTTTTTCTAGCAACCGGGCTGCGCCCGTTCGCCACGGTTAACCGGCCAACGCTCTCTTTCCTACAACCGAGTTAGCCGGCAGCGAACCGGCTTGGCCCGATTGCGCCGCTTTTAATTGATAGGAAAGGCGGCTAAAAACATGGTGGACAAGTAATTCGTCGCTAACAACAAGTATAAGCTTTCTTACAAGAGGACCATGACGGTCCTATATCGCTCACATGAGCTAACTGATTTACATACTTAATATTGAAGTTTCACATAAGTAGATTGCTAGGCTACGGCCGGGTGGACTGAGCTTACTACGGTATATTTGCAAACCGTCTTATTATTAGATCAGGCTACTAACATGCTGTCTTGATACAGAAAAAGGGCATTAATTTATAACTTTGATAAATTCCATTTGATTCCGTTGCAACCGAAAAATCGGGGTAGTGGACCGTCAGCCGGCCTCGGTGGCTCATTTGGATGCGCCGTCCGACTGGAGATCAGGAGGTCGCGGGTTCAACCCCCGCCGAGATCGGAAACATTCTTTCGTAGAGATTGACCATGAAATATTTTCTACGGTCATTCGCTCCCTTCCGCTGATTCAAGAAGGGCAGTTGTCAGTTTCTGGCGAAAGAATGTACACAATACTGGTTAACCGCTTAGAGGACTAAGCCTGCGCAGTAAACGTGTGGTTATGTAAACTGACCGCGCTCGATATGACCCCACTGGATTGACTGGGCCGTAAAACTTCAACACAAATAAGTGGACCGTCAACTCATTGTATATATTGATTTATATAGTGGTTTGTCGAATGACGTCATCCCACCCCTCGTATAAACCCTTTAATACCCCTAAGAGCATATGTGTTCAAACAATATTTATGCAATAAATTTGTTTGATAGTAACGCACGCTTCAGTTGTGGCGGAGGTAGTATATTAGTATTGAAGCAGGTGATAATCCTATAAACTACATGTTATGAATGCCATCCAGTTGCAAATACATGATTTGTTCCTTTTATCATATGCCATGTATGGCTGGCCTGAGATATCTTTCTGAATAGAGCATTGTTCTGTTTTGTTCTTTTCTGTTCTGCTTTAAGATTTTTGTATAAATTTGATGTTCAAGAGTGACCTGATGGTCCCGTGCAAATGACCCCCAGGGCTAGAAATTCAACAATATTGGTATGTCCACTAGATAAAGCTACATACCAAATGTCAAAGGTCTGTACTGGGCCTGCTGTTTTCAGAAAGAAGAGTTTTAAAGTTTTCCCTATATAAATATTTCTAAACAAAAAGTGGCCCCCGGGCCGGGGCAATTGTTTGGCCTAATAAAATTTGGGCTATAATTCGAACAACATCGGTAAAGGCCAATTAGATGAAGCCACATGCCAAGTATCAAAGATCTGTGCCTTTGATTTTTACTCAAAAAGATTTTTAAAGTTTTTCCCGATATGAGTCTATGTAAAACAAGTGATTCCAAGGGCCATTTGTAACCCTGGGGTTATAATTTGAACAGTCTATGTAAAGGTCTACAAGATGAAGCTACATATCAAATATCAAAGGACTTGGTTTTATAGTTTCAGATGAGAAGATTTTTAAAGTTTTGCCTATATGAGTGCATGTAAAACTTCCAAACACCACGACAAGAAGCGCTACAATGATAATATTTTAGAATACCTACATAAGTGCGGTGTGCCGATATAGTGCTTGTGAATGGTACACCCTCTGTATTAGGTGTTCCAATAAATATTATTCTTCTCTATTCAGAACACTGCTTAGTCAGCCGTGTTTGTTTTTAGCCGGTGCATTCTTTTGTAACAAACAACCTGTTAACCGCCGGCTGGATTGGTTAGGTGAGAAAAAAAGTGCGCCCAAAATCAAAATACAAGCCGGCAAATTCTTATTGTAAATCAATGCAGCAAAGAATACAATATCTATTACATTTATCACCAAAAGCATCATAGTGCAGGTTATATTTTATTTCCTGTGGTATCACTGAGCCATTCTGGTTATTTTAAAAATCGAATACCGCTTGGGGGCGTATGCAGCCTCGCAAACTACAGTGTTGCATATGAAGAGACTCAATCAAACCGCGTTTCCGATTTTCGTAATTTTGTGTGTTCTTTGTTTCCAAAGGCAATCCTTTTTGACTTTTATTTTACTCTACTGTAGCCGGTGTTGTGCCGTGTGGCGACCGTAAAAAGTCTCATCGTACATCATCATAGTGCAGGTTATACTTTATTTCCTTTGGGATCATTGAACCCATCCTGGTTATTTTGAAAACCGAATACCGCTTGGGGTGTTATAAATTTTGACTTTTATAGTACCAATACTACGTAAGAACAAACAGCATACCTAGCAAACACAAAACGTCATGCGGTCATAACATCGCAGCGACGTCCGCACGACGTTGTGTGTTTGCTGGGTACTGTCTGAGGAAGAAAGGAATCAACATTCCGTTCACAAAGAATTGATTGCTTATATCATGTAGGCTGAAATACTGAATGCGCAAATTTGGATCTGTCTTTTCTTTTGGAGCAGATCCTTTGTTTTCAGAAGAGGTATGGCGTGCAGGAAAACAAGGAGAAAGCCTCTCCCTTTTAACCCATTGTATACTGAATAGACTCTTCCACACTATATATTGGAATAGTCCAATTTCAATTTTAGGTATGTCCGGCTATGAGATGTACATATTCCTAGAGAAAAATGGCTAAACTATTTGTAACAGTGGAGACCCTGATCAACGCCATATTCTGTGGCGTCTGACCTGGATCTGCACTTTTGCCGATTACACTTTTACGGGTATCCCGACTACAATGGGTTAATTAACATCGGTAAATGCCTTCTGCAATTTCGTCCCACACATTTTTTAAGTAACACACACACACACATAATACTCTCCTATTTGTATCTAGTCCGTTGCGTACACTATGTATTATGCAAATGAGAATCATTTAATTCGATTTATTTAATTGAACACTTTATCTAAAGTGACATGATTTCGCCATTTATGCCATTGTATATGGAAAAATTACTTAATTTTTTGCTTTCGTTTTGATCCTATATATGTATTATCACTATGTGTCTTAACATGTCGGAGTTTGAAATAAATATGTTTAAACCAAAGACTGCAGAAAATCTGTCAAATGTCGCAGTGCCTTGTTAAACCCTTAAAGCGCTGATCAAGAACGTATAGAAGATGTCCACAGTAACAGTAGCCTACCAATGGCAGCAACTGGAAGAACGCACAAACCGTGACAGGCAGAACATACGCCGAATATCGTACATACTCGTATTTATATGCAATAAATTGTAGTAAATGCAATTAGCGCAGATGCGATTAATGAGGTCAGATTTTTAAGATTTTTGTATCTACTTATTTACATTAAATAGCTACAGCGTCCTATCTGACACTTCATTGTTTGCCAACGATTTCAACCGGTGTTTTTCTTTTGATCTGGGCCCAGCTGTTCAAAGCTAACGACGTCGTTAGTTAAAGATTCGTTAAAATTTACATCGAGTGATACGCAAATATTCTGAAATTTTTTGCAGAAAAAAAAGCTACTCACATTTCTTCAGCAAAAAAATATCAGAATATTGTATATTGGATCAGCTGAAACAGTTAACGAAATGACCCTTAACGACGTCGTTAAGCTCACGATGCTTTGAACAACTGGGCCCTGGTATTCAAGTGGCATTGTTTGACACCCGTGTTGTTTGACACTCCAGGATTCTCCAATGTCTGAATACGTTGTTTCTGTTGATTCCTCATCTTTGCATCATTGTAGGCTTTATCTGTGATTTATTTGTTGTCCGTAATGATTCATGGACGAGTTACAGGACCTCCACGCGGACAGAGCAAATATATGTTTTTGAAATTTGGAACCTGAGGGCGAGGGTAGGGATCCCGTAAAGCTAGCTTAAGGCTCCCTCCCCCGGAAATTTATTACTGACCGTACTATGGCGGTACTTTCATTGTGTTCTGTTTGTTAAATGTTCTGTAGTATTTCACTTACATATGTTTTTCTTTAAACAACGTAAGTTCGAGGAATATTCAATTAAATATGGGCAACAGAGTTGCCACCGCTTTTTTTTTTTTTTTTTTTTTTGGAAAGGGCTGCCGCCACTGCTTGCCATCTGTTCATTTTGTGGCTGTTTAGTTGTATTTATCTGGCTTTCCCTTTGATGTTGAGAACTTGATGTGGATCTGATTGTATCAGTTCCTGAGTTCACTTATTTACTTTGTCTGTCCCAATACTTATGATAAATACGACATAGGACAGTAAATGCAGTATTCTGTCCGTTTATGCTAATGTTTATAATAAATTGCACGCCACAAAAAATGTATATCTGAGTAATTATGTTGATACTTTTCTAATTTACTGATTTGAAAATCTTCTAAATACTTAAGGTTTACAGTTTGGTTAAGCGCACTCAAGTCAAGATGTGAGATGGAATTCAAAACGATGTAGATATTATGGAGTGTTTTTTTTTTTTTTTTAATTTTCCACAGGTTTCCATTCTTTCAGCATGTTTTGGCGTTTTGTTTTGGCACTGAACCTACGACCCTTATTTTGTCGGAAAATAAAAGACAACAAGAAGTTTATCCGGTCAGATTTTTCAACTATAGCACACTAAACATGTCAGTGACAAATTCATATTTGGTCTGCAAATGAAATATACAAACAGTCTCATCTATTATTGTCGAACCAAAGTCGTGCGTTTTTATGAAATATAGCCCTTGACTTCCGTGTAGTATTGCTGGGTCCAGCCGATATTTCCAAGGGCATTTTTGTTTTGTTTTATTGTACTTCACTGCACTTGGTGATAAGTGTCATTTGGTGGCCGTAAAACGTCTCTCTGTACCATAGTACAAATTTTGTTTCATTTGGGATCGCGGGCCCCCGTAGCCTAGTGGATAGGAGAGTTGACTCTTAATCCATTAGGTTTCTCACTGTTGTGGTTCGAGCCTCGCTCGGGTCATATGTGGGAAAGCCAAGTTCTGCTTACGGATGGTCAGGTGGTTTTTCCCTGGGTTCTCCGGTTTTCGTCCACCTTTGATGAACGATCGGCTCGATATAAGTGAAATATTCTTGGAAGGGACGTAAAACCCAAATCGAAAAAAAAAAAATCCTTTGGGATCTCGAACCCATTCTGATTACAGTAGAACTTCGATGGCTCGAACCCCTTTGGGACCATGAAAATTTGTTCGAGACAGCGGTAGTTCGAGCCTCGGAAGGTTACTATTATTGCCACACCAGGAGTCAAAATGGAGATAATTGTGGGATATCTTTTCGGTGTTCTATATTTAAATGTATGTTGTGTGTTCTCATTAGAATCGCCTCATAGAGGCGATTCTAATGAGTACACACAGCATACATTTACAAGATAAAAGAAATCTCCCTAAATTATCCGTATACCGTATTTGGAGGAAATACCTACGGACTCAAGAACGTGTTCGACTCATCTATGGTAAACGAGCCATCGGGGTTCGAGCCACTGAAGTTGTACTGTACTTTGAAAATCGAATACCGCTTAAGCTGCTGCTACATGTAGGGGGCGTGTGCAGCCTCGCAAACTGTATTGCTGCATATATAAAGACTTCAGCAAACCGAGTTTCCGATTTTATTCATCTTTGTGTTCTTTGTTTCCAAAGGCAACCTTTTAGATTGAACGGAACATGCAAATTTTAAGTTTATTAACGGTCATATATACGCTCATAGTTTTGCAAGACAGACGGACGACGATACACAGAAAACCTAATACACCACCACTATCGTGTGGCATCGTAGGAAACATGGAAGTACAATAATTTAAAAGTAATGCTGCGCCGATGTAACGTCGGTGTTGTGGAATGTTTGCCAATACCTCCACAGTGATTTAGTAAATAATCTTTAAGCCAACTTACACATCATTTAAACATCATATTCTCATGTCAAATATACACAACAGAGAGTTTACAATCATTATCATTTTCTTTTATGGAAAATGGATAGCTTTCAGTGAAGAGAACTCAGTCGGAATTGTTTTGGAACCTTTTGGAAAAGATTCTTCTCTCAAAGGACAAAATTTGCTTCCCTATTACAAGGAAGACAACTTTTTTTTTTTTGATGTCCTGTTTGTTTTCCTGCACACAGATCCCCCACCCGCCCCCTGAAACAGGTCTATTCAAAGAGAAAGAATTTGCTTCCTTTGAGTGCAAATTCTTTCAGGTTAGAATAGTGAGGAGCTGGTTGCTTTGCTTTTTATTCGGTCTGTGGCTTCTGCATTGTCTGTCATGGTTTGTTTGGTTTTGCTCTTGGTGCCATTGGTAGACTATGCTCTGTGATTCATTACGAAAACACGCCTATTCAAATATATTGAAAATTTCACCACCAAAACTGCAAGTTTTCAAATAAAAATTCTGACTTTTTAAATATTTTTGCTCAAAACACAGATTGTGAGTACTCGTTAGAACCGCCTCGCCAAGGCGGTTCTAACGAGTACCCATAATCTATGTTTTTGAGCAGAAATAAGAAAAATAATGTATACCCATGTAAACCCCAGTTTTACTATATATATTAAAGTGGGGTTTAATGGGGTCAAAATTGTATAGGTATGTTTTCGTGATGATGGCACTTCTCGAACATCTTCTATGCTATTTTTGAGAAGAGAGGCAAAACCTCCTCTCCAAAATGTGAAAGTTTATCCATTCGTCTAAACTGAAAGTACTTTCTCGCTTGACGTGATCTATCCAGTTTTTTCTTTAAATGAACTTGATTCACTTGGTAGTTTTCTCGCCATATTTTAGAAGGGAGACAGCTTGTGAATTTGGTTTAATGCACCAGTAGTATTTTTTTCTATTGACTGTTCCAAAGCGATTCCTCTGTTGCAGTTCTTCTGGGGATTGTTTGTCAATTGTTCCTCATCTCTCCTTCTTTTGGTGCCTTCGCAGTTCTTCTGGGTATTTTTGTCATTTGTTCCTTATCTCTCCTTCTTTTAGTGCCTTCGCAGTTCTTCTGGGGATTGTTTGTCAATTCTTTCTCATCTCTCCTTCTTTTGGTGCCTTCGCAGTTCTTCTGGGGTTTGTTTGTCAATTGTTCCTTATCTCTCCTTCTTTTGGTGCCTCGGGAAGGCTGTTCTTCGTGATTATGACATTTCCTGGTATCTTCTCTTACATTTTTTATTTTCTTTTCTGAACAACAAATCACTTCTGAAAAGATGTGTATTCTAAAAGGAAAGAATTTGATCCCACTGGGAGCAAATTCTTTCCTTTTCGAATAGATCCCTTTTCAGAAGGGGCCAAACAATTTATACACTTGCCTCCTCTGAAACAGTATCCATTCCCCTTAACCAATTTTACACTGAATAGACTACCCCACTCAATATATTGGAAGAGTCCAATTTCAATTTTAGGTATTTCAGGCTATGAGATTTAGATATTCCTAGAGAAAAATGACTAAACTATTTGCAAACAGTGGAGACCTCATTAGACGCCGCGATCTGCGGCGTGTGATCTTGGTCTGCACTGTTTGCCAATTACCATTTTGCTGGTATCCCGACTACAATGGGTTAAGAGTATTTTCTTTGGTCTCAAATTCTAAAGTACTCTTACTGCTCTCACTGCTAATCTTTAGCACTAGTAAGCGATTCCTGTTAAATTAGACAGACATTTCTTCGCTAAAAGAGTTATTTATTACTTAGGACATTATATGGGTACTTGAGTTTAAAGAGGGCATGTGATGTTCTTGAACATGCGGCTTCAATTGGCCATCCAGTGTAAAGTAGGCTATACCTTTTACTAAAGAGTTAAACTTAATTTTAGCTGAGGAGATGGCTGCAAATAGCTCGCCGACGTGGTCTTTCCATGCATGCTTCATTTCTTTTCCATTTTTAGAACGCAGATTCCTGCATTTATGAGCCATGGTATTTTTTATCATTCTGACATTGCTTCGCATTGATATCGCGAAACTTTCAGACGAGCGCTGTACAAGTTTGTATTGAAAGTAGTCCCTGATAATTTAAAACAGCTCTAAAATCAATACTCGTATGCTTAGAATTGGTTTTAGTTATGTTCAAATCTAAAAGATTGCCTTTAGAGACTCGGTTTTATAAAGTCTCTTCATATGCAGCAATGCAGTTTGCGAGGTTGCATACGCACCTCCCCTCCATTAACATCAGCTCAAACGGTATTCGATTTTCAAAATAACCAGAATAGGCTCAACGATATAATCTGCTCTATGGCGAAATACGGGCAGACATTTTACGGCTGCCACATGGCACTTAACACCAGCTACAAAATCTTAACATGACTAAAATATATTCTAGACTTAGACGTTTAACCTAACTTCAAATCAGCACATGCATACTTTTAGTCTTGAAACGGAATTCAGGCTGGATATATACGTAATGTTTTATTACATTAAGACGTAAGTTCAGTCTGGAAACCAGACTGGACATATGCAAATTAATTCTGATTAATTACGTGTAGGTTCAGTCTAGGAACATATAAATGCCGTTTCCAGACCGAACCTGTGCGTTTATTTTGATACGATTCTGATGTAGGTTACGGACGCTGATAACATTAAATTTGGTATGCTAACTTCATTATCTTTCATCCGATTTGAGCAAAATGCCAACTTAACACGGGTTCTTTTGACATGAATTCCGGACACTGATAATTGCTAGAATTTGTCCGAGTATATCTCCTCTTGGAACATCTGATCTCACCTCTATTACGGCCTTGTTATAATTCCAAATAAGGCACTTTTTCAACCAAAAAGTATAGAGAGAGTATCAGGTAAATACTTTTCTTATTTCTTGTTTCTCCCTTAGGAGCTTCTAATGAGCACCAAAACATCTGGCCCAGTTGTTCAAAGCGTCATTAGTTTAATGAGCTCGTTAGTGGTCAAACTGTTAACTGTTCTAGTAAGTATACAATAAATAAATCACAGGTATTTTTGCTGAAAAAAGTGAGTAGCTTTTGCACATTTTTTTTTCAGCAAAAATATTAGCGTTTTTGCCATATTTATTGAGAGAGTATCAAGTAAATACTTTTCTTATTTCTTATTTCTCCCTTAGGCGCTTCTAATGAGCACCAAAACATCTGGCCCAGTTGTTCAAAGCGTCATTAGTTTAACGAGCTCGTTAGTGGTCAAACTGTTAACTGTTCTAGTAAGTACAATAAATAAATCACAGGTATTTTTGCTGAAAAAAGTGAGTAGCTTTTGCACATTTTTTTTCAGCAAAAATATTGGCGTTTTTGCCATATTTATTGATCAAAGTTTTAACGGTACGTTAACTAAGACATAGTTAGTTTTGAACAACTGGGCCCTGTTGTCTTAGCGAAATAAGAACAGCATCAGTACTTTTGGTTGAATAAAAAAGCCCCTTATCTGGAGCTATGGAAGTGCCAACGAATTTGGATGAGCTAGTCTGGATTTACCGCATTGATAGAATCTTTCATTACCGTATATGTAATACATCGACTTCTTTCATCGGATTTAACTCTTTCGGTGCCAAATTTCAACTTTTTTTTCTTTTTTTTTTAAACAAACTATCGCTTGGAAAGAAGTTTATATATGTAAAGTTGAAAAACTGAATGTCAAACAGCGTAGATCCAGATGAGACGGCTCATTATGAGCCGTCTCATCTGGATCTATGCTGTTTGCAAAAGCCTATTGTTATCACCTGTGGCAGTGAAAGAGTAAAATGAGTTTCATGCGATAACGTACACTTAACCAGGTAACAGTGGCTAAATAAATGTTTCATTTCGAAATGGGCATTTTTACACATAATGTATTGTTTGTGAAGGGTAATTTGTAAGTATTGCTCAGCAATGTTTCATGTTTCAACAAGACCAGTCTTTTGGACAACCATACAGTGCTTTGCGGTGATTTTATCCATGCTTATTTCGCCTTCGCTGGCAAAACATATGCAAACAGTGAAAGTTCCATGGTACCTCCTATTGGCTGACCATATGACAAATTATTTTGTTCGCAACATGAGAAAATGTATCTTGTGTTATGGTATGCGCGCCCAGATGAGCCTGTGCATCCGTGCAGTCTGGTGTGTCTTCTTTGGGTCTTCCGTGGATAGCAAAAGAGTCATGTCTCGTTTGGGCGAACCCCGAAAGCTCTGACTAGACTGCGCAGATGTGCAGACTATTCAGTCTTCGCTGTCCACACATACAGTAAGGTATGTGTTCCCCCGATGTTGTTCAGTTCTAACAAATGTATATAAAATTCCTTACCTTTTCCAAAAGCAACTTCAATGTCAACACTAGCTACATCACCATCTGTCTCTTCCACAAATTTAAGGGGAATAACCTCACTCCACATTCTGAAAGCCAGGTCTATTGTGGCTCTTTGGTCATCTACCGGGATTCGAGTACTAAATCCAGTATCTAAGAGTCTCCACCGAACCACTTGCTTTTCAAATCTTTGTCCATCTTTTAACCTAGGCACAGTACTATTATCAATATGTTCTTGCACTGCAATTGATCGTTTTTGAACACTAACTATTTTTTCCTTGTTATTTACATTTTTATACATCATAGGATCTTCGTGCTTTATCTTATTTATGTAATCATGAAGATATCGCCGTCGTCGTTCTAAACTAGGTATAGGGTCTTTACCGGCAATAACTTGCATTAATTTTGTATTGGATGCCGACCGTTTCCAAGGCCGACGTTTAAAAGTTTTGCCCCATGAATCCTTTTTGTCATGAGAATTTTGTTTAATAAATTGGTCTAATAATTCTATAGTATTGCTTTTATATTTACCCTCATTTAATTTATTTGGAATACTCTCATCTTTGTCTGCGTTACCACACCTTGATGTACTCATTAACGCTCGTGTCCGTTCATCTAGAACACCAGTTTGAGGTAATTTATATGTCTTTTGATATTGTTTAATTGCTTTTCTAATCTCGCGCCTGCTACAAGGGGGAAGATCCCCTTCGACAGGACTTAAATTGTTTCCAAAATCACTGTTTGCTGGTCCCTCAGAAAGAAAGTCTGGGAAGAACGAACGTTTCCGTCTCTGTTGAATTCTACAATGTAGGTATCCATATTTCTCTAACTGTTGCTGAAAAAGGAAATACAAAAATATTAACCGCAACGTCGGGAAACGTACCTTCGGACATGTGTGTCCAGCGTAGATACAGATCAGCCTGCGCATTCACGAAGTCTGATCAGAATCTTCACTTGGCGTATCTTAAATAACTAAGGTCACAAAGTTTCTTCATGCGGACAACGAAGAATCTCATCATACTGCGCGGATGGCAAGCTGATTTGAATCTTCATTGGACGCACAAGTCAGAAGGTACGTTTTCTGACGTTATGGCTCATATGGTTTAGTTGAATATATGGAGGAATAAAACCCCTTTTCAGTAAATATAATATGAAATACGAAAAAAAAAAAAAAAAAAAAAAAAAAAAAAAGAAAAAGAAACCATAAAAAAGATAATAAAAAAATAAAATAAAAATAAAAAAAATATTAAAAAAGGAAGACAGGACGCGCATTACGGGACATTAAGGAAGCATTTGCATGATATTAACATAGCTATGTTATGAAATGTTTACTTCCAAGCCATGGATCTAGATAAGACATGCTTTTTTTCAACAATAATGCTATTTTTTGATATCTCGAAGAAAACATATGTTGTGGGTGTTCAGAAAACACCAATGAATACCAACAGCATATGTTTCTGTAGAGAAATAAGAAATATATCCATTTTGATACCCTCTTTTTTAACCATTAAAGCGCCAATCACAACTAAAGCAAGCGATAATTTTGATTTTTTTTATTTTCAGAAGAAAACAAGTCTTGATATTTCATGTGAATCGTCTGCCAAGCAGCTATTCACACAAAATATCAAGACTTGTTTTCTTTGAAAAATAAAAAAAAAAAAAAATAAATAAAATAAAAAAATAAATAAAAATTTTAGAATGTCGTCTGCTAGAAATTTTGCTTGGCGCTTTAAGGGTTAAAGCTTTGTAGCTTTGTAAGACATGACACTTTTGCCATATAATACAGGAACTGAATCAGGTCATATTATGGTTATTAAGCCAATTACGACAGATTTATGCAGTTTCAAAAGGTTGCTAGAAGTAATAAAATTGAAAAAAAAAAAAAAAAAAAAAAAAAAAAAAAACAACAACAAAAAAACAAAAACAAAACAAAACAACTGGTTGAGAAACTTCAAAATCGAGCAAATTCTAATAATGTAGATCACTGCATACATGTATCCCTGTTTTCACTATATATTATGAGGGAACAACAAAAACAACAACATCAATAATGATAATAATAACAATAATAATACAATAATATACAATTCAAATATTCTATTATAGACCAAACCTTCTGACATGTTTATGACCATATAATTAGCAAGTGGAGAATGCGGTAATTTGCAGAGTAGCAATTAGCAAGTGGAGAATGCGGTAATTTGCAGAGTAGCAATGTATATACAAATTCCGTTTAATGGATGAATAATACAATAGAATTACGCAACGAAAATAGGAACATGAGTGGCAAGAAGGCTTCTTAAGGTACAAGAATAGACATTAAAGGGAAATTATACACTGATCTTCAAGCATTTGCTTCCTTTATACCCCACCCCAGAAGCTAAGTCTTTCCTTTAAAAGAAGTCCTCTTTGAGTATGGATTCATGTAACAGTTAAGCAACTTCTTGCTGCTAGAGTGGTCTTTGAAAATGGAGAAACGGCATCAAGAGCGCTCTCTTTGCGAGTTCTCAGTGGGCACACAGCGTTGAAACAACATCGTTTCTGTGTTGATTCAATGTCCTCACGTTGAAACGACTTTGTTTCAACGTTCTGTGCCTGTTGAGTTGTATCCATACACTCTCCGTCATTTCTGCAAAGGAAGACAAATTTTGTGACTTCCATATAGCTTTTACTGCACTGCACGCCCAGCCTCTTCTGAAGAGATGTCTATCTACTCTAAAACGGAAGAATTTGGGGAAGAAAATTCTTTCCTTTTAAAGTAGAACCTTTTCAGATAGGAAACAAAATCTTTGTTACAGAGTTGCCCTAATACATTTGCGAAACATTACGAAAACAGGCCTATTCAAATATATTGAAAATTTCACCATTAAAAACTGAAAGTTTTAAGATAAAAATTCTGATATTTTTCATATTTCTGCTCAAAACATAGATTGTGGGTACTCGTTAGAGCCGCCTCGCCGAGGCGGTTCTAACGAGTACCCACAATCTATGTTTTTGAGAAGCAATAAGAAAAAATAATGTATACCCTGTAAACCCCAGTTTTACTATATAAAAGTGGGGTTTAAGGGGGTCAAAATTATATAGGTATGTTTTCGTAATGACTCTCTTGGCAGTCTGACCAAGTGTTTGCCTTTTTCTGTTCCGCTAGAAAATATCGTATATTGCTTAAGCCTGTTATAGTCAAAATTTTCAAAACGAGCAACTAAAGTATACAAAGTATTAAAAAAAAACAAAACAAAACAAAACAAAAAAAAAAAAAAAAAAATGCCAGAACTTAAATAAGTTACCAGATCTTATCTAGAAGCTTATTTTAGCATTCGTCAGATATGAATGTTTGTACTTTTTAAGTATGGACAACAGGTCACAGTCAAACTTAACAAATATGGACAGCAGGTCATATTCAAACTTACAAAACTGCGCTCTACGCTAACCGAACACTTCTCCATACATAGAAATCCAAAGCTATGTTAGGAGACCGGCGCGATTCGCGCGCCGGCCAATTATACTGTAAATAGAACAGAATATGTCCAGAAATGGGCACAATCACAGAATATAGCCTACTAATAACAAAAGAGGAAGAGTCAAAAATTGCTGGTTGAGTGGCAAACAGTGTAGACCCTGATGAGACTCCGCGTTCTGCGGCGTCTCATCTGGGTCTACACTGTTTGCACTGGCCCGTCTGTCCGAATACATACGGTAAATACGGTAGGCAGTAAACAAGCCACAAATCATGAAAAAAAAAATCAACAACAACAACAAAAAAACAACTAGTTTAGTGTTTTCACAGATCTGTTGTTTTGTAATTGTATTAAGAAGTGACTTTCAACTTCGTTCAAAACTATATAACTACCTTCAGAAGAAACCAGGGCCCATTTGTTCAAAGCATCGTTAGCTTAACGAGCTCGTTAGTGGTCTAGCAAGTACAATATTTAATTCATAGTTATTTTTGCTGAAAAAATGTGAGTACCTTTTGCAAATCACATTTTTTTAGCAAAAATAATAGCTTTTATGCCATATTTAATGATCAAAGTTTTAACGATACATTAACTAACGACAACATTAGTTTCCAACAACTGGGCCCTGGGTAATTAAAAAGAAAGTTGCAACATAAACACGATTTAAGATGAACTGATTCAGTTTCACATATAACTGTCACAATTTATTGGCCCCTTCTGTAAAGGGGTCTGCTATAAAAGGAAAGACTGCGTCCGCTGTGGGAGTTCATGCATTCGTTTGAGAAGACCGATCAAAAGCGTCTTCAAGCGGACAACGAAGATTGAGATCAGCTTGCGTCTCTGCACAGACTAATCTGAGTCTTCACTGTACGCAGATGAATTCTTGTAAGAAATGCTGTGCCCCGGCTTATATTGGAGGTGAAGACCGTTGTTATGTTTGAATATGACATATTAATACACGCTGAAGTTCTGTTCAATTTGCTTTCATGTTTTCAACAACGTTTTTCTCGGTCAGCTATTGGAATGCTAATATTTATTGCTCATTTCCGCATATTTACGTTTTCCTCCCTGCAGCATCAACCTTCTGCCAAGGCCAATCCAATTAAATAAACCGTCAATGGGCGTTGCACTACGACATCCTGCTTTCAAGTCCTTCCGCGGAAATAGTAACTCCTGCCATGTGCTTCAACGACCAAATTTTCATTCACTAAGTTTGTTTGGAAAATATTTTAATATTTAGTTATGAGTATCGAAAGCAATCCAAATGTGGGAGGGGTTTAAGTTATAGATCAGGCAAAATACGGATTGAACAAGAAATAGCTCTTATAAAGGATAAATCTTTAGAATTCGAACGAGCATGGACAAAACGTTATAAACAGTTTTTGAGAAAGCAAGCTAGAAAGCCAATAAATAATGTTGTAGGCAGTATCTTTCTCTCTCTCTCTCTCTCTCTCTCTCTCTCTCTCTCTCTCTCTCTCTCTGTATGTTTGCAAACAGTCTAGATCCAGATGAGATGGCTCGTTACCGTCTCATCATCAGGATCTTCACTGTTTACCTGTCTGTTTTGGATTTTTGAATGACATCCCTTTTTTTCAATTACGGATATGTCCAAAGACAAAGACAAAAGAGTCTACTTCAGAAACTTAGGGGTGAGACGTTTACAAAAATGGTCTAAGGAAGATTCTATGAGCCATTTGTATATATTTAACGGTTCAGCTACCAGTTTACCACTTCGAATTCATCGGACTGTACGCCTCGATGCGATGATGTGGCGGCAACGACCATCGAAGATGGCGGCCAAGATGCCGACGGGGAAAAACACCGACAAATCAGCCAAGGACTCGTTGGTGCCCAGCGAGTTGGTGGAAGGCGACAACGCCTCCTACCATCGGCGGACCCCGTCTCGAACAGCTTCGGCCCAGTAGAGCGGGTGATTTACTAACGAACATTCTATTTACCGAGTCTCCGCAAGATCCATAGCTGGATCCCAGCTAGCATTCTTTATGAATCTATAACGGGCTGTTATCGGCCCGTCAGCTACCCTGACGCTATAGATTTATAAAGGGTGCTGGCTGGGATGACCCTAACAAGAGCAGTCGGGGTTCAAGGGAGAATAACTTTATGCTTGCTGCTGATGGACGATGGGGAGAAGGTGCCCTTAACCGGATTTAAAAGGTTGGTTCTTTTTGATTTCCTTTTACGAGCTCTCCCGGTCTGGTGGCACGATTGAGCAAGTTTGAGATTCCATTGTGCATTAGTAATACATACGTATTAAAGCACTTATTTTGACTGACTGCTCCGAATTCTGAAACTTACAGGCTAGGACCCTAGCATCCGGTCCGTCGGCGAGGCTTCTCTACGCATGAATCATGCGCAGAGGCCGTTTCAAGGCAGAGTCCAGGCAAAACTAATCCAGAGTTTTCTGGCCTGCCCTATGTGCCTCAGGTGCTCGGCAGCGTTAACAATCTACGGTCTGTCTGTCTAGATTACCGTGTCAGTTGTGGCATGTAATGTGATCATACCCTCTTGAAACAGCTTTGATGGAAATGCTCTGGCTCCTTGCTGTTCGGAAATAATCAATTGTAGTTATACAAATTGTGACTTTAGTACCTACTTTGCGTAGGTTTCCTGAGAGGAGAGAAGCCGCTCCTATCGAAAAAAAAAACACGGCCATTATTAATCAACAATTCCAACTCAAAAGGCTTACAATTATTTTGCGCAGTTTGAATGGCCGAGAGCAATCTAATTATACTTGTACAAATCCAATGTCCAGGAATACCGGAACTATCTTCTTCGCGCAAATTTCTAAAATGAGCTAGTTTATCCATATTTTGACGTAATATATGACCTATTTGGAATTATAAGTTTTATTATCATGAATTTTATAGATGTGTAAACGCCAACGATCGCTGGCATTTACACATCTATAAAATTCATGATAATAAAACATATTTTGTGTGTGTGTGTGTGTGTGTGTGTGTGTGTGTGTGTGTGTGTGTGAGGGTTTTATCGATGTATAAACACCGGTGAATCACTGTGAGTGTTTTACCGGCGTTTATACATCGATAAAACACCCCCCCCCCCACCCCACACACAGAGAGAAATCATTCCTACATTTCAGAATACCATTTTCAGCAAATCAGTGTCACAACTCGATAGCACCTTGTAACAAATTTAAAGGGAATAGATTCACCTCCAAGGGTTATATTTATGACATTGAAATATTATCGTTGCTTCTCACTGGGACTCACGAACCTGTTCCTTCCGGAAGCATGTTGTTTCTTTAAATTTTAGCCATCCTTTTTAAAAGTTTCAGTATTAAGGGAGGCAGTTTTCAGGATGCAATAGTTGTCTCTCATTGCGAAATGGCGTAAAAAGAAACTTTAAGATGTATCCATATACTTAAACCCTTTAAGCGCCAAGCATATTTTTAGCAGACGACAAACTATTGCTTTTTTATTTTTCAGAGAAAATAAGTCTTGATATTTGATGTGAATCGTTTGCTTGGCAGGCGATTCACATGAAATGTCAGGGCGTTTTTCTTTGAAATAAAAATATGTCAAAATGTCGTCTGCTTCAATTATGATTGGCGCTTTAAGGGTTAAGACAGATTTTGGTGCATTGTATCAGACAAACATTGTCTGGTCTGTATCAGACGACTGACGTACGCAATAGTGGTGCGAGCAGTGTGCCAAAATCTGGTTTCAATCTTAACACTTGTCATGCTGAATAAATTAATATGCCACGCCCATTTCTACCTGTCAGCCAATCAGATTACTTAATTCAGATTGTTGATATAAGTTCACATACTGAATGACAGACAGCGCAAATTCAGATCAGTTGGCTTCTTCACTGACCTTGATCTACACTGTTTTAAAAAGCAGGACATATCCGGGTTCAGCAAGACAAGGGTTAAACTAACAGGTAACATCTAAACTGCTTTACTTCAGAGCACTAGATAGAAAAATATACAAGATAGTGTTGGAACACAATGAACCGCAAAGATCTCCCCTGTAACTCTATTTCATCTCCTATCGCTCTTCTCCCTTTCTCTGGGAGACGACACAAAATGACCCACAAGGGTTGACGTGTCGTTAAACCCCAACAAATCAATCAATCATGAACTGCAACGTCACAGAGCGTACCGTCTGATATGTGCGCCCAACGAAGACTCAAATCAGCCTGCGCATCCGCGCAGTCTGATTAGAGTCTTCGTTGTCCGCATAAAGAATTTTTTTATCCTTGGCTATCCAGACTGCGCCCAGTGAAGACTGATCAGACCGTGCGAATGTGCAGGCTGATCTGAATCTTTTCTGTGCAAACATGTCCGAAGGTACGTTTTCTGACGTTGCGTCCCAAATGTTGTTTGTTTGTCTCCATGAAAGTATGTTGTTTTTATTTATTTATTTATTTATTTTTATGGCTTGGCGGTAAGACTTTACAAACTGTCTCTGGTAAAGAACTTGAATCGTATCGCAGTTAGTAAGATTAGGTTTCAGACAGGGATAGGTTTAATCTGTTAGGTTAGGGTAAGTTATGGTTAGGTTAGTTTGTTTTGGTTAAGGTGAGGGTCAGGTTTTGGTTTAAATAGTTTACAGTTAGTCTTTGGAGTAAATCGAAATGTTTTGGCGGACAGACTGTATGTTTCAGACAAGCTTAGGTTTAGTGTGTTAGGTTGGGATACGTTTTGGTTTAGGTTAGGTTCGTAGTTTGTTTTGGTTTAGGTGAGGGTTAGTGTTTTAGGGTTAGTTTACGGTTTGGCTTTAGAGTAAATCGAGATACTTTTGCAGACAGACTGTATATTTGCTTCGATTTGTCTCTCCCAGATGCCAGTAATTGGATTCCACAAAACAAATTGGAGGAATATCAATATTTCTCTACCAAAGAACACGTCAGTAACCATTAAATCTTAAATGGACTTCTATAGAATAGGTACTGAAGAGTTTTAACTTTAAATATATTCACATATTTACACTAGATATTCATACAGACAGGTTTGAGCAAACAGTGTAGACCCTGATCAGACGCCGCAAAACGCGGCGTCTGATCAGAGTCTACACTGCTTGCCACTCATCCAGTGTTTTACATCCCTAAAGAGGTTATGAAATGGGCTTATCCAAATTTTAGAACAAGTACGGTAAGAAGTTGTCCGAATAATAAGGGTAAAATACGGTATTTTCATTTTACTTTATTTTTTCATTAATTAATTTTATTCAAATTTTAGGCACATATGGTAGTTGATCGTAAATATGTTTCTAAAATAAGCAGTAATGCTAACACCAAAAGTATTGTTCGCCCACGCTGCACTTTAAATATACAACATAAATGGATCCCGTCTTATGCGGGTACCAGTATCACATAAAAATGTCACCCTTCCTTGCGGTTTTAGAAACATTCGAACTAAAAAAAGTTACAAATGGCGTGACATCTAATTAGAAACTGGTATACATAATAGACAGGAATAGTTACAGTAGCAAAGCAAATGTCTTTTAACATGTCATACTTGCTTGCATAGATTTTTAAGGTAAGGGGAATTTATACATTTTATGGGAAGGCAAAATAATCAAAATATGTTTTGCCTCCCTTCAAAAAAAGGTTGTCTCTTAACCGTAGAACCTTACCGTAGAACCTTCGCAGGAATTTCCTCGTAGGATGGGGTAAGTAAGGATGCGTAAGCTTAAAATACAGGGCCCAGTTGTTCAAAGCTAACGATGTCGTTAGTTAACGATTCGTTAAAATTTATATCAAGTGATATGCAAATATTCTGAATGTTTTTGCTGAAAAAATGTGAGTAGCTTTTGCAGTGCAAAAGCTACTCACATTTTTCAGCAAAAAATATCAGAATATTGTGTATTGAATCCGCTAGAACAGTTAACGAAATGACCCTTAACGAGCTCGTTAAGCTAACGACGCTTTGAACAACCGGGCCCAGTGCGTTAGCTTACATCCCTACTATGTCCTATACGTTACCTACCTTGCCCTACACTGTCCTGTCATGCCTAGTTATTACTGTAGACAATCTACAGGGCCCTAAAAAATTACAGTACATGTACTGGCAGCCAGTTGCCAGTATTTACCGTAATTTCTATTGGCTCTTTTTACAGTGTACAACTTCCAATCAAGGTCTTAAAGGTTGCCCTAACACAAATGAGGCCCTCCCAGGAATGAGAACACAAATGAGGCCCTCCCCTGAAAAAAATCGGCACTTTCACTTGTTCCCCAAATCAAAATATTGATTTTCTATGTTCCCTGTTCCCCAAAATTGCCTTTGTTCCCCTGTTCCCTTCAGTTTTAGACTTTTGTTCCCTTGTTCCCCTGAAATGAATGGCCTTATTCCCCTGTTCCCCAAAACCCGATATGTTAAATGATCATCTTTTCTTATATTTCGTCATGCTGTAGAATGTTGTGAATGCTTTGATTAGGCTATACGTAGACTGTGCGAATGTGCAGGCTTGTATAGACCTTCCCTGTCCATACATGTAAATCTGTATCATGGGCTAATTCAGCAGACGGCAAATTGATGATATTTTTCTTATATTTTTTTCCAGAAAACCAGATTTGATATTTCATGCAAATCTGCATGAAATGTCAAAATCTGTTTTATAGGAAAAATAAGAAAAAAAATGTTTTGAAATGACGTCTGCTGGAAATTTTACCCATCATGCTAAGTGTTAAAGAAATATTGTCTGATGGCACAGGTCAATAATAATTTAATATCACGAAAACACGCCTATATAATGTTGACCCCCTTAAACACCACTTTTATATAGTAAAACTGGGGTTTACAGGGGTATACATTATTTTCCTTATTTTTGGTCAAAAACATAGATTGTTGGTACACGTTAGAACCGCCTCGTCGAGGCGGTTCTAACGAGTACCCACAACCTATGTTTTGAGCAGAAATATGAAAAATATCAGTTTTTTTATCTGAAAATTTATCTGAAATATATTTGAATAGGCGTGTTTTCGTAATGACTAGTGACTCTACGAAATTTATTCTTTCATGATAACATGAATATATGCACATATAAATCAGAAACAATTTCTATGTTTGTTTCTTTCATTCGCTTAATCTTATTTTTCTGAATACAAAGTACCTGATAAAAGTCTTATCTCTGCCCGTCATCGGCATATGCTATATTTCAGCTACTTGTTTGATATACCAGTATCTTATCCATCTATGAGTCAACCCATCACGAAAACATGCCTATATAAATTTGATCCCCTTAAACCCCACCTTTATATAGTAAAACTGGGGTTTCCAGGGGTATACATAATTTTTCGTATTTCTGCTCAAAAACATTGATTGTGGTACGCGTTAGAACCGCATCGCCGAGGCGGTTCTAACGAGTACCCACAATCTATGTTTTGAGCAGAAATATGAAAAATATCAGAATTTTTATCTAAAACTTTTCAGTTTTTTGGAGGTGAAATTTTCTACATATCTGAATAGGCGTGTTTTCGTAATGATTATTTAGCCTTTAACACTCTCTGGACTAATTCAGCAGACGACACTCTGGATGTATTTTTCTTATTTTTTCCAGAAAATAGATTCTGACATTCCATGATAATTGTTTGCATAAAATGTCAAAGCTCATTTTCTGGGAACAATAAGAAACATATTTCAAAATGTCGCCTGCTGATTTTTTTTTTACCCGGCATGCTATGCGTTAGATTCATTTGTATAACAATCACATTTTCATTGTCTGTTTTGTTAGATTTGTTTTGGGTAAATCGGATACATAACACTATCGATTTGAGATAAAAAAACAAACAAAAAAAAACAACAAAAAAAAAAAAACAAATATACTGGCGCACCACCATGATGGGCATTGTTACCAACTACATGTAACTCGGAGTGGCCGGGTAGACAGGATAGCCTCCGAGTTAGTTGTTAGCCTCCGAGTTAGTAATTCGCAATGCCTGGCATAGTGTTACATCACTATGGTCAATGATGAGTCACCATAAGATGACCAGATGAACAGGAAAACGCTAGAGCAAATCGCAAACAGCGCTGGTCCCGGTGATAATTGTTGAGTCATTGGCACGGGACAAGAGAAACAGCACACCTTTCAATCGCAGATCGTCGAGTTAGTCATGTAGTTGCGAACAGTGTTGGCATGATAATATATCACTATTCTGGCTGATGAATCAATGTATAAAAGGGATCAGATAGAGAGGACAATTGTTAACTGATCTTTCACTAATCCCCCAAGTCATTGTCATAGGAAAATAGATAGGATACCTGCCAATCACAGATCTTCTAGCTAGTTTCTGACAGAGTCTGACATGGCGTTATATCACTATATACTGGCTGAAAAATCAGTGTAAAACCTTAAAAGGGGACCAGACAGATTTCTGATCACTGATGCTCCCGCGTTATTGTTTCTAATAGTGTTGTCAATATTCTGGCTTAATGAATAATCATCTGCCCTCTGGCTGTGCTGGAGAGAAATGCTACTCAGCTTTTATGGGCAGTACGGACAGTCTAATCACAACAACAAACTGTGGAAGGCACTTTTAAGTGAAATACTCATATCATATGCAGCAAACTGAAAATGTTGCGTAATCAAACTACGCCCTAAGTCAACGACCATAACCCATAAATAACCTTAAGGGGAATCATTGCATAAAAAGCAGTGTCGCACGTTATTAACAGCCGTGCATTAACCGGCGAAAAGCCGTGTATTAACAAGGTAATTCACGTGCTGTTAATGCACGGTTACGCAACGGTTACGCAACTTTCAATATGATCGTACCGGGGCTACAGATTTGCTGCCGTTTCGAGATGTATACTGTATAGAACGAGCATGGTCCGTGGAAATAGCGTTCGCGCGATATCGGGGAAAAGGCGAAACAAAATAGTGCAAGAAATAACGCGAAATGTTGCAAATGTTTTCAGTTTTTATGCAATAATAGCGATCGAACATGGTATTTCAATGCATTAACATTCGCCAGGTCCCTTGCGGGGTATTGAAAACCGCGGCCTTCGGCCTCGGTTTTCAACTCCTCCCACGAAACCTGGCGAATGTTAATGCATGAAAAAATATGTTTGATCCTTATATTGATAACATCCAGAAAAGGTAACTGTCAAAACCATTTGGCATTCTTTCTGAAAGGGATCAATTCTGAGAGGTAAGAATTTGCTCAAAATTCTTTCCTTTTGGGGTAGATTTTTTTTCAGAATGCTCTTGTTGCGCTAGTAAGGAAACAGGAAGGGGCAAAAGTTGCCTCTATTGTACAAATGACAGAAAATCTAGAAGTATTTCCAATTCACTTTAGATGCAAGTTCTTCTTAGTAGCACATATCTTAACCCTTGTCATGCTGAATAAATTAAGATGCCACACTCACTTCTAATTTTTAGCCAATCACATTACTTGATCCAGATTATTGTGATAAATTCACATACTTTATGGCGAACAGGGCAGATCCAGATCAGTGGGCTTCTTCAGAAGCCAACTGATTTGGATCTACACTGTTTGCAAAGGCAGGGTATATCCGGGCTCAGCAGGACTAAGGTTAATACACTTCAAAAGGGAGCGTCCGCAGTTGTAAGTTACAAGGTAACAGGCTCAGTCATTGGCATGTAAATTTTTGAATGAGATTCATCCAATAAAAGGGTGTATAACGCATCCATGGACAACAAAAAAATAAGCCCCGCCCACATATCTGCCGCAGCATTTTCTTTGTTGATTGACAAGTCCGCAGTTTGTCTCTAGTCGAACAACGCGGTTACTGATAAAACTGCGCGGTAGGCTGGGAGGATCTTGGCGTTTACTGTGCGCTTGTGGGTAAAGCCACCTTTTTAACTTGTCCCGTCTCAAATGAGTGATTAATGCACACAAATACTTACTAGAACAAACAAGTTAGATAGAGTGACCACTTGACCTTACTTTTAACCAGGTTAAATTTACAATTTTATATGTATTTGTTTAATCTGAGGAATCTTAACCCCACCCGGCTATGCTAACATAAGGCTAATATAGTATATATTTGTTGCGCGTGCGTACAACAGTGTTTCTAATGTCATATGCGAACAGATATGGCCCTGATCAGAATGCGCACGCGCATTCTGATCAGGGTCATCTCCGTCGACATGCATTATTCACGAATTCTGTAAGAGAATGCGGACGCTGACATGTGTATGGCCTTTTATTGCTCCCGTATGCGATAAAGTCCTTTTTCTCAAATTGAGAATCATTTACGTTGACTGATTACACTTGGTAGATTTTCAGCCAGTTTTTACAAGGAGACAAATTTTACGCGGTGACTTCCTGTTTGCTTCCCTGCTCACCAAGCCCCTTCGGAAAAGGTGTCTGCATTTTAAAGAACAAATATACTGCCAAGGGGAACCTTTGCCCGTTTAGGGTTGCCATCTTTTCAGAAGGAGGCAAAATCAATTTTGACAGAGTTGCCTCCCCTGAAAGTGTATGCATTCCTTTTTTTTTTTCATTCATAGTGTACTCGATGGGTATTCGTCTAAATAACAAACGCCCACAAAATGTAATACAATCCTTGTTTAAATATTCGAAACTATAATTCGTTCAGTAAACATAAGGAAAATAGTATAGAATATGTTCTGGAAATGCCAAATCACAGAACATAGCTTACGAATGACACCAAGAGGAGTGGCGAAAAAATACGACGCGTTATTCCTTCAACCATCACGAAAACATGCCTATATAATATTGGCCCCCTTAAACCCCACTTTTATATAGTAAAACTGGGGTTTACAGGGGTATACATTATTTTTCTTATTTTTGCTAAAAACATAGATTGTGGATACTCGTTAGAACCGCCTCACCGAGGCGGTTCTAACGGGTACCCACAATCTATGTTTTGAGCAGAAATATGTAAAATATCAGAATTTTTATCTAAAAGCTTTCAGTTTTTGGTGGTGAAGTTTTCAATTTATTTGAATAGGTGTGTTTTCGTAATAACATTATAGTTGTTGACAGGGCCCTTAAAATTCACTTCAAATAAAACCAGTGTATTTTTTTTCTTCTTAATATAATATTCTATTTTTCTCTTATTTGACCTCGCTCTGAAACACGCTCTTGATATTTGAAGCGGTGAGGGATACGTGTATTTGGAAATTCCAAAAAACTGGATACTTTGCTCTAGAAATAATCATCACGAAAACATACCTATATAATTTTGACCCCCTTAAACCCCACTTTTATATAGTAAAACTGGGGTTTACAGGGGTATACATTATTTCTCTTATTTCTGTTCAAAAACATAGATTGTGGGTACTCGTTAGGACCGCCTCGTCGAGGCGGTTCTAACGAGTACCCACAATCTATGTTTTGAGCAGAAATATGAACAATATCAGAATTTTTATCTGAAAATTTTCATTTTTTTTTTGGTGGTAAAATTTTCAGTATATTTGTGTTTTCGTAATGGATAAAAATAACAATAAAAAAACACAATCTCCAGATTGAATTAGCATCATTTTTTTTTTCAAGGAAAGAAACAGTTATCGTATATGATCAATTCCTGTTTTTGCGGGATGGATATTATTTTTTTTACATGAATTAAGGTTAAGCGATTAAGCTCCTTTGACCAGAGCTGGAGAATATACCCTTTTAGCCCTGGAGATAAAACAATTGTTTTGCAAACAGTGTAGATCCTGATGAGACGGCTCGTTGTGCGCCGTCTCATCAGGATTCACAAAGTTAGCCATTCTGTTGTTGATTTTTGACTCAGACCCCTATTTCGAACAACGGTTCCGATCCGATTCTAAGACAGAAGAGTCCACTTCAGAAACTCAGGGATAAAAGGGTTTTGCAATACATTACCAGCACTATCAAAATCACTAAATTTTTCCTTGAATATAGAATCAGTTAATCACTCCTACAAATAAAATAGTTATTCAAAGTTAACCAATATATGAAAATAAACTTGCAGCGTATACGTATTTCTCTTACATCATGCAGCACGTGCGTGACAGCAGTGCAACAAATGCGATAACAAATACTGCAACAGGGAGATAACCCACTTAGAATATCAGGAAACAGACATACCGATGGAATAAAGTAGGATGCATGGTTCAAAAGTCAATTCACCCCGAAATATACAGCTTTTCATGAACAGCGACAAGATAAGGAACGAACTAAGTGATGAGTAAGTATCTATATATGTTATATTAAAAAAAGATTTGTTAACCTTTTACATCGTGTAGGGGAATGATTTTTTAGGACACAAAACTGATTCTTTCTTTTTTACAAAATAGGCTTTTTTTTCGTTTCTTTCAAATCTTCGCTCACACGAAGGGAGTCGAGTAAATAAATGAAGAGCTAAGGTCTATTTCTTAGAAAAATATGTGTTGTATGTGCTTAAATAGTCCAGTGGCTTAAGGGGAAGGATATATTTGGAAGATGTTCTGTCCATATTAGAATAGAGACAACTTTTGTGACTTCCTGTTTGCGTTCCTGCACGCCAAGTCCTCTTTTTTAGAAGGGAGGCAAAACGGTTTTGACAACGTGATGGAAATAAGAAGTAAAGTGAAATACAATTTTCCATGTTTCTTAAGCTGTCCATTGCTGTCTGCTAACCTAGCCCATGGCCACGAGTTTACTTTTTTTTTTATTTCTAACACATGTAAAAGTATTCTATCGAAAAGTATCTATTAACATCACGTTTACCTAGAGAAACTCGTTTACCTAGGAGAAACTGGTCAGCAAAAGCAGAGAGAATGCTTAAAATATTATTTTTATTTAATGATACAGTATATTTTGAGTGACTAAAATACCAGTTAGGCAGTGGCCTGTTGAAAGTTTAAATTCCTCTTGGTGGCATCGATAGTCTATGAGATTTGTGGCTCTTCCTGGACATCTTCTTTTACTATTTCTCACCACTCCTTATCTTCTTGTAAAACACACACACACACACACAGACACACACACACGCACACACCCACTCGATCAACCAACTCACAAATTCTATCCTCGATTGCTCTCCACCGACTCATTCCAACTACTCAAGTTCATCTATTTACAGCACTACTACTGTCCATTTACTGTTCCAACTCGGCTGCTGCTTTCACACCTTGAATCAACAACACTATTCCAAACCAGCTTTCGGCTCGATGTTTCCACTGCCTTTCACTTCACCAGCCCGGTAAACACACAACGTCACAAAAACGTCGTTACAACGTCGCTGCAACGTCGTGACGTTGCAGCGACGTTGTAACGACGTTATGGCGACGTTATGCGTTTGCTGGGAGCTCCCTATAACAATTGTTACCTACCAGCTTCATTTCCCTAGTGCACTCCGCCGACTCGCTCAACCAAATGATTTGCAAGGCTCGTCTGTTCACTGGTATTTGTATCACTTCCCTTTTATCCAACCCGCTGTCGCAACCCAGTTCGAGTTTCCAGTGCAACTCTGTCACTATATAACTTAACCAACCCAATTACCAGTTTCAGAAACCAGTTTTAGATGCGCAATTCATTCACTTAAATAAACTCAGTTGCAAACGCAACATTACCACTTACTTAACCCAAGGTGTAAGTTTCCACGGTGGAAGACAGTAAACTCAGATTCTGCAGCTTTGTATATCTATTTTGCCATTACCTCGAGCTCTGATATTACAATGGTCAGAGTTAGTATCAACACAGCATCTGCACGTCAATACGGCATTTGAGAAAAATGTAAATGTAATTAAACATTTTTATTATTTTCTGTAAACTGGACAGCTTACGGTTTAGCCTCAGGTGTTTAGTTAGCCCTTGCAGAAATGAAAACAGTTCTTGATAGTTTTTCTTCTAACACCAGTAGAGGGCAAATGCAGGTCAGGTAAGTATAACATATGGGTTTAAACAGCAACAGCACATTCTATCATTCATTACAGCAACTCAATCACTCGCTCTATCAATTCATTTTTCAATTCCAACTCCTTCTTGTATTCCACCCAGCCCTACCTGCCATCTCTTACCAGTTCCGTCCACTTCTGTATGCTACTCGCTCGCTAAACGAAGTCGGATGTTTCCATCAACCACTGCCTTCTCACGAGCCAAATCGGATTTTCTCTTTCACTGCTACAGGCGATAATAATAGGTTTTTGCAAACAGCGTACAAATGCAAAAGCTACTCACATTTTTTTTTCAGCAAAATATTAGCGTATATGCCATATTTAATGATAAAAGTTTTAATGATACGTTAACTAGCGACATCGTTAGTTTTGAACAACTGGGCCCAGGAATAACCACCACAATACCATTACGGAAACATTCCTATATAATTTTGACCCCCTTAAGCCCCACTTTTATATAGTAAAACTGGGGTTTAGTTTAAACATATTTATTTCTCAATATCAAAGTGAGTCAGTCAAGTTCTTGCTGAATATGTAATAATTAAGAGAGCTGCATTTAGTCCTCAGGCGTGTGTGCTATTTGGACGCGACGCTCTCCGACATAATAGAATTTCGGTATATAGGAGTTGGGTTGATTCAACTGATATTTAAAGGAAGTAATGGTTAAGGAGTTTCTCTGTGATTCTGGAAGGGTGTTCCACTCTCTGATAGTAGATGGCAAGAAAGAAGAGAAGTATTGACTAGTTCGTGCGTTTACTGTCCTAATATCATATGAGTTTCTGAGATTATAGTTAGAAGCTTCAGTAACAGATGAAGGTATGAGAGAAGATAAGTAATTAGGAGTAAAGTTGTTTACCATTTTATAAAATAGTGTAAGTTTTTGTTTTTTTCTTCTGATGTCTAATGTGTCCCACCCTATTTCACTATACAAGTTCTCAATAGATACCAACTTTGTGGCACCTGTTGCTATTCTCGCTGCTTCTGTCTGGATCTTTTCGAGGCCATCCTTTTCATACTGCGTACAATTATCCCAAATTTCGTTTCCGTATTCTAAAATAGGTCTGATAAAAGAGGTATATATTATTTCTAATGACTTTCTATCTAATTGAAACTTAAGTTTTCGCATTATATTTATTCTGTTCCATGCTTTTTCCTTTATGTAGTTTATGTGAGCGTGCCAGGTTCCATCATTACTAAAATAAAGACCGAGGTGCTTGTGATTTTCAACTTCTTTTATTTCCTGATTTTGCATATAGAGAGGAAGATGTACTGGCTGTAGAGCTTTTCTACTTATAAGGAGAGATTCAGTTTTTGCTGGATTGAACTAAACAAGCCAGGTATTCGCCCACTGTGTAATTTTTTCAAGGTCAGAATTTAAGGTTTGAGCTGCAGTGTCAGGGTTTTCTACAATAAGGGATAGGCTAGTATCGTCAGCAAACAGTCTTATATTTCAGCCAATATCGGTAACAATGTCATTTATATATAACAAAAATAAGAGTGGGCCAAGTATAGATCCTTGTGGGACTCCTGCTTGAATATAATTCCAATCTGACTGTGTACCTGGAAGAATCACTCTTTGTCTTCTTTCAGAGAGATAGCTGCTAAACCAAGATAAAAGGTTACCAGATATTCCGGCTGCTTTCAATTTACAGAGAAGACCCTTGTGCCAGACACGGTCAAACGCCTTGCTGACGTCACAGAAAACAACGCGGACTTCTTTTCCGGAGTCTAAGGCTTGACAGAATGTATTGTAGAGAAAAGCTAGTTGATTAGTCGTGGAGTCACCTGGTATGAAGCCTGACTCAAGAGGAGAAAGAATGTTGTTTTCACGAAAGTGATTATAAAGATGTTTAAAAACTACACGTTCTGGAACTTTTTCTAAACAACTAAGAAGAGAAATAGGTCGATAGTTAGAAACTGAGGCTGCATTTCCACCTTTAGGAATAGGACAAACTAATGCGTCTTTCCATATGTTAGGAAAGATTCCGAGTTGTAATGATTGATTTAGAAGAGAACATATAGGGAATGACAGCTCATGAGCTAGTTCTCTGAGTGTACGATTGTTTATTTCGTCAGATCCAACAGCTTTGCCTAGTGGGAGAGTTTTTAAAACAGATTCTACTTCAACGGGTGTGATAATGAGATTTGAGAGAACAGAGTTGGTGTAACAGTTAATATTGGGCACATTTGCATGGCTATCGTCTAGCACGGTTTGGTCACGGAAAAAGTTGTTAAGGAGATTAGCTTTGTCCGTGTCGTCAGAATAAATGTGTCGATCTTTTTCTAATGTCGGAACAGAAGATTTTGATGTTGGTGATATGAACGTTTTCAGGGTGGACCACCAGTCTTTTGAGGATAAAGGTTTCGACTTGAGTTTACTAGACAGCTGATCTAAAAATTGCTGCTTTGATTGGCGGATAGATTCTATTACCTTATTTCTCTTTTTCTTGAAGTTATTCCAAAGCCTAGGGGTGTTGATTTGCTTAGCCTTTTGATAAGCCCGTTTACGTTTCCGGATAAGTTTGCGGATTGCAGTAGTTATCCATGGTAGATCTGAAGGTCTAATTCTTATGGTTTTATTTGGTATACATTCTGCCGTTAAAGCGTTCAAGTGATTAGTAATATTGCTGGCATGGATATTGACATCTGGGTCAGAAAGCGAATCCCAGTCAGTATCAGCAACTTTGTTTCTTAACAAATCATAGTCTCCTCTGTCGAAACTCCATATGCGTCAAGTAAAAGATTTTCTCGATGCCTTGGTGTACTTAAAGACGCCATAAACCGGACAGTGATAACGGACATCTTGTTGAAGAAAGGGTCTGCTATACCGCTATAAATTAGATTATTTTTGTCACTGGTAAGAATTATGTCAATAAGAGAAGAGGAGTTTTCTGTAAAATGAGTTGGGTCTGTAATAGTTTGGTGAAGAGAAAATTGTTCGAGCTGGGGTTTACAGGGGTATACATTATTTTTCTTATTTCTGCTCAAAAACATAGATTGTGGGTATTCGTTAGAACCGCCTCTGCGAGGCGGTTCTAACGAGTACCCACAATCTATGTTTTGAGCAGAAATACGAAAAATATTTGAATTTTTTGTCTGAAAATTTTCAATTTTTCGGTGATTAACTTTTCAGTATATTTGAATAGGCGTGTTTTCGTAATAACAATACATAACCTACCAATGACACCAAGAGAAAAAGCAAACAAACCATGACAGACGGTACACAAGCTACAGACCAAAAAAAAAAAAAAAAAAAAGCAACGCAACCAGCTTCCTTCGCTCCAAGAAAATGATCCTAATATTAGAAAGGCTCCACAAATTCTAGCAAGAAGAAAACGGATAGGACAAAAATGAATAAAAGCCGCCACAGCGCGGCGAGCCGCCACAAAGTCACACAGAACAACCAACACCAGAGACACTACCTTAGAAAACTACCGTGATGGAGGGGAGGGGACGCGGAGAGAAGGTGTGGTTAAATCGATTTTATTGGTACTACATCTTAACCGTCGGTTCAAATGTTGTAAAAAATATACAAAATGATTGTTCGGCTCGTAGAGAGGCTCCCTAACTCAACCAGTGAAGCATCACCCGCTCACCCATTCGAAACCGGATTTAATCAGCAATTAACCGAGTTTTTTTCTGTTTCTTTTTTAATGAAGTAATAGAGGGTATTCTAGGATATCTCTTAACATCAAAATAGTATATTTTGTGTTAAACCAACAAGTATCCGGTGCTTTGAAGTGAAAGCAACAAGACCACGTGAACTGCCACAGGTAAAACGCAAGGATTTGAATTATTCTAACAAATAAGCCGGGGAACATCATTTCCCGCAAGACCGCATGATGCAGCATGTGCGCCCAACGAAGACTCAGATCAACCTGCGCATACGCGCAAACTGATCAGAGTCTTCGCATGGCACTGTGTGGGTAGCCAACAATCCAACGCGTCGTCAGGTGGCAGCGAAGACTCTGATCAGACTGCGTGGATGCGCAAGCTGATTCGAGTCTGCGCTGGGCGCACATGCAATCTTGCAGGAAATGTGCTCCGACTCAAATAATGATCAAAGTGATTCGCTTATTGTCTGGCCATAGAGGATGCGACAGCGCAACAACTGAAGTTTACAGTCCGTTGTTATAGCGCAGGAAATTCCAAAGCAAGCGCAGAGTGTTCGTTAATAAGAGTCAACGATTTATTTGGTACCTTTCGCATAAACAATTCTTACCTCTGCAATATTACGTCGACCTGCAGTCGATTTTCCATTACGAAAACACGCCTATACAAATACATTGTAAATTTTACCGCTGAAAATATGAAAATATTAAGATAAAAAACTGTGATATTTTTTCTTATTTTTGGTCAAAATATAGATTGTGGGTACTCGTTAGAACCGCCTCGGTGAGGCGGTTCTAACGAGTACCCACAATCTATGTTTTCGACCAGAAATAAGAAAAATAATGTATACCCCTGTAAACCCCAGTTTTACTATATAAAAGTGGGGTTCAAGGGGGTCAGAATTATATAGGCATGTTTCCGTGATGCATTAAGTGGAAGGGATAGACTTCCGACGTACTTGTCAGAATTCCTTAATAATAATAATAATAATAATAATATAATGATATTACCTCTGCAATATAATGTCGACCTGCAGTCGATTTTCTTTAAGTGGAATGGGTACACTTCCGACGTACTTGTCAGAAGTCTTTAATAATAAAAATAATAATAGTAGTAAAAATAATAATTATAATAAATATAATGATACTACTACAACTACTACCACAATAGGATATCAATCAAATATCTAGATCCTCGAGTTCCGAATCTGTAGCGCTTATTTGTTTGTATTGAGGTTTTACGGCCCAGTCGACCCAATGGGGTCATGTCGAGCGCGGCAGGCTTAGTCCTCTAAGCGGTTAACCAGTATTGTGCACAGACTTTCGGCAGAACTGACAACTGCCCTTCTTGAATCAGCGGAAGGGAGAGAATGACCGTAGAAAATATGTCATGATCAATCTCCACGAAAGAATGTTGCCGTCCTCGGCGGGGGTTGAACCCGCGACCTCCTGGTCTCCAGTCGGACGGCGCATCCAACTGAGCCACCGAGGCCGGCCATAGTTACGTGCCTCATCAGTCAGGGCAAGGATTTCCTTCAAGGCTGCATGCACGCTCATTAAATACTCAGATCAGCCTGCGCGTCCGCGCAGTCTGATCTGAGTCTTCGCATGGCGCTCTGTGGGTAACTAAAGATCCAAAGCGTCTTCAGCGGATCGCAAAGACTCTGATCACAGCTTGCGCCGATGCGCAAGCTGATCTGAGTCTTCACTGGGCGCTCATGAAGACTTGTAGGAAATACTGTGCCACGGCTCATATTATATACCATACTGTCGAAGAAATCGACACCAGTGCGATATTGTACGTAGTTCCATATTTACCTTAAGCTTTTGAACACCTTATCTACTTAAAAATACTTCTAAATTTGGAACAACTTTAGTACATGCCTTAAAAACTGCTGGATGAGTGACCAACAGTGAAGACACTACTCTGCGGTGTCTGATCTGAATCTACACTGTATATCTGTCCGAATATCTAAGGTAAATACGATACCATCTTATTCCCGAAATATCATTGGTCACTTTCTCTGCGCTATTGTCCAATGAGATCTGAGGAAACTCAGATGTTTTCAGGTTGAAACAGTACCGTGACTGTAAGGATTATTGTTTTAGTTATAATTTATTACCATACTTAATTACTTTTTAAATAAAGAAGCTGTCCTGTAATATCACAAACATAACGTTTATTAATTGTGTCATTTATGACCGCTTTTATCTCGAAGTAAACAAGTCTTGCCATTTTAAGATCAACTCACGTTAACTGACAGAACTCTCGATTTTATCCTAAGCATTTAACCAGACAGACCTGAACGCGGCGTCTGATCAGTGTCACAAAAGTTTCAATCAGACTGTGTACATAAGCAGGCTGATCTCAGTCTTTTTTTCGTGCCATAACGTATTATTTGAACCAGTACACGACAAAACCAACATTCTCCGCCCAGTCTGATCAGAGTCTTCGCTGTGCGCTCAATGGGTAGCAAAGGACCCAAGCTTCCTTACACTACAACGTGTTACTCGTATTTGGGCCAGCGCATGACAAAACCAACAAAATGTCATTTGCGCTCAGCGAAGACTCAGATCCGCCCAGTCTGATCAGAGTATTCGCTGTGCGCTCAATGGGTAGCTAAGGACCAAAGCGTTTTTCATGCGGACAGAGAAGACTCTGATCAGACTGAGAGGATGGGCAGGCTGATTTGAGTCTTCGCTGGGCGCACATGCCATTTTGTTGGTTTTGTCATGTGCTGGCTCAGTTCTCAAATTACTCTCATATGTAACATTCGAATCACATCAATTAGAAAACGACCTTATGACATATGCGACCAGCGTAGACTCAGTTCAGCCTGCGCATCCGCGCAGTCTGAACTGAGTCTACACTGGTCGCTAACGAAATGTATGTATCATAAATATTCTATTCGTGAACAACGTAGACCCTGATCAGACTCCGCGGATGCGCAGGCGGATCAGGGTCGACACAGATTGTAGATGGCATAAGGTCGTTTTCTACATTTAGTGTGGCTACTGGTCAACCGCTTAGAGAGGTAAGTATACCCAGGAAAAGTGTGATTAGATAATCTGAGCACGCTCGACATGACCCTTAGGAGTTGACTGGGCTGTAAAACCTCAATTCAATCAATCATTCGGTGCGGCTCAGATTTCGTTGTTGTCATAATGAGAACATTGCTATATTACATTTTGTTTGGTTCACCAGTATCCGGGATGGTTACTATGCATGGTTAATGTGGAAATCTGCTGGTTTTGACCACAATTGTCAATATATCGTATAACAAGATGCATTTAATCTTAGTAATGTTTAGATTACGTATACATCCCTACCTTTCAGGATGCAAGCCTACGTATCTAGCCTCATATATAGAATTCTAAAGCTAAGGAATGACGCGTAGGAGCAATGAACTTACTCACAAAACTAAAAACAAACAAAAAAACAACAACAAAAAAAAACAACAAAAAAAAAAAAAAAACAACAAAAAAAAAAAAAAAAACAACAACAAAAAAAACAAAAAAAAAAACAAAACAAATAGCTAAAGTGTTAAGTTTCCCTGGACCAGACTAGCTAGTTTCGGCCAAACAGGCCTCATCAGTGGCCCTCATATAAAGTTAAACCTTAAAAAAAACCTTCAACTGGCTCAATGACCACAAATAAGCTACACTATGGTGAAGTACGGGGAGCCGTTTTACGGCCGACCACAGCCGTTCCGTCTTATTCAAACGTTTGTTCATGCCTAAAATAAAAATGGTTCAAAATTCCCCTACGAAATCAAAAGGGTGTCATTTCTGTATTTGTAAATATCTATAGAAAGTTCTTTGTCTTTCAAATCTACTAAATATTCTGTGTTTGAAAATAACGCATATTGTTTCTGTAAATGAAGAAAACAAAAATGATAAGCTCTTCTTGCCTTTGTATTACATAAAGCAGGCACAAAAGAAAGACTCTGATCATACAGTATTGCCTTTACATACAGCTCAAAATTAATATGCTTCATATGTTTCCCATTTCGACAACAACAACAACAACAAAAAAAAAATAAATAAATAAATAAATAAATAAATAAATAAATAAATAAATAAAAAATAATAAATAAATAAATAAATAAATAAAAACAACAACAAAAAAAAACGTGTGACCCTTCTGATTATGCGTTCATTTTAGCTGCATCAGTGGGTAAAGGTGCCTTCGGGGTATATGCGGACAGCGTAGGCCCAGATCAGACTGCGCATCCGCGCAGTCTGATCTGGGCCTTCGCTGTCCGCTTAAAAATTCACTGGTCTAATATCAGATCGTCTAGCGTCGCTGGCAGACCTGGATCTCTGTTGTTCGTATTTTCTCCGATGACACCTTTTCTCTTGACTCGGCTCGTCTGGTCTTGTCTGAGAGACTGCTTTGATGCAAGTACAATTTTTCCCTTGCCAGGGCGATTATGATGAGTTTGTGTAACAAACAAGTTACGACGTTTATTTCATCTATCACCATATGTATCTTTTTATCAAGATGTCAAATCAAAGTACTGACAGCACTGGTGGACGATTGTCTCTGAGTGTAGGCTGAGAACATGATTCTTTTATTTAACCCTTAACTTGTTATAATTTAGGAGAACAATGCTGATCCTGATCAAACGCCGTGGACTGCGGCGTTTGATCTGGGTCTGCACTGTTTGCCAATGTCCCAGTCCAGGTTTTATAGTGCTGGCTTTACACGGCACTATGACGTCTCAGCGACAAGAATAGCACGGCTATAAATAACCGTAATGCGCTTTTTGATTTCATTGGTCAATGAAAATCACATGGACAACACCCTTTAGGAAACTTTGGTGTTTGTATACTTTGGGTCGATTGTTATATACGTGGCATGAGAAGGCTAGATATTCAGAAGAAAAAAAATCAACCCAATGTAATATGAGCCCCTCCAGATATGACATGCAATCAACCAGCCTGCACACTGCGATCAGAGTTTATACTGATCGCCCTAAGTATTCTGTTCATGAACAACGTTTTTCGTTTGTTTGTTTTGCGGTTTTACGGCACAGTTAACCCATTAGGGTCATGTCGAGAGCGGTCAGTTTACCTAACCACACTTTTCCTGGGCAGGCTTAGTCCTCTAAGCGGATAACCAGTATTTGTGCACTTTCTTTCGCCTGGAACTGACAACTGCCCTTGAATTAGCAGAAGGGAGAGAATCACCGTAGAAAATATTCTATGATCACTCTTCACGAAAGAATGTTGCCGGGCCCGGCGAGGATCGAACCCGCGACCTCTTGATCATCACTCGGACGCGCATCCGACTGAGCCACCGAGGCCGGCAAGCGAACATCGTACACGTTGATCAGACTGTGTGGGTGCACAGGTTAATCCTAGCGTAGCTGCAAGACCTAATAAGAGACTGTAAGCGGACAGCGAAGGCCCAGATCAGAATACGCAGTTGCACAGTCTTATCATGACAAGGACCCAAAATATATAGGGTGTAATCAGGCGTCCATGGAAAGTAAGCATTACTTGGTAAGCATGTTTCGCCCACCATGTCTATCAGTCTGAACAGAGATTTAAGAAAATATGGGAATAGCAATGTCCGGGGTTTAGAATGTCTGTTTATGGCTTGGCTTGGCGTGACAAAACCAGTTATTAGTCTGGAAACAGCCACATTGTAGGCACCGACAAGGTCATGAAGCCTCCCATTGACTTTCTTATGTGTGGACTATAGTTTAGTTCTTTGATTTCTCCGAATAATCAAAAGGGCGTTCAAATGTTTTCATATCGACATAGGAACATCGTAATGATAAACCATGTCAAACCAGAGCTAAATGTGAAGCCCCTACACACCCCCCCCCCCACACCCCCCAAAAATAATAGTACGAGAAACGACCATTTTCCCGTCGCCGTTGTTCAACGGTCTCGGCAGAGTAACTTTCACTCCAGAACAAAATACAACAATGCACCTACTTTGAAAAGCACGCTTGTTTTCATGTTTATTCATAATGTGAATCGCACATTTAAAACATGTTTTATTTGGGTCGCGCCATGCGAAACGCGTCTTTGGACATATGCGGACAGCGAAGGCCCAGATCAGCCTGCGCATCCGCGCAGTCTGATCAGGGCCTTCACTGTCCGCTTACAGACTCACTGCATATTATATAGAATGCATAATATATTGAGAGCAAATGCCCGGATGATACTTTGCGCATGCGTGGGATGATCTGAATCTGCGCATTTTGCGCATGCTCGAAGGCACTTTTTCACGAGACGCGGCCCATTTGATGTTGGTATTAATCATTTGCTTGAATGATCACACAGATGCAAACGTTGTCTTTTATAAATCATGTTTTAACGCTATGCAAGATGGGTAAAAAAATTCAGCAGACGGCATTTTGAAATAATTTTTTCTTATTATATTTTTTTGTAGAAATAGGCTTTCATGCAAATAATCTCCTTAAGATTAGGAGACCTTTGGTAGGAAATTCTAAAGAAACCTTTCTGGGAAGAGAGATAAGAAAAATATCGTCAATTTGTCATCTGTTGAATTAGCTCAGAGAGTGGTAAAGATTAACTATGGGGCCGAATCATTCGAAAATGTTTCTTCGGGACATAGGCGGACATCGGAGACCCAGGTCAGTCCGTATGTCATTGTATACTATAGGATATTTGAATGGACAGGAATGACATTGGTTGGACAGTGCACATGCGCTGGCTCTAAATCTGCGCATTTCGCATATGCTCGAAGACACTTTTTGCTATACGAGGCACAAAGTCATATTGGACGTATATAGTATACCCCGCTAAAAATGTTAATCGCGCAGAGTCAGCCTGAAGAGACTGAGCAGGGTCAGTGCATTTCACACAAGAATGCATTGCAGAATTTATATAGCGGTGGCGTCAGTAACGGACGAAAGTATGTGCACAAGTACGTATATACTGGTTAACCGCTTTGAGAACTCACCCAGCCGAAGAAGAATTAGGTTAACTGACCAGCACTACATAAGCCTAACAGTGATGACTGGGTCGTAAAACTCCAGTTCGCAAATAATCAAATACAGCAGTGACGCAGACAGCCCAGTAAGCATTCTACATAAATCTACAGCGGGCCGTTATCGGCCCGTCAGGGTAGCTGATGGGCCGATAACGGCCCGCTGTAGATTTATAAAGAATGGTAGCTGGGAGTAAACTATATTTTGAGTCATTGCATGGCGAGACGAACCGTGTGGCCGATTGTATGGTACCGACCTTTACGCTTACGACAGGATGACGACATTTTTCTTATTGTTCTTAGAAAACAAAATTCAACACTTTATGCAAATTGTCCTCTTTGGCCCCATCAAAAGCGTCTGATCAGGGTCTTCGCTGTTTACTACTATTACCAATACTACTACTAAAATACTAAACGAAGCAGACACCCATTAAAATGAAAAAAGATAGGTCCAAACAGTGAGGTGTGAGAGTACAATGAAGACTAACCCATTTATGCCCGGTGGACTCTCTACCTCAACCCTTTTGGCAGGCCTTTGTCAAATAGAAGGAGTGTCTGGTTTCTTATTATAATTATCATTATTACTATGGTTTATGCCGGCCTCGGTGGCTCAGTTGGATGCGCATCGGACTGGAGACCAGGAGGTCGCGGGTTCGACCTCCGCCGAGGTCGACAACATTCTTTCCTGGAGATTGATCATGAAATATTTTCTACTGTCATTCTCTCCCTTCCGCTGATTCAAGAAGGGCAGTTGTCAGTTTCTGGTGAAAGAATGTGCACAATACTGGTTAACCGCTTAGAAGACTAAGCCTGCCCAGTAAACGTGTGGTTAGGTAAACTGACAGCGCTCGACATGGCCCCATCGGGCTGGCTGGGTCGTAAAACATCAACACAAACAAACTATGGTTTATAGGAATTCCTGTATTTAATGCAAACAGTGTAGACCCTGATCAGACGCCTTACCTTGTTTTATAAAAAAAGCCTGTAGTTAAATGCAAACAGTGTAGACCCTGATCAGATGCTACACTGTTTGCCGGCGTCTCTTTCAAGGGACGCTTGGCATAAGCGGATTAATTTATTAATCCGGGGTTCGCATTTGCACTAAGGCCACAAATTTCATTCAGCTGCACATATATAAAAGTCTATAGCTTCAATGAGAGTGTAAAAATGCATACGACTGATTTTTCAGGGCAAAACGATACCTTAATAACTCTTAAGTATTGAGACAGACAGACCTGGGCAAACAGCGTTGATCCAGATCAGACGCCACAGAACGCGGCGTCTGATCAGGGTCCACACTATCGCCACTCACCCAGTAATATTTTAGACATAGTAACAAGTACTAAAAAGACTTGTATAAATTTTAGGACAAGTATGGTAAGGAGTTAAGGTGCCCCATTGCTTAGGGTAAGTACTGGTAACTGTAGTCCTTCTAGCGACACACTGGGTCATACTACCAGACAAAGATAGCTGTATTACATAATACCACATTTTACCCAAAATATTGAGACATTTAAACTCCTTACAGTACTTGTAAACTTTCAAAAAAAAAAAAAAAAAAAAAAAAAAGCAAAAAAAAAGCGAAATGTTAACGCGGCAAACAATGTAAACCCTGATCAGACGCCGCGTTCTGTGGCGTCTGATTTGGGTCTACACTGTTTGCTCAGACCTATCATTTTAGGCATATTAACATATTGTAGAAATTGATTAGACTTGTTCAAATTTTATGACAAGAAGTTCAGGTTACGAATACTTAGGGCGAACATGGTAGTGGTTTTCTAAGATGAACCATAGGTTTTGGATATTACGAGTACGTACAAAATGTAATTTAGTCGAGTAATGAAAAGAAATAAAAATATACCTCCAATATGGAGAAATGGGAGAGATACAACATCATTTTCCAAAATATTGAGAAGTGCTCATGTGCAGTGAAAAAATCTGTTACACTACCAAATGTCATCCTCAGTATTTTAATAGGATCCAAAGGTCAACCTCAATAATCTAAAGGGATCTCCGGGCATCCTCAGTATTCTAAAGGAATCCCCAGGGCATTCCCAGTATTTTAGAGGGGATTCCCAGCTATCTATATCCCCTATATAGCTATTGCTTTAGTTAGTTACTTCCTTTTTCTTGAGCCCTCAAAGTAAAAACAGAACATAAAATAATGGGGGAGGGGGGAGGGGGGGGGGGGCGAGGGGCGGGGTAGGGGTGGGGGGATTAAAACATTCCGCTCCTACTCCACCCCGACCCACCAACCCCATCCCACCTCATCCCAGTCATTTCTTAACCCATTTATGCTTAGCATCCCACACAAGGGACATTGGCAAACAGTGTGGACCCAGATCAGATGCTGCAGATATTTCTACAAACATGAAAATAATAATAATAATAATAAAATAACCAGACACCCCTTACATACTAGGAAATGAACCTGTCCAAAAAGTTAAAGTAAAAGAATCCACTCGGCATAAATGGGTTAAACATTTCTGTGTAATAGTACCCCGAATTTTCACTGATGCATTTTTGAGACGCAGCGGTAACTAAATATTAGGGCACCTGAAATCCTTTTCACGACATTCCTAAAATTAGAACAAAGCGTTTCGTGTGTCAGAAAACTACTTGATGGGTTGCGAATAGCGCTGTGCGGCGTCTGATCTGGATCTACACTATTTACTACATATCAATGTATCTAAAATACTAGCAAACGAGTGGCAAACAACGTAGATCCTGATCAGATGCCGCGTTCTACCAGAACGCGGCGTCTGATCTGGGTCTACACTGTTTGCTACTGTCCTTTTTGGGACACTAGGCATTAAAATAATGTGTTGCAACGTCAGAAAAGTTCCCTTCTCGCAGCTGCAGACGTCGAAGGCCATGATTAGCATGCGCAGTCTGGTTATACATATAACGGTTGTTTAAAAAAAAAACCGGAGGGTTTTAATATCTTTTAAATTCTTAGGCTGAAACGAACAAAAATGGATACATAAATGAATTGTCTACACGAATGGCATGTGCGCCAAGCAAAGACAGGTCAGCCTGGGCATCCGCACAGTCTGATCAGAGTTTGGGTCCTCGGTTACCCATTGAGCGCTCAGCGAAGACTCTGATCAGAATGGGCTGACGCCCAGTCTGATCTGAGTCTTCGCTGGGCGCACATGACATATTTGTAGATTTTGTCGTGCACTGGCTCAATTCTCATAGTGTTACTTTGATGTATACTTGCATGAACGTCTACGGTAACGTCACTTCGCGTTGAGCAGGGCATCGCTGTAGCTTGCAGTAGAGAACAGGGCCGAGTTGCACTTTAATTAACAATTAGTGAATGAATATGTATTAACCCTTAAAGCGCTAAGCAAATTTGTAGACCACATTTTAATAAGGATGTTTGTTATTTTTCAGGGAACATAAGACTTGACATTTCGTGTCGCAACATAAGCCTTTACATTTCATGTAATCGTTTGCCAGACGATTCACATGAAATGCCGAGTCTTAATTTCTTTGAATACAAAAAAAAAAAAAAAAAAAAAAAAAAATATTTCAATGTGTCGTCTGCAGCGTTTCGAGGGTTAAGCGTCCTCTTAAAATGTAGTCACTAAAATCAAAGCAGATTGACTCACTGGGCGGTGTGTTGTAATTTATATAGTCACATACTTTAAAATCGCCGACACCGTGATTTTAATGGTGCAACTCCTTGTTCTTATCAGGGCAATACAGACGTCACAAGTAAACATGTAGGAAGAATGAAAATTCTCAGTTCAGAGATATCGAATCTACTGCATTACCGTATTCTCCTCAAATATTCGGACAAAACTGGGCAAACAGTGTAGACCCAGATCAGACGCCGCAAGATGCGGCGTCTGATCAGGGTCTACACTATTTTCCACTCATCCATCAGCCTTTTTTATGCGCGTCAACAAGAGGTAAAGTGGTCTTATTAAAATTTTGGGATACGTATGGTCAGGAGATATGGTATCCGAATACTTAGGGTAAATACGGTATTACGAGCCTTAACGGGCATAAACAGTTTTGAGCAAGCTTCTAGTAGCATGCTTCACAGCCCTCAGAAACTACAACACTCACCATAAAATTTAACACCAAATTATAAATATCTTGTGTGCAAGATTGTGGTAATTTCATTAACCCATTTATGCCTAGTGTGTCATAAAATGGACATTAGCAAACAGTGTAGACCCAAACCAGACGACGCTGAACGCGGCATCTGATCAGGGTCTACACTGTTTGCATTTAGTACACGACTGCCTATAAAACATGGTAATAATAAAAAGTAACCAGAAACCAGCTGGATCTACACTGTTTGCTCAGGCCTATCTATCCAAATACTGAGGGTTATTACGGTAAAACTGATATAAAACTTGTCCTGTTTTGTTTTGAACATTTGAAGTCCCTGATCATTGCTTGATGATCAATGCGCTGATGGCACGCTGATTTTAGTCTTCATTCTTCACAAATGAAATAACGAGCCTTTCTCCCACATCCAGGATACCAAACATAGATCCAGATAAAGCCATTTTCCATCAAAAATTATTGACATTTTCCTGCTACCCCCTCTTATATAGAGCTCTGCTATACATTTAAGTAGACAGACACATGGTGAAGGTCTACTGAACTAACTGAGCAAAAGGTATAGACCCAGATCAGACACCACAGTACGCGGCGTATGATCGGGTTCTTTACGTTTTACCACACATCTCTCAGCTTTTAGACACATCAGTAACATAGAAGATTGAAATTCGGTCAGAAATGCATGTTAAAATGGCCCAAATCGACTATTCTATAAGGCTCGCCTTATAGGATAGTCGATTTGGGCCATAAAAGAGGCTCGCCTTATAGGACAGTCGATTTGGGCCATAAAAAAGGCTCGCCTTATAGGATAGTCGATTTGGCCCATTTTAACATGCATTTCTGACCGAATTTAAAGCTCATGTGATCGGTGAGTAGTAAAATGAATGTGAATATGTCCATTGCTGTCAAGAGTCATCCCTTTTAGAATCTATTGTTAACCTGTTGTGGTCTGGAGACCCCTAAACGGGTAATTGGCAAACAGTGCAGAACCAGATCAGACGCCACAGAACGCGGCGTCTGATCAGGGTCTCCATTGTTTGCAAATAGTTTAGCCTTTTTTCTATAGGAATATCTTAATCTCATAGCCAGACGCACCTAAAATTGAAATTGGACTCTTCCAATATATAGTGTCGGAGGTTCTATTCAGTATACATTGGGTTAAAACATTAGGATAAGTGGGCTAGACTTTAGAATCTGTCCGCCATTATTTACTGACTCCATCATGCACACTTATTATCTACACTAAACGTTAGGGCTAACTTGGAGCTTGGTCACTGATGGTCAGTGTTAAGATTACATCTCGAAAACATGCCTATATAATTTTGACCCCCTTAAACCCCACTTTTATATAGTAAAACTGGGGTTTACAGGGGTATACATTTTTTTTATTTCTGCACAAAAACATAAATTGTGAGGCGGTTCTAACGAGTACACACAATCTATGTTTTGAGCAGAAATATGAAAAATATCAGATTTTTTTATCTGAAAATTTTCGGGGTTTTTTTCGTGGTAAAATTTTCAGTATATTTGAATAGGCATGTTTTCGTAATGAGTTGAGGGATCATAGTTAGCATACCTATATCTGGAATATTTACAGGCAGTTTGGGTAAGGTGAAGTGGCCGACAGATTCTAAACATGCTTTAAAACAAATGAAGCAATTATGAAAAAATAATCTTACCTCGGCTTCCAATTTATTATGGACCGCGACTGATCCTCTCTCTCTGTCGAACATCCCCTGGTCTCTGTGATCCCGATACTGAAAGAACCTCTCCCCGTCCCCCGAGCCAACGAACATGATTGTGATAACGGAGAAAATCGCTAATGACTTATAAGATCCGTGTTCCATGTTCCATTAAGAAATGAATATTCGGAGTGTTGTCCGATTATCCTTCTTTAAAAGCAGGATAGTTTCACCTACAGCAGTTTAACATCACTTATTTTTGTCCGAAACATTTTGACTATTTTAGCACAGACCTTCAACTAAGAAACTGTATTCAGAAATCGGTCAGTTTAAACGAACCTTTGAATAAGTTACGACAACCAGTGGACTAAATAAATCATTACTCATTTGTGTATTGACAAAATGTCCAATATCAATCTCTGGTAAGTCCTTTTTTTCATTCCGATTTCCTCATTGTTTTCTTATCAATATCCAATATTCAACATTTAAACTATTATTTTTTCCAAGTCAAAATATATTAGAATATCTGTAGTTAATATCACATCTTTATAATCAGCTGCACGAACAAATATCTTCTAAATGAATATGACACAAACCAATAAATATTTTGTAAATAATACTTATTGTAAATTCAACTTTATATAACATTTACTAAATATTTAAATTACAATTTTCTATTCATTTTATTCTCAATATCAGTTTGACAAAATAATGTAGTCGCTTTCTAAATTTCCAATGGTGCTTTCCAATATCTTCATAACGGCGTTACAATCCAATTGGAGGATTTGCTTTTCGTTGGGTCTTTAAATACCCTGTGATGACGTGTTTCCGTGTCCTCTGGCCCTGAAATCAGAAGGAATAGTGACGATTTCTTCATGGTTGATACCGTAATTAATTTCCCGCCATTTTAGAAACAATTAGGGATACGACACGCCCACAAATCACTATAACATGACATTATGGAAGTACCTCCTTGACTTCTGTTTATTTCTGAAGCACGTGCTTGAAATTATTACATTTGCACAATTGCTACTGTAGCAGACGACAGATCATGCTATCAAAATCAGGATTCTGAATTGTTTCACGTGATATAGAATTGATCCGGCTTCGTAAGAAGCGTTAAGAATGAAACACGTGAAATGTACACGAATATAGTAGTCCTGGAATCACAAAGAAATTTGATCTTTTTTTCCCTTTTTAAGCGCCCGTTTTCTAGTACGGTATTAACCGTATGTATTCGGACAGACAGACCTGAGCAAACAGTGTAGACCCAGATGAGACGCTGAAGAACGCGGCGTCTCATCAGGGTCTACACTGTTTATAATTCATCAGCAATTGTAGACACGACATCGAGTAGTAAATTGTACTTATTCAAATTTTAGAATAAGTATGGTAAAGAGTCGAGGTGTCCGAATACTTGTGATAAATACGGTACTTGTATGGAATAAAGGGGGAATGTATACACTTGATTTTTCCCATTTCTGACAAGGGAGACAACTTTTATAACTTCCCGTTTCCTTGCCTGCAAACCAACCCCTTTCTGAGAAGGGTCTACTCTAAAAGGAAATAATTTGCTCCCCTTTTCTTTCAGAGTAGACCGCTTTTCAGAAGGAAAATATGTCTACTCTGAAAAAAAAAAAGAATTTGCTCAGCGCGGGAGCAAATTCTTTCCTTTTAGTGTAGAAAACTTTTCAGAAGTGAGGCAAAACAATTTTGAAAGAGTTGTCTTCCCTGAAAGTATATCCATTCCCGTTAACTTCCACACTACCACAGAAATATTTCATCATATTATATGAGCCCTCTTAAATGATCGTAGTAGACACACACTGTTGAACCAACGCTGTGTGTGTCCTCTGAGATATTCAAACAGCGGAGGTCTAGATCAGCCTTTAGGGAACTGGATTCACTTAGATTTACGCGCCATTTACTCAGCAGGCACATGAGGTTAATATAACGTCGTCTCAACGTCGATGCAACGTCATGACATTGCTTCGACGTTGAGCCGACGTTGTATTAATGTCGTGTGCCCGCTCGGTACAAGGGAGAAAACTTTAGTGAATGTCTATGTGCTCTCCTGCATGTCCTTCTCAAAAGGGTCTACTCTTCAAGGAAAGAATTTGCTCCCGATCAACTTAAGTTGTTTCCTTTTAGAGTAGACCCCTTTTCAGAAGGGAGGCAACGAAGCCACAGAATCCTTTCTGGGCTTAAACAGAATAACAAGGGAATTCGGTAAAGAAATTCGACGGCTCTAATATCCGCACAGACTGATCTGAACCTTCAATATTTCAACTTGCACAAAAAAGAAAAACAAAAACAAAACTCAAATATATAAGATGATTCTTCATACATAAATCCTTTAATATCCAAGGTACTTGTAAATAAGCTAAAGTTTTCTCGCTCAAATAAATGCTATCGCAAAAAGGTTGTAGAGTTATCAGACTATATAACAAGTATTCCTCTATAATAATCTTTTTAACCTTCAATAAAACATTTTTATCAGTAAAAGCTTTTATAGAGTCCAAATATCAGTAGGTATATCTGTAACAGAACATTCAAAATCAGACGATACTGTAATACAGACTGTCAGACTAAAACAACCACCTAGCGAATGGTGAATCGCCTAAAATACACTTTGTTTCTCTCAACAATATATGAAACCGCAACGTCCGAAAATATAACTTCTAACATGTGCGGACAACGAAGACTCTGATCAGACTGCGCGAATTCGCAGTCTGATCAGAGTCTTCGTTTCCACATGAAAACAACTTTATATCTTTGGCTATCAAAATCGCTTAGTGTAGATTCTGATCCACTGCGCAAATGCGCAGGCTGATCTGAATCTTCGCTAGGCGCAGATGTCCGATGGTACGTTTTTGGACGATTCGGATCATATCATACTGGCACTCGTGCTAGAGTGAAATTGGAGAAAGTGAGCGTATTTACCTACAGTCTACAAACTCTACGTAGTAGAGTAAAAAGCAGACAGATCCACAAATCATACTTAACGAACCAAAATAAAATGTTAGGGAACGCAAGTTTTGGATCTGTTATTTACATGAACTGCGGTTGATACAATGGTGTATCGTTCAGTACAACCACTTCGTTAGGTGAATAATACAGTTACTTTTGTGCATGTTTATAGAATTTTACGGCGTGTTTAAGGAACTTGAACAGAACACATTTCTAAAGTAAGGCATATCTAATGTTTCTTATTATATGTACTTTGCTTGTAATGAACAAACTTTCTGAAGTGAGGCATATTTAATGTTTCTGGTGACATAGTTTGATTTATCTAAAATACTAATTTTACCTTTATGTTACTGGTCTACGCATTAATTAAAGACATAATACTGAATGTATCGTGTCCAATGGTCCGAAGCAGCGTTAGCGGTAAGCCAAACACACGTTTTATATTTAACCCATTAATGCCACCTCAAGCACTGGACTAGCCCGTTTCCAATTTTAGTTCTCATGTCCGGGTTGCTTTGTAACTATCATCATGTTTATGCAGAAACTCTTGTATTTAATGCCGACAGCGTAGATCCTGAACAGACGCCACAATCTGTTGCGCCTGACCAGGGTATACACAGTTCGCCAGGAGTTTTTTTTTTTTTTTTTAAGTTTTGAAGAGAGAGAGAGAGAGAGAGAGAGAGCATCATGAAAGCATGCACATATAATTTTGACCCCCTTAAACCCCATTTTTATATAGTTAAACTGGGGTTTACAGGGGTATACATTGTTTTGCTTATTTCTGATAAAAAATATATTGTGGTACTCATTAGAACCGCGGTTCTAACGAGTACCCACAACCTATGTTTTGAGCAGATATATGAAAAAATATCAGAATTTTTTATCAGAAAATTTTTATTTTGTGTGGTAAAATTTTCGGTATATTTAAATAGGCATGTTTTCGTCAGAGAGAGAGAGAGAGAGAGAGAGAGAGAGAGAGAGAGAGAGAGAGAGAGAGAGAGAGAGAGAGAGGGGGGACTACAGGCCAGAATTAGGTTTCGAACAGCACAAAGTTTTTCCTTTCAGATTAGACTTCCTTTGAGAGCAAACTGTAGATCCCTCTTCACAAGGCGCTTGTTGTGTAGGAAAACAAATAGGAAGTTATCTTCCTGGTAAAAATGATGGAAAATATACTTACTATATATCCAGTGCCCTTAAGCTACAACTGCAGCAGACATTTAGATTTTTTTATGTTTCAAAGAAAATAAGTACTGCTATTTTCATGTGAATCGTCTGCCAAGCAGACGATTCACATGAAATATCAATACTTATTTTCTCTAAAAAACACTGTTGCGATCCTCATGCTTGTTCGTTCTAGTCCAGAAGCAGTAATTTTAATATTTCCAGTACATGTCACAATACTCTATCCGGTGCTTTGGAAAGCCTGAGTTTCGTGATTTAGACCTTTCCTAGGAATCTACAATAGCTTTTCTTTTTTTTCTGTTAATTTTTGTTCATTTTTGCGGTGATATTCGGAAAACATGCTATGCTGACATCGTCGACTGTTTTCGGCACAGCTAGGCACTTCGAATCCATTTACTTACAAGCGTAATACAATACAGGGTTGCAAGAAAATATTGGCAGCTTTGGAAACTAAATTCAAGATGAATCCAATGCCAAATGTAAAAGCTATTCTGGCAAAGAACGAATTTAGTTGTGCGAGAAGGGTTTGTCTGCAAGTTAAGATTAAACGTATGCACGATTAATTTTGTTTCTTTCCGGTTTAAGGGGAATTGATATAATTCTAGGGGAGGTAACTCAGTCAAAATTGTTTTCATCACCTTCTGGGAAGGAGACTACTCTAAAAAACTGCCCAGTGAGTAGCAAACCGTGTGGACCCTGATCAGGCCTTGATCAGAGGCCGCGTTCTGTGGCGTCTGATCTGGGTCTACAGTACACGTTTGGCTCAGGATTTTCCCCCGAAAACTTAGGGTAAATAGGTTATACAGAAACTGTCTTAGTCGCTTCTATTATGGTAAATTACTAACAGCATGGAAACAGTCCAAGCAGTGATCAGACCACGCAACAATGGCAGTCGTTGAACCAAACACATGCACTGAAGAGAAAATACTCAGGAAAGACTACAATCACAACATTTAAAGGCAACGAGCGTTAACTCTTTTGGTGCCAAATTTTTGTCGTCTGCTTTTTTCTAAAACAAACTATCGCTTGGAAATAAGTTTATATGCAAAGTTGAAATACTGAATGTCAAACAGCGTAGATCCAGATGAGACGGCTCATATGAGCCGTCTCATCTGGATCTATGCTGTTTGCAAAAACCTATTATTATCGCATATGGCAATGAAAGAGTTAAGGAACGTAAAGAATGCGAGACACTTATGCACACCACACAAACAATAGTTGAACCCTTAACTCTTTCTTTCCTATAGACGAAAACAGGTACCCTTGTTGCAAACAGTGTAGATCCAGATGATGAGCCGTCTCATCAGGATCTACACTGTTTGCCATCAGGTTTTAATTTTTGACTGAACCCCTGTTTGAAACAATGGACATATCAAAACTGAAAAATGGAAGAGTCTTCTTCAGAAAACTAGGAGTGAAAGGTTTAATAGTTGGACAAATATCGAAGACACCATTACAGAGAAATTGAATCAGGAAATGGTCAACAGAAAAACTTAAACCATATGTTAATTTGTCAAATAAAGAAAACATAAAATTTTCTAACACTCTGTTGATAATAATAATAATAATAATAATAATAATAATAAAAATAATAATAACAACACCCGAATTTGGGTGAAAATGTTAAAGAGTAATGCTAAGTTCTAAAAGACACTCTCTCTCTCACTCTGTCTTTCTTTGTAACTGTCTATCTGTTTCTTTCTTTGTCTGTCTATCTGTCTGTCTCTCAGAAAGTATTTGGTTTTATAATTCATTATTCTAAGTATATGAAGTTGTCGCAGAAGATTTCATAGGCTCCTGATTATCCAACATTTTGACAGAAACGGCCCCAAGTTTGCAAACAAAGACCACATTTTTCAAACCTTAGTCCATTTTGAAGACCTTGGTGTATGTATAACTGACGAAACTGAAACCAGTTTTGGTCCATAACTAGCGAAATATCTTTTCTTATGAAGTTTGCTCTCAAAAGTAGAAAAGGCGATAAAGGCACAGTAAAATAAAAACAAATGTTTACCACTTTAGTTACTAGCAGTACAGAAAAAAAAAAAAGTTTCACAAAATTATCGTTTCCCACGACTTTCCTTTGAAAAATACTACGGTCTTCTTTGGCATACGAGTATTTTACCGGTACTACGAATTCACCGCGCATGCCTGTAGGCGGAGCCCGCCAAGTACGACCTAGGGATTTGTCTGCCAGACTGTATTGTCACTTTATTATCGGGAAATAGACTATAAAACTGATAAATGGAAATAAAGATATATTTTATAGCTTTTACTTTCTAACACTTTGCATGCTGGGTAAACTTTCAGCAGACGACATTTTGAAATATTTTTTTCTCATTTTTCCCAAAAAAATAGGATTTGACACTTCATGCAAATTGCTAAGGAGACAATTTGCGTGAAGTGTCAGATTTTTTTTCTAGAAAAAAATAAGAAAAAAGATAATACGTTTGTCGTCTGCTGAATTTTCCCATGGCATGGTAAGTGTTAACTACTGAAGTAAATGTTTATGCTTTGTTATTGCGGTCATTGTATGCTTTGGATAAGTTTCAGCAGACGACTTTTTTATATACTGAATGTTTTCACAGAAAAGAAGGGTTGGCATTTGCGCGAAATGTCAAACTCTATTTCTGAAAAACTAAAGGCGAATGGAAACAAATGGAGATTTAGTAGCTATTTTTCACAAGGGACACAACTTTTGCGACTTCCTGTTCGCTTTTCTGCCAACTAGTCCTCTTCTGAAAAGGGGTCTTTTCTAGAAGATGATAAGAACAATTTTGATAGTTTCCTCGTATATCTCTTCCCTTTAACTCTTTCGGCGCCAAATTTCAGATGACATTTTGTCGTCTGCTTTTCTTTTTTTTAAACAAACTATCGCTTGAAAAGAAGTTTATATGTAAAGTGGAAAGACTGAATGTCAAACAGCGTAGATCCAGATGAGACGGCTCATATGAACCGTCTCATCTGGATCTATGCTGTTTGCAAAAGCCTATTATTAACGTCTGTGGCGTGTCATTCATGCCTGATATTTCATGAAAGGGACATTAGCAAACGGTACAGACCCAGATCAGACACAAAAGAACACGGCTCCTGATCTGGGTTACATTTTTCGCCATAAAGACAGGAATTTCTATAAAATAATAAATGATAACACAAAATCTAACAAGGCACCCCTTAAATTGGAAATGAACTTGTCCAAAGAGAGAGACAGAAGTCCACTAGGTATCAATTGGTTAAGAACAGAACAGTACAGTTCATTTCTCGTCTGCAGATATTGCCAAGAGTGTTAAAAGTGCATTAATGGTTCACCATGAAACAATGTATTTCCATACTATGAAGGCAGGTGTTGATAACTAATGCATTGTTTAAACCAGTGCGTACACCATGTGCACAGTATACAGGTGCGTATAGGTGAAAGATAAATGAGAAAATATCCGGAATTAAAAGTGAATATATAGACCTTAACCTTAGTATGCTGCGTAAAAAATCAGCAAACGACATTTTGAAATATTTTGCTTTTTTTTTTCACCAGCAAATAGGCATTCACATTTCTTGCAAACTGTCTATTCTGGAGACAATTTGTATTAAATGTCAAAGCCTGTTTTCTGGAAAAAAATAATAAGAAAAATATCATTAATTTTGTGCTTACGACTATTCGTCGCTTCTTTACACAGAGCCTTTCATTATCACCTTTACATTGTCTCGATATGACAAATAACGTTGAAAGGGACGTAAAATAACAAATTATCATCATCAAACATCAATTTGTCGTCTGCTAAATTTTCCTAGAGAGCGCCAAGGGTTAAAGTTAATATGCCGTGTTTCTGAATTTGGTTTGTGATATGGGTCAAGCCAAGCGAAAACATGTCTTCGGGCATGTGCGGACAGCGAAGGCCCAGATCAGCCTGCGCATCCGTGCAGTCTGATCAGGACCTTCACTGTCCGCTAACAGACTCATACCACAGAATTTATCAATGGAGAGCAAATGCCCGGATGAGACCTTGCGCATGCGTGGGATCAATCTGAATCTGTGCATATCCCGCAAGCTCGAAGACACCCTTTCGCTTGGCACGGCCCATATCCCAGCAGACACATGACGTTTATACAACGTCGGCTCAACGTCGATGCAACGTCATGACGTTGCTCGACGTTGAGGCGACGTTGTATTTACGTCATGTGCCTGCCGGGATCATACATGTAGTTGCAGTGAGTAATATACACATACTCGTTCGAGCCGCACAGTGAGTAAAATATGCGCCAGGCGATTATATTCATAAATAATTATATAACAGTCTTGAAAAAAGCAAAACATACATAAATATTAACAATGGGAGACAACATTTTCTTTTTCTGTTCTAAAATGGATTTCTTCCCGAATTCGAATGATTTCCCAGATTCTGCTTTTGTCTGACTAATGATAAGCTTACTTTGAATTAAATATACAAGCCTCTTTGTGGAGCCCTTCAAGTGTAATCCTGGGATTAGTCCGCCAGACAGTTTTGCCACTTTGCTACAGAGGAAAAGACTATAAAAATGAGAAATGGAAATAGAAAATATTATTGCCCTTTCTTTCCACTTACTGAATAAAACTGGTAAATCATTTATCATTTTATTGCTGGATAATTATTAAGCAACTGCCTTATAAAGCATTGTTAGAAAAATAGAAACATAAGATAAGTTCCTTTGGAATTATTGCGCCAATTGTTTGTTCATGTATACGCTAGACGGCGTAAGCATTGTTGCAAACGTCATTACTGCTTATGAAGAGTCTCGATAAAACCGAGGCTTTCATTTTCCATCTGTTATGTGTTCTTTGTTTGCAATCTTTTTTACTTTTATATTACTCCGTTAATTCTATATCATCAGAAAATTGAAAGGATTGGGTTTTTTTTTCTCTTTTGACAACCCTGTATTCACTGAAACACATTATTTGATGCGTTGAAAATGAAGAAACTTTCCAGTCAGAGGTACCAAAGAAGCGCTATTGCGTTCGCAGATCAACGTCTCCGTGTGGTGTGACTCCTTCATGATGGTTGCAGTAGACCTATTGCGTTTAATGACGGCCACGGCTGCCAACAGTCGAATGCCAGTGGAGTCATTTGTGCAGTAGTATAGACATAGCTACCAGGATGTCTAGCCGTATGGACTTCGAAGTTGGATCCATGAGTTTTTTTTTCTCTTGTAGCCCATTTGAATGTCAGAATTCTAACTTGTGTGTCGGATAATTCTTCTCTGATGGGTTTAAACTTTTTAACGGCTTCCGTCGTCACCTGGCCCTTCTGATACCACGCGACCAAGGTAAATGACCTAATGCTTTATGAATTCACATTTGGATATCTTGGACTTCAGGTTTCTATCCTGTAGTCGAACAGTGCTTCCATGCAATCTAGATTCTCCTCGAATATACTCGAAAATAAACCATGCCACCTAAGTATATCAAGTGGCCTTTTAATTTAATGTTAAATGAAGATGTTTCTTGAATAATAAAGCTCTCGCTATTTAAGCTCTTTGTTTGACCTGTGTACCATTCTGTAGTTTCAAAATATCAAATATAATTCTAACATTTGCGACAACAAATACCAAACGAAATGTGACGTCATAAATACTGCTTCCTGGGGTAACAGATTGCCCATCGCGTCATTTTTCTAGGTCGACGTAACCTTTCTACATCGTGTATCTACACAAGACAGGAGATTAAAAAAGACATGTGCACTTGTTAGAGCCAGAACTGCTGACAGTTTACAGGTGATTGTTTTTGTTTTTTTGTTGTTTTTTTTTTGCTTTAATTTAGTCAAATATATGAAATATGACGTAAATGACAGTCAAATCATGTCAGATATTAAACAGTTTACATTTTGTCTGGATATTACCATGGTAACAGAAACGTAAACAGTTAATCACATTTTTATTATATCTCAGTTAGTCACTATAATAATGCTAAATAGTTTTCATTGCTCACTTTAGCGTAAAATATTCCACGGATAGCCATCCACAATCACAGATCATAGCCTACAAATGACACCAAGTGGAAGAACAAACAAACGATGACAGACAGTACTCATACGAAAGACAGGCAAACAACCACCTTCCTCTTCCCCAACAATCCCAGGGTAGGAGATGTAAGCCGTGCTGCCCGTTACACACAGAATTAGACTTGTATATTATATTCGTTTATTTGATGGGCGTGCTTTCAACGTATCCCGTTTTTGAGTCTGCTAGCGACAGCTAGCAGGCTCTTTGCAATCGCATGGGGTTTTACGAGCGGATTCTCATCACAGCTATTTATGCGCATATTTATACGCGCACTACTTCTTAATCAGACGCAATGCGGCACTATTACGGTGAACTGAATGTGAAGCAGCGGAATTTTGTATGGCTTTTTTTTATTTCGCTAACATAACTGTAACTGAAATCGATTTAGATAATGCAATTTGAAACATAGATTTCAAAATTCGGTGTAGTAATACGCGCGCTACTTTTGTCAAGGCGTTAATTCGGCACGGGGTCCTACTAATCACCCCATGGCACCCCACGATATCCCAAGGCATCCCACGGCACTAAATTATTTCATTGTATTTATTAACTGAATGCTGAAATTACACCAGGGTATTAGTTTTATGTATCCAAATTTGTTTTTGTGATAGTTTAAGACATTAACCTTACTTCAAGCGATTATCTCGGGGCGCCTAAACACCAAGATTCAAACTGACGCTAAAATATAGCAAAGAGACCAATGGTGTAAGTTAATTGATAGTCTATCAAAAATAAGTTTTTAACTTAAAATTGCATTTTATATTCAACTTTCTTCACACCTCAGTGACACGGAGTTGTTTTACGACTGCTGGCCCATTTATAGGTTTATGACCCTTCTTTTTTGGACATCTGAAATTCTCTTGAAAAGGGTAGGCATAGCTGGTCGGGCTAATCTGTTGATGCTTAGGTGAAGCACTAGCAAATGACAATCAGTTATTAACGCTAATCTGGACTGAACATAGCCAATTCAAATTTATTTAATCTGCTCTTGTCTTAATAATAAGTTGATAGAGTAAATTTATAAAATTGTACTAGAATAATCGTGGAGCTACATCAGGTGTTGGATTTGCATGAACTGGAGCATATCTAGAGTTGAACTTTAATAATTCTAGAAATTGGAAATTGCTGCTGGAGATACATGTACACTCATTTGGAATAATCAGGTGATAAACTTCATTGGAAAATAAAGAGGTTCATTACTCCAATCAATGCATTGGCCTATATATGCAGATAATAAAACGGATTTTTTTTTTTTTTTTTTTTTTTGTGAAGAAAGAAACAAAACAGAAGAGAAATAATTGTATTTAGTTTTTCAGTACATGGTTAGATTATATATGTATATCTGTTTTACACAGATGCCTCAGTAAAGACCCATTCTTATTTATACATTAAAAAAAGTAGAATGCATTTCCATCTGACTGATTTTGAGAAATTGATAGTGAAAGCATGTAGTACAGAGTGTTCATGTTGGTTGTTTTTCAAGGAATAGTAAATTTTCTCACAAAGCCTTGTCTCTGAGTGTAAATTTAATATTGGATGAAGCCACTGGTTGTAAGCAAGTATGAAAATATGGATATAGAGCAAAATCCAGGTCCATCAAATCATATAAATCTACAAGAAAATGCAACTGTATTATTGCAAGGAAGTATCCATCAAGGAGATAAGATCTTTAGTCCCGATTCAAGAGGGCATCAATGCCTACCATGTTGTTTAGTATTTTTGGTGAAAGTTATACAGAAAAGGATCTGTACTAACATGTGGAATGTGAACAAGATGAATGAAATTCTGTTTGCAGGAGATAAATTATACGAGTATCCTTTCCTTGATTTAGAGCCAACACTCGCTATGACTTTCTCATTCTACCCATATGCAGTCTTCGCTTGACGTACATTTAATAGAGTTTTTAAAGAAAGTCTTCTTTTCAGGAAGTACAATGCCCAGATGCTTGATATATTCCATAGAGATCCATCTTATGGTGTAGTAATGGTAGCATTGGTATGCCACCTATCTTCTTTGCACGTATTGTGTTTGCATAGAAGATACAGAGCACTTCATCAATACTTTACAAGCTAGCAGACTCTTAGGACTATCAGTCCTTTGATCTTAAGAATCTATCTATCTCCAATACAGCTGGTGTTAAGTGCTTTTTGGCGGCCGTTAAACGTCTTACCGCCCTTCACCTTAGCGCAGTGTATATTTTCTAGTCGGAAACGGAATATCATCCAACCCAGTGGCATGAGCTGTGTTACACGTTACAATACTGTTCATATTACATGACAGAATCGACAAAACCAAGCTCCTTGTTTAGTTAATTCGCATGGTTCTTGTTTCTAAAGGATCCTTTATATATACATTTAATTATTAACAGTGCAAATTTCAAAGTTAACTTAGCCTTTTCGGCTTACGCCTTCATCAGAGTTTACACACACATTCAATTAAACAAAACAAAAAAAAAAAAACAAAAAAAAAACAAAAAAAAAAAAAAAAAAAACAACAACAAAAAAACAACAACAAAAAACAAAACAAAAAAACAACAAACAAACAAACAAAAAACTAACAAACAAACAAGCAATAAAAACTAAAAACTTGTAAATCAGCCTACTAAAGCTGTAAAACCCTATTACCTATTAAACATATCTACAAGTAATCAAAAGCATGAAGTCTATGAATATTATATAAAAATGTTGGAAAACGGCCTGAGCGGGCACATGAATAGCGTAGAGTCATATAAAATCGACGGAGTGTGTTGAATATCGTAACAATAAGTACAGCGGTATACAGTCGACTCTCGTTATCTCGAATTCCAAGGGACTGTCTGAATACTTCGAGATATCCGTACCTCGACATATCAGATTTGCAGAATAGAGGAAAAATAAATCAACAACCACATGTCATTAACATCCAAAGACTGGTGGTCCACAATAAAATATTTTATTTCATCAGAAAAAGTATCAAACATTCCTCCGCTTAAATCTAATAATAACATGATATTCGATGCTACTGAGAAAGCAAATTTACTAAATGACTTTTTCACAGCTCAGACTGTTATAAATGACCAAAATGTTGACGTTCCTGATGTTACTGATCGCAATGTAATCTCCGAACTTAGTATAGTATTAACTGCAGATGAGGTTAAATCCGTTTTAAAATCACTACCTGTGGGAAAAGCCTCTGGTCCAGATGGAATCAGTAACAGGGTTTTAAAGGAGTTGGCGGACCAGTTGGCAATGCCATTATCTTTGCTTTTTAATTAGTCCATTGAGGACGGTAAAATACCTGCGGACTGGAAAGAAGCCTACATAAGTCCCGTTCCTAAAAGCGGTGATCTCTCACTATCCTCCAATTATACACCTATATCTTTATTAAGTAATCTTGACAAGATTTTTGAAAGAGCTATATTTAAGCATATTTATAATCACCTCCGTGATAACAGTATACTAACTGCATACCAGTCTAGCTTCACACCTGGCGACTCTACAATAAATCAACTTACATATATGTATGATACATTCTGTAGTGCTTTGGACTCCGGTAAAGAAGTCAGGGCCGTGTTCTGTGATATCAGCAAAGCTTTTGATCGTGTATGGCACAAGGGACTGATTCGTAAATTAAAAGCAGCTGGTATCACAGGCACTCTACTGAAGTGGTTTAAAAGTTACCTTGATGAAAGGAAGCAACGGGTAGTAATTCCAGGTGCGAAGTCCGACTGGACTTTTATACAAGCTGGAGCGCCACAAGGCTCAATCCTCGGCCCGCTCCTTTTTTTAATATTCATAAATGACATTGTTACAGAAATTGGTTCTAACATCAGATTATTTGCTGATGACACTAGTTTATATATAATAGTTGAACATCCAGACACTTCAGCTTTGTGTCTCAATAATGACCTGCAAACTATCATTGATTGGGCACATAAATGGTTGGTTATTTTTAATCCCCTTAAAACGGAATCTCTTACCATCTCACGTAAAATAAATAAACCATATCATCCTCCCTTATATATGTCAGGAACACAAATTAACGAAGTAAACAGTCATAAACATCTTGGGATCTACTTGTCAAACGATTGTACCTGGCATAACCACATAGAATATATTAAGGAAAAAGCATGGAAAAGACTCAACACAATGCGTAGGCTAAAACTTGTCTTAGATAGAAAGTCTTTAGAAATCGTATACATTTCATTCATACGACCAATTTTAGAATATGGCGATATCTTATGGGGACAACTGCACACTGTATGAAAAACGAGAACTCGACAAGATACAAAATGAAGCAGCCCGAATCGTTACTGGTACTACCGCTTTAGTTTCTCTACAATCCTTATATGATGAGGTAGGGTGGGAGTCATTACAGTCTAGAAGATCCAACCATAAACTCTGCTTATTTTTTAAAATGCAGCATGATCTAACTCCAGCTTATCTGTCATTTTTTGTTCCTCCCTCTATAAGCGAAACTTCTAGATACAATCTTCGCAATGCTGACGATTTTACAACTATCCAGTGCAGATCTCAGCAATATTATACATCTTTTCTGCCTTCAGTTGTACGTGACTGGAATAACCTTCCACAACACGCTAAACAGATAAACTCCTTATTATCCTTTAAATCTTTTCAGGCTAGAAATAAAACCAAAGTGCCGAAACATTTTTATACTGGTAAACGGTATTGGCAAGTCATGCATACACGAATGCGAACAAATTGTAGCGCGTTAAACAGCGATTTATATTAAAAAAATATTACAGATTCTTCCCTTTGCTCTTGTGGCGCTGTTGAAAACGCTCATCATTTTTTCTTCACTTGTCCGAGGTACCATGAGCCAAGAGCCGATATGCTAGACACATTAGCATTTTTGCCTGAAGTCACTCTTAATTTAATATTGTATGGTGATGAATCAATTTGTCATGAAAATAATGTAAGTATTTTTTCAGCTGTGCAAAAATTCATCGAAAAAACTAAGAGATTTTAAGTTCTATCAATTAAACAAGGAACAGAAGTAAGCGGAAGAAGCATTGTCATCATTATCGTGAATTTTATCGTAGTTCTTCTGAAATGTCTAAGAGGGGGGGTTGGGGATGTTGTGCGTCGGACAGTTTTTCCTATTTCTATTCTTGTTTGTTTATTTATTTATTTTTCTCGTCTTTGACTTTATTCTCCTAAAATTGATCTTTTTTTATTATTATTATTTATACTGTAACTAGTGTAAGCCGTGTTAGTTAAATATTTACCTTAAAAGTCCATGTATATTGTTCTTGTACAGTGGGCTCTCTTTATACCGACAATACATGATCGGAATTTTTCTGATGTTAAACTCAGGGAACTTGCTGAAATACAAAGCCCGGTCTTTGACTGATAGTGCGTTTACTTAACATTGACTAATAATGTATATTGAGATACTATATTCTTGTTGTGGTGAATGCCGTTATAAAGAGGCCAAAGCATTCTAAACTTTGCGATGATTAGGAAATCTTTGTACTAGTTGTATCGTTTCATTATTCAATAGCTTACACTGCTTTCTGTTTTCTTCCTTGAATATGTAGTTATGGAAAAAGTGTATAAAATATTTTGTCGTTTACACGTAGTTGTGAAACCGCCTTATATGATACAGCTGTTTGAAGGAGATGAACTATATAAGCTTTCAATAGCTTTCGTTCAAATCCTTTAACTTCTGATATATGTAACTTGCTATTAAATATGTATATTTGATGAAATAAATATGTTTAAACTAACAACCACATGTCACAAATGTATATGTAATTTGATTCCCGAAGTTAGAGATATATTGAAAATATTGTGGAAAAGAGGAGAAATTGCTCCCCTCTTTTCCACAATATTTTGATACCTGTTATTAGATTTTCATATTTAAGCAGGGACCAGATTTTCACTTCGAGATAAGCATGTATTCGAGATAAGCGAGGTCGAGATAACGAGAGTCAAGTGTAATTGGAATAAAATTATCATAGAATGATGGCGGTCCCAGTCCAAAATGGTTTCAGATACATCAGCGTGGTCAGGGAAACGTTCCTTGGGCATCTGTGCACTACACGACAGGCTTAAGCGTGATAGTCTGTATAACCGTGAGGTATTAGGGATCGCAGCTGGTTAAATTGTTACGAGATTATAACGCAGCGATGTGGCACTCATTCAGAACACTGTGTGACCTTGAACTTATATGCAAAAATTCATACTGGCCAATCTACCTTGTTGATACCAGGACGCCTAAGAGTGTTCAGGCGACAAATCCAGTAACTCTCGTGAGATTTCCTGGTCTGATCCGTCCACCCTGCGTTATGGTCTATGCAACAAACAGAGGCGTGACTAGGAAAGTCATGTTCTGATGAGCGAAAATGGTCTGCAACTGGTGACCTTTTGAATCTGCAGTGTCTGCAGTCATCGCCACCGCAAGAACCTCAGAATCACGGTGTCCCATCACGAAAACATACCTATATAATTTTGACTCCCCTTAAACCCCACTTTTGTATAGTAAAACTGGGGTTTACAGGGGTATACATTATTTTTCTTATTTCTGCTCAAAAACATAGATGTTTGAGCGGAAATATGAAAAAATATCAGATTTTATTTTATCTTAAAGTTTTCATTTTTTGGTGCTAAAAATTCTCAATATAATCGAATAGGCATGTTTTCGTAAGGGTTCATTCTGAGATTCTTTCGTCTCCCCTAGATACTGCTTCTGGCTTTGGGCATTTGAGCAACAAATGAGGTACACAACATTGTCGTTTCTGCAGTCCGTGTCCGATATCAACCTGACGACTGCGTCAGACGAAGACATAATTGATTGTTTTGTCATTATCATTTTGCAGGTAAGACATACAGCTCTCCCACAAGGTGTAGATTCCCTGAGAGGTTCATCATCTTTTGGGTCTGGTTTGTCCTGGCACATGCAAGGAGGTCCCGTCAGCTTTTCCGCCTTCTGTATGCCATGACAAGGTTTTCTGAGAAAACCTCGCTCGAGTGTCTGGAGGATTCGATAATCGACCAATGTTTATTGGCATTATCGCTTGCTTTAGGAAGGTCAGGGTTGTATGTCATTACACATTACGAAAACACGCCTATATAATTTTGACCCCCTTTAACCCCACTTTTATATAGAAAAACTGGGGTTTACAGGGGTACACATTATTTTTCTTTAATCCGCTCAAAACATAGATTGTGGGAACTCGTTAGAACCGCCTCGCGGAGGCGGTTCTAACGAGTACCCACAATCTATGTTTTGAGCAGAAATATGAAAAATATAAGAGTTTTTTTTTTTAATCTGAAAATAATGTTCAGTTTTTGGAGGTGAAATTTTCTATGTATTTGAATAGGCGTGTTTTCGTAATGAAAAGAAAGAACAGTCTCAGCTTTTGCAGAATTAACCTGCTTGTCTGTACATGCGCTTGGCTATCTCTATTTCCGCCTTAATGTCCTACATATGATCGCCCCGGCTGAGAGGCTGATCCGTTAGATCCTTTGCTCTTAAATCGAACGTGTCCGATGCAGTACAAATACGCCTTAGGCGGGGTGCTGGCTGTATGGGATATTCCTGCTGCAATGCTTTGGGAGGCAACTTGAAGGTAGGCGATACTGGTGTGTATCCGTTGGTTTTGTGTATAGGTCCACAACTACCCTGCCGTCAATGAATCATGACAGTGTGTCTAGAAAAACGTTTTGTTTTCATTTGAAATTCCTGCTGTAATTTTTATTGTTGGATGAAAGCTGTTAGCTCTCTGGAGGAAGGCTTCTAGATTTTCCCGGCCGTGAGTCGATTTCATGTCAATGTCATATATGAATCTAAGCCATGAAAATGGTTTTAGAGTGACATACATGAGAACCTGTTTTTCTGGCCGTCCCATGAATATATTTGCATAGGCTGGGGCCTTTTTTGTGCCCATGACTGTGCCCTGAACCTGCAAATAGTGTTTGCCATTAAACTTAAAATTGTTACGCTTTAGTACGAGTGTAAGGAGTTTTACAAAGGTCTGTATTGGTGGATCTTTGTTGACACGCAATGTCTCTCGCAAGTTTGGTGTGGTTTACAGTCGAACTTCGATGGCTCGAACCCCTTTGGGACCATGAAAATTTGTTCGAGACAGCGGTTGTTCGAGCCACGGAGGGTTACTATTAGTGCCATACTAGGAGGCATAATGGAGATAATTGTGGGATATCTTTTCGGTGTTCTATATTATAAACGTATGTTGTATGTACTCATTAGAATCGCCTCATCGAGGCGATTCTAATGAGTGTACACAACATACATTTGCAAGATAAAAGAAGAAAATCTCCCTAAATTATCCGTATATCGTATTTGGAGGAAATCCCTGCGGACTCGAGAACGTGTTCGACTCATCCATGGTAAACGAGCCATCGGGGTTCGAGCCATGGCAGTTCTACTGTATTTGTGTAGAGCGATGTTACATTCATATAAACAAAGAGGGTTTAAGTAGGGTATCGGGCCAAGGGCATCTTGTTTCCTCAAAAATCTGTGCTGTCTTGTAAATAGGACGGTAGATTCTGGACATGGGGCTGGAGATGCAGAACAGAAAACTGATATTTTCTCCGCTAGATGTCCATTGGCAGAGACAAATGGGCGGCCAGTGTTGCCAGATTTATGAATTTTAGGCAATAGAAAATATCTGCCTGCTTTTGGTTGATCAACCAGCAGGTAGCTTAAGTTTTTCTCACTGATATGACCCTCATCCAACATTTCTCCGACTACGTCTGACACCTGTTTGGAATAGTATGTTTGTATGTTCATGGTAAAGTGTTGCAATTAAGTCTGCTTAAACCGAGAACATTATGTGTATGAAATTCGTCGCTGATGAGACTTGGTTATCATAGCAACTGATAAGAGGGGGTATCCACATAAAATTTTTCTAATTTCTCCACGAAAACATATGTTGTGGGTACTCATTAGAAGCGCCTCGGCGAGGCGCTTCTAATGAGTACCCACAATATATGTTTTCGTGGAGAAATAAGAAAGATATCAGCATTTTTCGGATGAAAAAGCGCCTTATCTGTTGCTATGGTTATGAAATGACAGCATCTGATAATCACCATTTCGTTGTCTTCCTGTGTACGTAGGATCTGCTATATTCAGCGTAATTGTCTAGGAAACAAACAACGTCGTTGTGTGTTTGCTGGGTGGTCAACCTATATCCCAGCAAACACACAACGTCCCAGTAACGTTGTTACAACGTCGCTGCAATGTCGCGACATTGCAGCGACGTTGTGACGACGTTTTTGTGACGTTGTGTGTTTGCTGGGATTATAAAACAATGAACTTCGTTCGGTGAAAGCCGAAAACCCACGGTGTTATTTATCAATGAACTTTTAAATGTAGCGATATCAAAAACCAAAGTCAGACCTCGACCATCCAATTTCCTTCTGAAAAGATTAGCGAAAGTTTGTTTTCGAAGTATTGTCTCAGATAAATACTGTTAAGTGTTTAGAAATCGATAAGTGATATATGATACCTGTATGGGTGATCGCATTTGGAAAGTCCTTGAGAAAGTGATAAGTAAATCTGCTGACGAATAATTTAGCAAACAGTCTTACGATAAAGGTGGGTTCATAGCAACCGCTTTATCTCCAATAATCCAGCAAATATCGTTAACACCCTCATGATTACCGTATCAGTTGTGAATTAAAGATCTCTTTGATAGATGTCAAGAGCTAGACACTAAAAGATGTGTAAAACCAACGTAATATGATAAATGCTCATTGAGATAATAACATTTTAGTACTACGTTTACATACGATCATTGCATGAATTATCATGGTTATAGTTGGGGAAGCAGAAGTACTGTGCAATTTTAAACCTAAGACAATTCCCAGTTGGAATAACGTCGAATCAACGTCATGACGTTGCATCGACGTTGATGCGACGTTGTTTAAAACTCATGTGCCTGCTGGGAAGGAAAATGTCAATTCATTATTACCAACTCTATGTATTGTATATCTCCACGTTCCCCAATGTTCCCCATCTTTCCTTATACAATCGGACCTCAATAGCTCAAACATAATTGGGACCATATAGATTTGTTCTAGACATGGATAGTTCGAGCCACTGAGGGTTAATCATAACGCCAGGTCAGGAGGTAAATAATTATAATTTAAGGATGTCTTTTCGATCTTCTATATAAAAATGGTAAGGTGAGTATTCTCATTAGAATCGCCTCTATGAGGCGATTCTAATGAGTACACACAGCATATATTTCAGGATAAAATAAGAAAAAATCCCTAAAATATCCATAAATATTTGCTTTCTTGTGCTATCAAGAGACTCATGTGAATTTTCAGAATTTTGGCAGCTTTTAAAGCAGTTTTTGATTTGTTTTTACTGCTAGCAGTCGTTTTTCATCTTAATGTGCCTAGTCATCAAATTTATTCTTTATTTTCGGGATTTGGGTTACTTTTGAGAAAGCTTGGGCAATAATTTGGACTTACTGACTTCTTGCTAATGAAGCTGTTCGTCACGTCATCCTATAGTGTTTAAAACCACTATTTTGAGCGAAATACTTAATACAGAACCATGTCATATAAGCAGAAAAAGCACATGGTAACGAAAATACTACTTTATATTCTGCTTTTGACATTCTTTACGTTCAACAGTGACCCTAGAGAGCAATGAACACACTAACAAAACTGGAAACAGCGAAAATGTCAAGTTTCCTGAGTCACAGACGCTAGTTTCGGCAATCCGGCCTCATCAGTGACCCTCATAGAAATTTTCAAATATCCCGGGATGGGCTCAATGATCACAAAAGTCCAGAAAGTATAAAATACACCATTGTGAAGTACAGGGGGACGTTTTACGGCCTTAACGGCATTAACACCAGCTGTAAGTGAAGTTCAAATCTGTCTTTGGCGGAGCTATAGACAATCCCAAATCTCTCGACAGCCCCTGCCTACACCTATAGCTGTTGCCTATTACAGAATAATGATTGGAAATAACAGAAGAGTAACACGGACGTTGAAACTGGCCCTGAGGTTATAAAACTTTTTTCATGCTCAACTCAACTGAGCATGAAATTTTCTCTGCTATTAAATATGAAAATGCCACCAATAGTTGGTATTTTTATATTTATCAGCAGAGAAATTTTCATGGTTAGCTATGTTTAGCAAGAAAGAATGTGTACTTGTTAGTAATTTGAGATTTATTAGCAGGAAAATGTTCATGCTCAACTGAGTTGAGCATGAAAAAAGTTTTATAACCTCGGGCCCTGGTCAAGTACATGTATCATCTACGAGCTATATAAATCACCACAAGGATTTGCTATGGTTTAACTTTTTTCTTGCACGGTTACCACTGTCATTCTCTGTTTATCCTCACCATAACGACTCGCGTCGCAAAGTCAGAAAGCGTACCGTCTAACATGTCCGCCAAAAGACTCAAATCAGCCTGTGCAATCTGATCAGAGTCTTCGTTGTCCGCATGAAGAAGCGTTGCATCATTGGCTATCCATTGTGTGCCCAGTGAAGATTCTGATCAGGCTGCGCGAAGGCGCGCAGCCTGATCAGAATCTTGACTAGGCACACATGTTCGAAGGTACAATCCCTGACGTCACGGCTCATACAGGTTTTTATGCTCTTTTATACGGTGTGTACCAAGTCATCAAACTGTTACCACCTGGACGGCAGTTGGGTTTGTACGTCCATGGTCCACTTCCCACCTGGACGGCATTTTCTTTTCTCATCTATGGTCCACTTTTATACAACAGATTTGAAACTGGTCGGCACTGTGTATTGAAGGGAACTAAATACACTTGGAGATTTTGCTGCCATTTATTCACAAGGGTGACAACGTTTGTGACTTCCTGTTTACTTTCCTGTAGACCAATCCTGAAAAGGGTCTGTTCTTTCCCGAACACCAAGACCCTTCTGAAAAGGGGTCGAATGAAATGAAAGAGTTTGCTCCCCTCGGGTGCAAATTCGTCTCTTTCAGAGTAGACACCTGTTCAAAACGGAGCAAAAACAATACAGGAAGCGTTTCGGCCTATGAAAGTGAATCAATTAACTTTAAAGAATTAAAATATAACAATTGAATAAACTGTATTGTATCTACCCTAAATATTGCGACAGGCATGTCTAAGCAAACACTGTAGACCCAGATCAGACGCCACAGAACGCGGTGTCTAATCAGTGCCAGATGAGTCTATACTGTTTGCCACTCATCCAGTCCAACAACTTTTAAACGCATCAACATGTAGTCAGATGGAGATGTTCAAAATGTGAAACAAGTATGGTAAATAGTTAAGGTGTCCCTGTATTTTGGGTAAATACATTTTTCACACGCATTGAAAAGGGGGCCAAAAAACTTGAAAACGGCTAACAGTCAATATTTGGCTAAATAAGTACCCAGATTTTCGCGGATAAATAAGAGCTTTAATCATAAAACAAATTTTAAACATTTTATATTTTATCAGTATTTGTCGTATGCTTAACCGATCTTATAGTGTTTATTATAGGAAAAATAATACCACAGTATAAAGTTAGTGAAACACTTCCGATATACTAAGCTTGTTAAAGAATAAAATAAACAGTAATTTAATTCGCCTTCATATGTCGAATAAAAGTAATATTCCAAACTAAGTTTGTTCAATTTAGATTAAAGAGCTTAAGAATTTTGAATATCACCCGACATGGTGGACACCGTAATAGCCCCCAGTATTGGGCATCACGAAAACACGCCCATATAATTTTTACCCCCATAAACCCCACTTTTATAAAGTAAACCTGAGGTTTACAGGGTATAAATTATTTTTTCATATTTCTGCTAAAAAATACATAGATTTGGGTACTCGTTAGAACCGCCTCGCCGAGACGGTTCTAACGAGTACCCACAATCTATTTTTGAACAGAAATATGAAAAATATCAGAGTTTTTTATCTGAAAATTTTCAGTTTTTGGAGGTGAAATTTTCTATATACATGTATTTGAAAAGGCGTGGTTTCGTAATAGATTGGTTTAAACATATTTTATTACATAATACAAGTACAACAAAGTAACAAATTTGACATACAAACAATATAGTAAGTACAAATAGCTGAAGTGTCATTTCATAAACACCTAGGCTTGGTTCTGTCCAACGACTGCACTTGGCACCAACATATTGATTACATAACTAAAAAAGCATAGAACAGGATTAATATTATGCGAAAACTCAAGTTTAAGTTGGACAGGAGTTCTCAAGCCTTGCTCAGGTGAGCTCAAAAAGAAAGAAAAAAGCAGACGATAAATGTCGTCTGAAATTTGGCACCGAAAGAGTTAAGGGGAACAGATAAAGTTTCAGGAGCGGCAACTCTGACAAACTTGCTTTCCCAAAGGGGAGTAAATTCTTTCCTTTTACAGTAGACCCCTTTTCAGAAGGGGCTTGGTGCGCAGGAAGTTACAAAATTTGTCTCTACTGGCAGAAATGGCAGAAAATCAAGCAAGTACATCAAGTTCATTCAATACCTTTTCCAGTATTCTAAATGACAGTAACGTGACTGAACTTGGAACAGGAACATGTCCGCCCCATTTCATTTGAAAGTTATTGCCATTCAGCCTTGAGAAAAAATAACATATAAACAGCGTTCGATCCGCAACGTTCGTACATGTGCGCCCAGCGAAGATTCAGATCAGACTGCGCATTCGCGCAGTCTGATCAGAATCTTCACTGAGCGCATTCTAGTAGCCAAAGATGCAAAGTTTCTTCATGCGCACAACGAAGACTCAGATCAGACTGCGACAATGCTCGGGCGATTTGATTCTTCATTGGACGCACATGTCCGAAGGTACGTTGTCTGTCGTTGCGGTTCATTTGTTTACAAGTGTAAGAACATCGACTATTGCTTGTTGATCAATTCTGATGAGTTTTCTTGCAGCTCCAATACAAAATATCTAATGTAATTGGTTGTTCAGAGTTTGGTTCTCGCTGATAGACTCAGTTCAGTGCTCTGAGACACTCAATAACCCATTTATGTCAAATGGACTCTTCTACCTTAACTCTTTGCACTAGTTCATTTCAATATTTGGAGCGTCTGATTACTTTTTATTGTTACCATATTTTATAGAAATCCCCATCCTAAATGCGAACAATGCAGACCCTGCTCAGACACCGCGTTCAGCTCGTCTGATCTGGGTCTAGATTGTTTGCAAAGGTCCCTTTTATTGGACGATAGGCATAAATTAATTAATGCTACAGCACCCTAAAAGGGACCTTTGCAAACAATATGACACAGATTTGTAAGTTCTTGTTTAACGACGCGTCAACCCTTGTGTCACCTCCAAGAGAAAGGGAGAAAAATGATTGCAGAGCTACAAGATGAGAGCCATGATAGAAACAGAGAAATAGAGGAGATAAGGATAAAAGCCAAGGACAGCGCAGAAACAGAAGAAATACTGACTCCCTTCCTGTACCTTCTGCAAGCACAGCAGACCCTTACAGTCAACCTACCATCCATGGCGGCCGATCAGAACCTACTAAATTGTTCATCGAACTGGCAATTTACAATAACATAAACGACCAATAACGCTTAGCACTCTGGGTAAAAAAATCAGCAGCCGACATTTTGAAATATTTATCTAAATTTTCGCAGAAAATATGACATTTGACATTTGATAAAACACAGGAGACAATTTGCATGATAATATCAAAACCTGTTTTCTGAAAAAAAAAAAAAAAAAAAAAAAAAAAAAGATTAACTTGTCGTCTGCTGCATATGTCCAGAGAGTGGTAAAGGTTACGGCGATGTTCTAAACAACATACCTGTAAATGGGTAATAGCTTGTTCCGGCTTGTACGCCCAGGGAAGATACCTGGACATTCAGAGCCGAAAGGTGAGGAAACGTACTTTCCGACGTGCGCCTTACGAAGAAATTAGGACGCATGCGCAAAGTCTGATCAGACTCTTCTTTGTCCACATGAAGAAACTTTGCAGCCTATGATTATCAAAATGCTCCTAATGAAACTGATCAGCTTGCGCATTCGCGCAAGCTGATCAGAATCTTCATTGGGAGCATATGTCCGAAGGTACGTTTTATGACATTGCGGTTCTTTTCTTAATGTTCTTCCCAGACTGCACAGACAGATCTGCGCAGGCACTTACATCTGAGCATTGAATATTTGCATAAATATAGCATGCTGTGCCGACATATATCACTGTATCAGAGTTTTAAAGTTTTCTCATCCAATTAGCAGGTTCGTTAGTAAACCTTTCTGACAAACACCCATACTTTTGCAAAAAGGGTAGATTCAAAATCGGACGAGTCATCTTATCAGGATCTACAATGTTTGACAGTCTGTTTTCGGTTTTGTACTGGCGCCTGTATCTATTTGCAGCAATGGTCGCCAAAATCTAATGCGAAAACGTGTCTTCGGACATATGCAGACAGCGAAGGCCCAGATCAACCTGCGCATTCGCGCAGTGATCAGGACCTTCACTGTCCGCTAACAGCATCGTTGGATACTATGATTGGAATAGAATGTATGATTGGAGAGCAACGGCCCGGATGATATTTCGCGCATGCGCAGGATGATCAGAATCTGCGCACGTTTGAATGCACTTTTTCGTTTGACGCAGCCCATTTGATACAGTTTGACTTCCCATCACGAAGACATGCCTGTATAATGTTGACCCCGTTAAATCCCACTTTTATAAAGTAAAACTGGGGTTTACAGGTGTATACATTATTGTTCTTAAGTTTGCTCAAAACCACAGATTGTGGGTACTCGTTAGAACCGTCTCGACGAGGCGGTTCTAACGAGTACCCAAAATCTATGTTTTGAGCAGAAATACGAAAAATATCAGAATTTTTATCTGAAAATTTTCACTTTTTGGTAGTGAAATTTTCAGTATATTTGAATAGGCTTGTTTTCGTAATGCATCGGCTTTTAAGGGGAATGTAGGCAACTCTTCCGGAATTGTTTTGGCTCCCGTCTAAAAAGGGGTCTTCTTTCTAAATCAAAGCACTGACAGCACTAGTGGGTCGATTGTCTCTGGGTGTAGGCTGGAAAATGACCCTGAACGGGGACTATTTCATTAAACATTTAACTTCCTGTACTTCAATCAAACAGTGCAGACAGTGATCAGACGCCGCGTTCTGTGGCTTCTGATCTAGGTCTGCACTGTTTGCAAATGTCCCAGTCCAGGTTTTACAGATAACCGTCTTTACGCGGCACTCTGACGTCACAGTGACAAGACTTGCGCGGCTATAAATAACCGTTACCTGGATTTCGTACAAACGTGCGGTCTGATTTCGTTGGTCAATCATAATCACATTGACAACAACCTTACAGAAATGTTGGTGTATGTATATTTTGACACGATTGTAAAACATCGACCCAAAAATGACGAAAATCTATCACGTGCAAGTTCTAAAAGATATGTATACAATAAGATATCTCTTTTTATATGTAATGCCTGGTTTTATTGGATAGAAAAAAAAGGCAACGGCATTTAACTAACTTTAATATTTGCAACACAATATAATAATAATAATAATAATAATAATAATAATAATAATAATAATAATAATAATAAAAAGTCAATTGGCCTTTCGGTTCAAAAGAAGAAAATCAATATAGATTTTCAAGATGGTGGCCATTTTTGATTTCTAATCGGAACGATTTTAGTTGCTTCTGATCAACAAGTCACCTCTATACTTCCAATGAAGTTTCGAGTCAATTGGCCTTTTGGCTCATGATAAAAAAAGTTCAAAATAGATTTTCAACATGGCCGCTGCTAGGGCGACCATTTTGGATTTCTGATCAGAATGTTTTTAGCTATTTTTGATCTACAAGTCACCCTGATACTTCCTACATGTATCAACTTTCGAGTCAATTGGCCTTTTTATTCAGAAAAAGTTCAAAACAGATTTTTAAGATGGCGGCCATCATGAATTTCTCATCGGAACGACTTTAGCATTTTTGGATCTACAAGTCACCGCGATGCTTCCTACTAAGTTTCAAGTCCATTGGCTTTTCGGTTCAAGAGAAGAAGCGAAAAACAGATTTTCAAGATGGCGGCTACGGTGGCCATCTCGGATTTCCGATCGGAACGATTTCAGCTTTTTTTTTTTTTTTTTTTTTTTCATCTGCAAGTCACCCCGATGCTTCCTACCAAGTTTCAAGTCAACTGGCTTTTCGTTGCAGGAGAGGAAGCGAAAAATAGATTTTCAAGATAGCGGCCATCCCAGCTAGCATTCTACGTAAATCTACATCGGGCCGTCATCGCGCCGTCAGCTACCCTGACGACCCGATGACGGCCCGATATAGATTTACGTAGAATGCTGACTGGGATATGGCGGCCATCTTGGATTTCCGATCGAAAGAACTTTAGTACTTTTGATCTACATGTCATTTTGATGCTTCCTACTAAGTTTGACGTCAATGGCAGCCATCTTAGATTTCCAATAGGAATAATTTTAGCTTTTCTTTATCTACAAGCCATCCTGATGTTTCCTACTAAGTTTCAGGTCAGTTGGCCTTTTGGTTCAGGAGAAGAACCGAAAAACATATTTTCATTATGGAGGCCACGACGGCCATCCTGGACTTGCGATCGGAACGATTTTAGCTATTTTTATTTGCAAGTCACCCCGATGCTTCCTAACAAGTTTCAAGGCAATCGGATTTTCGGTTCAGGAGAAGAAGAGAACAATAGATTTTCAAGATGGCGGCCATGGCGGGCATCTTGGATTTCCGATTGGAATGATTTTAGCTATTTTTCTTATCTACAGATCACCCGTATACTTCCTACCAAGTTTCGAGTCGATTGGCCCAAGGGTATATGAGGAGTAGTCTTTTGAAGCAAATTGTTGATGCGGCAGGACGCACGACGCACCACGGACGACGGACAATGACTGATCACAATAGCTCACGGAGCACTTGGTGCTCAGGTGAGCTAATAATAGTGAAGGTAAATAAATTCCGAGGAAAAAAAAATGAATCCTTTGAAAACAACACACACATTTAGGAAAGCGAAAATAGCAGAATCGATTGCGTCATTTTCAGTTTTGCTGTCTCAAAATAGTCATTTTTATTATCTAAATTCAAAGTCTGCACAAATGCGTGACAATTTTTTGCGTGACGTCATTACCTCAATACGCCATCCAATACAACGTCATGTAACAGTAACCTTGAAAGGCATCGGAGTAAGCGTGCAATACGAAAGAGCATCGAGTCGATATCAAGTATAAATGCACGCGTGCTCTTCGGATTTTATCGCATAATTTTAATTTTCAATTACGAGTATTTGATAAAAGAGTAGTTTGAGATTAAATGAGTTTAAATGTAAGGCATATACAGCAAACTAAACTAATACAGTCGACTCTCGTTATCTCGAATTCCAAGGGGCTCTCTGAAATACTTCGAGATATCCGTACCACGACATATCAGATTTGAAGAACTGAGGAAAAAATAACTCGTTTTAACAATTATATGTGTAACTGGACTCTTGAAGTAAGAGATATATTGAAAATATTGTGGAAAAGAGGAGAATTGCTCCTTAGACCAGATTTTCACTTCGAGATAAACGGTTAATCGAGATAAGCGAGGTCGAGATAACGGGGGTCAACTGTATTGTCCTTTAATCAATTTGATTTAAACAGTAGTTCGAGTTATCAGTGTTTGAGATAATGAGAGTCAACGGTACTCTGGTTATCTGGAACTCGAATGCACTGACGATATTATGGCATGATACTTGCGCGCGATCATTGTTGAATCATCCTTCTAGTTCCAGGTTGTTTTTTAGAGACAGACTGATTTTTGGCACACTCGAAATACCAGCCATAAGATTACCTTTACCACTCGCAGACGACAAATTGACGATGTTTTTCTAATTTTTTTTCCAAGAAAATAAACTTTGCAATATAATTCAAATTGTCTATTCGGAGACAATTTGCATGAAATGTCAAGACCTTTTTTTCTGCGAAAAATAAGAAAAATATTTCAAAATGTCGTCTGCTGTAAGTTTTACCCAGAATGCTATGCGTTAAGGCGGTGTAAGACGGATTACACCGACATGCTATAGCAGCCAAACAAAAGAGATTATCTGAGATTATCTCATGACTCATATCGTTTACTATAATGTCTTATTGTAGATTAGCTGTTCAACAAGTATTTTGGTGTAAATGCACAGTATCATGTATGCTCTGTCTCGTGTCCTGCAGACTTTTTCTTCAGATGATGCAATTGTTTATAACAACTGTTAGTTCTGTACCTATACTTATAATACAAATGGTATGCTGCTTTTTGAGGAGGCCATCCTGCTGTTTTACCAGATTCCGGGGCACCTGCTGAGGAGGGGTGAGGACTGAGCTTAAACCTGATTTTGAAGGCCAAAAATTGTCTTAACCCTTAAAGCCCCAATCACAACAATTGTCGTCTGCTTTCTCATCTGCTTGTAATTTTATAAGTCATTTCTGCAAACAGTGTGGACCCAGATCAGACTGCTCCTTTAGCAGTCTGATCTGGGTCCACACTGTTTGCCTGTATGCAAAATAGGTTCAAAAATATTGCAAGAATATTCAGCAATATTCAGCATAAACAGACGACATTTTCAGATTCAGGTTTTCTTGGCGCTTTAAGGGTTAATACATTGTCAGCTACACATTATAGTTCGGGCCGCGTAGGAATTCTCCAACTCATCATTGAATCAACACAGAAAAAACACAGGGTTTTCCCTGACTCGCATTTTGGTAGATTTTACCCCCAAAACCTTGTTCTGGACTCTCAGAGGCAAGAGTCTTTAGTGATGCATATATAATCAACCCAAAATTATTTTTATTTATCTATGGCTTCGTTTTTTAATCGATTTATGATCTAGATGGCAAGAATTATCAATATTTGGGCAATGGTTAACCCTTAAAGCACTATATTAAAGCAAATTGTAGCAGACGATATTCTAAAATTGATTTTATTTTTCAGAAAAAATAAGATTTGACATTTCATGCGAATTGTCTGCCTAGCAGACAATTCACATGAAATGTCAAGTCTTATTTTTTCTGAAAAATAAAAACAGGTACTTCAATGTGTCATCTGCTGTAGTTGTAATTAGCACTTTAAGGTTTAACCACTTTAAAAGACAACCCCCTAAATCTTATTAAAGGATCCTTAATTTCCAGAAAAGGGAGTCCCTGGGACCCTCAGTTTAAAACCCTGAAAACACATACAATAGTGTTTCCACACTATCATGAAATAATGACTACAACTAGGTCATAGTAAGGGCAATTGAAATTGTCGCATTGTTGTGTTTCAATAGTGGATCCTGAATGGCATTGTGATGACCTCGTTGGGGAAGATGGGGTGGGTGGCTTTTCTTTTCTTTGGTTGGTGGACTGTGCTTGCCCTTCTTCGTTGGTTTACTCTTCCTCTTGGTGTCATTGGTAGGCTATGTTCTATAACTGTGTCTTTTCCTGGACGTCTTCTGTACTGTTGTTTTTACTTTTAATCCATTTATGCCGAATGGACTCTTCTACCTTCACTCTTCGGACCGGTCCCTTTCCAACATAAGAGGTGTATGGTTAGTTCTTATTATTCCCATATTTTATAGAAATTCCTGTATTTGATGCAAACAGTGTGTACCCTGATTTGATGCAAACAGTGTGTACCCTGATCAGACGCCGCGTTATGCGGCGTCTGATCTGGGTCTACACTGTTTGCCAATGTCCCTTTCATGGGACGCCAGGCATAAATGGGTTAAATACTTATAAAATGGAAACAAGGAAACGGATATTACATAGTTCTTTCCTGCTTTACTTAATGACCATTTTTAAATATTTTAGTTTCTCGAATATTTTTTCTTATGTACTATTATGTATTATAATATAATAATGATTGGCAAACGTCAACCGTATCCTTTCTTTCCTCTAAGAGTGCGAGATATAAATTCCAACGCTTTTTATCATGAATACTGGGTAACTTGACAAGTTTTGGATTAAGATTATTTCTGATTGCAGTTGTTGTTTAAGTTAAATATTCATAGAATGGCAACGCGAATAAGTTTTTCTATTTATTCTTACTTTAAATGTTACCGTAGTTGAACATCAAAGTAACATATTTTGTAAATATTCTCTCAGATTCTCTAAGAATTGAATCCCACGCTTTGTATCTGTTCGCCATATTGCAATTTCTTCTAAATTACGTCGATATATAATTTGAGACATTTGTTTAATAAATCACTGATCCAGTTTAGGCATTTTTATCAACCAAATTTGCTCACAGAATTTCGTAGTTCTCATATCTTGTGGGTACTCATTAGAAGCGCTTTGCTGAGGCGCCTAGATAATGAATACCCAAATATATGTTTTCATGGAGAAATAAGAAAAAATATTTTCCTGACACCCCCTGTTATCTGGAGTTATGTAAATATTTGGAAGTTACGGCTTACACTGGGTACCTATTCGTCGTTTTTTTTTTTTTATTATTATTTTTTAACATTTACCAAGGTATTATAGACTACTAGATAACAAACCACAAAGGTTGCTGTAAATGATTTTCATCTGTTTCTATTTTCAAATGGTGTGAAAAATTAACATGCTGTTGCATTTCTATAAACAAAGTTTCTCACTGTGTCCATTATTTGGTTTCATCTAGAATAAGGTTTGCCCATGTGACACCAGCATCAGGAAAACATGCCTATATAATTTTGACCCCCTTAAACCCCACTTTTATATAGTAAAACTGGGGTTTACATGGGTATATATTATTTTTCTTATTTCTGCTCAAAGCATAAATTGTGGGTACTCGTTAGGACCGCCTCGGCGAGGCGGTTCTAACGAGTACCCACAATCTATGTTTTGAGCAGAAAAATATAAAATATCAGAAATTTTTATCAGAAAATTTTCATGTTTTGGTTGTAAAATTTTCAGTACATTTGAATAGGCGTGTTTTCGTAATGAGTGTTAAGAACTTACTGATCACCCCACAAACGTAACGGTAACACTCATAACCCAAATACATATATTGGCATATCCTCAAGGATGCGAAAACGCTCTGCCCTTTTGAGAGCTCGAAGCCGAACGTTTCTGATACCACAGTCTGGTGCTCAGCAAATTGTGCTTAACGGGAGGGTGGAGGGGTAATCGCAACTCTGTTAAATGTTATCCCTCTTCTTCAGACAATGACCTGCTCTGAAAGGAGATCATTTGCTATCCTTGTAAGGGATTTCGTTTCGTTTGGAGTAGACCTCTTTTTAGAAGGGGTAGACTGGGGCCCGTCTCCAGCGATTAAATATATTTTTCTTATTATCCTGTTTGATAATCCACTAAAATAAAACTAAAATAATATCATGATTATAAAGGCTGGTCACTAGTGACCAGCCTTTGTAGTCATCATATTACTTTGGTTTTATCAAACGGGATTATAAGAATAAGTATTTACTGTACTTTCGACATCTTTCAGAAAGTCGTTTTTTTGCTTGGCGCTTTACACTGAAGAAGTAAATTTGCAAACTTTTGTTATGATTTAAAGCAAAACCATTTGTCGTAACTACCAATGCACAAAAAGTTTTATTATAGTCATTGGTTTTTCAAAAATCAAATATTCTTACTTTTTCCCATAGTAAAAATGAATGCAAATTATAAGAAATCTGTAGGGTAGGTAATTTGGAGACATATTTTCAACAAGTTTCGCTTGTTCATTTTTTTTTTCTGAATTTTTTTCAATGTTGTTGTGAAAAACATCAATAATTAAAATTCAGCAAAGAAAAATGAAAAACATTTTCTCAGACAAAAAAAAAAAAAAAAAAAAAAAAATCACTTTACTATAGAAATTGCGTTTTATCCGAAAAATTTAATTTTATTTTAAATATTCGAGAACAGAACACAGAAACAGAAAAGACAAATATTTTCTGATAAGATATGGTCAGTCAGAACAAAATATTTTCATTTAAAATAAAACGCCAAACAAAACTCTGTCTTTCCAAGAGATGTCGAAAGGATGGTAGTCACTGTAGACTAGAGCCAGTCTACAGAAGGGGCTTTGAACACAGGAAAGCCAAAAGGAAGTAAAAAAAGTTGTCTCACTTGTTACAAATTGCCGAAACTATACCAAATGTATCCCGTCTCCATAATAGTCACATGGTCAAAAAGAAACAAAAGTACCGATATATCTAATATTTAGTTTAATTTCTTGTAAGCTTAATAATTGTGTTCGGCAAAATCATTTCATAGAAATGGTACGATACGATATGAAGTAGCTATTATGGACCGCCCCATGCGAATGCGCAGTCTGATCAGGGCCTTCGCTGTCCGCAAACATCATCATTGGATACTATAGAATGTTTCGACGGAGAGAAAATGCTCTGATGATACTTCGCGCATGCGCAGGATGATGTGAGTCCGCACATTTTTGCGTGTCCTAGAAGACACTTTTTCGCTTGACGCGGCCCATTATAAACAAAATGTAACCACTGATATAAAGAAAAATATACCAGAAACGGCTTACTATTAACATTCAACATTTAATACGGCTGGATACGTTTGGCAGCTTTTCTGCCATTTCGTACAAGGGAGACAACTCTTGTGACTTCATGTTTGCATTCATGCACACCAAGCCCCTTCCGAAAAGCGGTTTACTCTAAAAGGAAGCATTTGCTCCCATAAAGTAGACCCCTTTTCAGAATGGAGGCTTATACAATATTGATAGTGGCTCCCCTGAAAGGGTATCGATTCCCCTTAACTGAACATATTGAGCATTGAATCTTCCTCCAACTTGATTTTGAAACAGCGATCTCAATGATAGAATACAGACGTCTGATTGTAAAAAGTGCAACATTTAACCCTTGTCCTGCTGAACTCGGATATATCCTGCCTTTGCAAACAGTGTAGATCCAGATCAGTTGGCTTCTGAAGAAACCCACTGATCTGAATCTGCACTGTTTGTCATTAAGTTTGTGAATTTATGTCAACAATGTGGATCATGTAATCTGATTGGCTGAAAATTGGAAGTGGGCGTGGCATCTTAATTTATTCAGCATGACAAGGGTTTAGTTTTGGCAACGTGTCTGCAGCAATTGCAAACAGTCGCAGCTAGACGTAAACATCGGCCAGACAGAAAGAGAAATGAAACAGAATGCAGAATATTGGAACCGAATCGTCCGAAAAGGTGCCTTACAGCAGTTCACCTAGCAAAGACACAGGCGAGCTTTTGCATCCGCTCAGTACGATCTGAGTCTTCACCGGACGCCCTGTGAATATCCAAGCAACCAAATCGTTCAGTGACTGATTAGAACGTGCGGAAGCGCAGGTTAATCAAAGTCTTCGCTGAAGGTACACGACATGATCTCGACATGATACATTGCCCACTTTGCAGCTCAGCTCATCACGAAAACATGCCTATATAATTTTGACCCCCTTAAACCCCACCTTTATATGGTAAAACTGGGGTTTACAGGGATATACATTATTTTTCTTATTTCTGTTCAAAACATAGATTGTGGGTACTCGTTAGAACCGCCTCGCCGAGGCGGTTCTAACGAGTACCCACAATCTATGTTTTGAGCAGAAATACGAAAAATATTAGAGTTTTTTATCTGAAAAATTTAGGTTTTTGGAGGTAAAATTGTCTATATATTTGAATAGGCGTGTTTTCGTAATGTGAGCTGACATATGTACCCAACGAAGACTCAAATCAGCCTGTCCATCTTCGTTGTCTGCATGAAGAAACTTCACATTCTTGGCAATTAAATATGCGCCCAGTGAGGATTCTGATCAAACGGAATCTTCACTGGAGACATGTCTGAAGGTACGTTTTCTGACGTTGCGGCTCATTTATTTTGTAGAGCTGTGTAAAATGTTAAGTACACGTTCAACGTCTCTTAATCAACCTCGTAAATAGGTTTTTGTTAGAAAGTAGTTAACAACGGAAACATTTTCTAATATAGACAAATCGAATTCCTTTTTTAAAAAAACGAAACAAAACAAAAAAACAAAAAAAAAACAACAACAAAAAAACAAACAAAAACAACAACAACAACAACAACAAAAAAAACAAAAAAAAAAAAAAAAAAAAACCAAAAAAAAAAAAAAAAAAAAAACCGGATTAGTCCATTGCGTCAATATGTTGCAAGTCGAACATCGATGACTCGAACATCCTTGGGACCATGCAAATTTGTTCGAGCCACTGAGGGTTAATCATTACGCCAGGCCAGGTCAGGAAGCAAATGGCGATAATTTAGTAAAAATGAGAACACACAACATACAATTTCATGACAAAATAAGAACATTTCCTTAAATATTTGTTTTCTTGAGCTATCGCAAGAATTTCGTAGGGAGTCAAAACCGAGTTCGAATTACTTGGTAAACGAGTCATCGGCGTTCGAGCTATTGGGAGTCCACTGTTTATAGACACTAGAATCACTCTTTATCGTCAAACTATTTGTCGTTCATGCCACCATGCGTATGTACAATTAAACAATGGTTATATAAAGTTGTGTGTGTTGTCACGTGGCTACCAAGACTGAACACATTACGAAAACACGCCTATTCAAATATATAGAAAATTTCACCTCCAAAAACTGAAAATTTTCAGATAGAAATCTCTGATATTTTTCATATTTCTGGTCAAAACATAGATTGCGGGTACTCGTTAGAACCGCCTCGCCGAGGCGGTTCTAACGAGTACCACAATCTAAGTATTGAGCAGAAATAAGAAAAATAATGTATACCCCTGTAAACCCCAGTTTTACTATATAAAAGTGGGGTTTAAGGGTTTAAAGGGGGTCAAAATTATATAGGCATGTTTTCGTGATGAATAGTATAGAAGATGCCAAGGAAGAGCCACAATCATAGAACATAGGCCACCAATGACACCAAGAGGAAGAGAAACAAACCATGATAGGCAGTACACAAGCCACAAAGCAAAGGAAAGTAGAGCAGAAAGCTCCATCTGTCCTTTATAAAATGTTATTACAATGCTAGACAGGATTCCCTAAAGATAACCATCCCGAAAACATACCTTTATAATTCTGACCCCCTTAAACCCCACTTTAAAAAGTAAAATTGGGGTTTATAGGGGCATACATTATATTTCTTATAACTGCTCAAATACATAGATTGTGGGTACTCGTTAGAACCGCCTCGTCGAGGTGGTTCTAACTGTCTTGTGCTGCCTTTGATTAGTAGAAATAAGTTGCAAATAATATAAAATTGCAGACAAAATATAGAATACAGGTCATTGCAGGTTCACACTATTGAAATTATGAGCATTTTATATCTGATGTGTGTGTTCTAAACATAGTAATACCCACCAGGAATATTTAGTAGATATTCATTTTTATTGGTGAAAATTGATATTACTACTTAGATGATTCATGATGAGTGTTTGCAATCCAATATATTCGTCCTATTCTTAAACAATGACATATTCACAGTCGACTCGCGTTGCGTTATCTCGAAGTCCAAGGGACTCGCTGAAATAATTCGAGATATCCGTACATCGACATAACAGATTTGCAGAATTGAGGAAAAAAATAAATCGAACAACCACATGTCACAAATGAATTATGTAATTTGACTCCTGAAGTAAGAGATATATTGAAAATATTGTGGAAAAGAGGAGAAATTGCTCCTTATATATATATATATATATATATATATATATATATATATATATATATATATATATATATATATATATTCGCATAAGATAGGCTTTGGCATTTCATGAAAATTGCATGAAATGTCACAGCCTTTTTTTTCTGGGAAAAAAAGAAAAAAATATCTTAAAATATCGTCTGCTGAATATTTTACCCAGTAGTAAGCGTTAAAGTAGAAAATGTGGTGCCCATCAGCCTATTGTCATATCTTAGGATGCTACCAGCTGATATGATTCCTGGAAAACATTCTCTATTGCAAAATAAAATCACTGATTTCTTAACATCGTTTCTTAATTTAATTTATTTTCAAACAGCTACCTGCCAATTCTATTATCTGGTAAATGAATGCCAGACAGATTGATTGGATTCTGTAGAAACAATATTTTGCAAAAACAAATATGCTTGCTGAGAATTAGAACATAAGAATCACAACGTCAGAAAATGTACTTTCTGACATGCGCCAACGTAGACTGAAATTCGCGCAGTCTGACCAGGATCGTCGCTGTCCGCATGAGGAAACTTGCCATCAGTGGTTATCCAAAATGCGCCTAGGAAAGATTCTGATCAGACTGAATCTTCGCTGCATGGGCGCACATGTCCGAAGATACGTTTTCTGACGTTGCGGTCCGAAGGTACGATTCCTGACGTTGCGGTTCGAAAGTACGTTTTGTGACATTACGTTTCATAATATATTAATATATTGCCTACTATTAACTCGAATGCATCGGCTGCAACAAAAGGAAAACATTTCCCACACCCATTTATGCCGAGTGAATTCTTTTGACGTAATTTTTTGGACGGGTCCATTTCAAGCAGAAGGGATGTCTGGTTATTTTTTTATTAATACCATATTTTATAGACATTCCTGTATTTAATGCAAACAGCGTAGACATTGATCTCATTCTGCGGCGTCTGATCTGTGTCCATACTGTTTGTAAATGTCATTACGAAAACCAGCCTATTCAAATATATTGAAAATTTTACCACCAAAAACTGAAAATTTTCAGAAGAAAAATTCTAATATTTTTCATATTTCTGCTCAAAACATAAATAATGGGTACTCGTTAGAACCGCCTATGATACAATTCCTAATGTATATAGGTGCATCAAATTTAGAGAGTCTGGGTTGTGTAGCTACTGGTAAAATTGTGACACAAATATTAGCGATTGAAAGAAATTTGCTTATACTATATCGATATTCAAACCACAGAAAATAAGAATAATAGAATGAAAAAGACAGACAGATAAACAAAGAAAAATAAGAGGCATGAAAAATAGTACAGAAAATGTCCAGGAAACGCCACACGCACAGACCATGGTCAACTAACGGTACTAAGAGGAAGAATAAACAAAACATGACAGACCACAAGCCACAAACCAAAGAATCGCAAAGCAATCAGCTCACCCCTTTTCCCCAACAAGCTGATCACGTGCTAGACAGGATCCACTAAACACAGCAAGAGGACCCCAGACACGACAAAACCATTACGAAAACATACCTATATAATTTTGACCTCCTTAAACTCCATTTTTATACAGTAAACCTAGGATTTACAGGGGTGTACATTATTTTTTCTTATTTCTGCTCAAAAATATAGATTGTGGGTATTCGTTAGAACCGCCTCACCGAGGCGGTTATAACGAGTATTCACAATCTATGTTTTGAGCAAAAAAAAAAAAAAAAAAAAAATTAGAATTTTTTATCTGAAAATTTTCACTTTCTGGTGGTGAAATTTTCAGTGTATTTGAATAGGCGTGTTTTCGTAATGACGTTAAAAAGCCCCGCAGCCATATGGCCTGTCAAGGCCAAACAAAGAACAAGCAGTATCAGATCCATCTTGAACGGTAAGTAGTGAAAACTATCGGGAACTACATGAGCCCGTTCCTCTGTCCTACTATATAACAATCCACTAAAACTTAAAGCGAGAATGGGACGGGCCTAGTATTAACATGACGGTTCCAACACATTTTTTGATACATCGATGTTGGTACTTTCATCTCACTCAAAAAGTGTAGAATTTTCTCTGTATGGGCCCACAAGAAATTCTGTTCGTCCTTACTTCTCCAAGATGAAAACTGACCTTTTTTACATCTCACTTACTATAGCCTATGGACCCACAAGAAATTCTATTCGTCTTTACTTCTCCAAGATAAAAACTGACATACTTATAATTTTCTAGCTATAGCCTATGAGGCCACAAGAAATTCTGTTCGTCTTTACTTCTCCAAGATAAAAACTGACATTCTTATATCTTTCTTGCTATAGTTTATCGGGCCACAAGAAATTCTATTCGTCTTTACAGCTCCAAGATAAAAACTGACATTCGTATGTCTTTCTAGCTACAGCTTATGGGGGCACAAGAAATTCTATTCGTCTTTACTTCTCCAAGATAAAAACTGACATTCTTTTATCTTTCTAGCTGTAGCCTATGGGGCCACAAGAAATTCTATTCGTCTTTACTTTTCCAAGATCAAACTGACATTCTATTATCTTTCTAGCTATAGCTTATGGGGCCACAAGAAATTCTATTCGTCTTTACCTCTCCAAGATAAAAACTGACAATCTTAAATCTTTCTTGCTTTAGCTTATGGGGTCAAAAGAAATTCTGTTCGTCTTAACTTCTCCAAGATAAAAACTGATATTCTTATATCTTTCTATCTATAGCTTATGGGGCCACAAGAAAGTCTGTTCGTCTTTACTTCTCCAAGATAAAAGCTGACATTCTTACACCTCTCTAGCTATAGTCTATGGGGCCACAAGAAATTCTGTTCGTCTTTACTTCTCCAAGAAAACAACTGACATTCTTATATCACTCTTACTATAGTCTATGGGGCCACAAGAAGTTCTAGTCGTCTTTACTTCTCCAAGATAAAACTGACATTCTTATTACTCTCTTACTATAGTCTACGTGACCACAAGAAAGTCTATTCGTCTTTACTTCTCCAAGATAAAAACTGACATTCTCATATCTCTCTTACTGTAGTTTATGGGGCCACAAGAAATTCTACTCGTCTTTATTTCTCCAAGATAAAAACTGACATTCTTATATCTCTCTTACTATAGCCTAGGGACTCATAAAAATTCTGTTCAATTTACTTCTCCAAATAAAAACTGACGTTCTTACATCTCACTTACTATAGCTTATGGACCCACAAGAAATAATGCTCATCTTTAGCTTTTTAAGATTAAAACGGATTTTCTTACATATCACTTACTCTAGCCTATGGACCCACAAGAAATTCTATTCGTCTTTACTTCTCCAAGATAAAAACTGACATTCTTATATCTTTCTAGCTATAGCTTATGGGTCCACAAGAAATTCTATTCGCCTTTAATTCTCCAAGATAAAAAAAACTGACATTCTTACACCTCACTAGCTATAGCCTATGGGGCCACAAGAAATTCTATTCGTCTTTACTTTTCTAAGATAAAAACTGACACACTTATATGTTTCTAGCTATAGCTTATGGGGCCACAAGAAATTCTATTCGCCTTTACTTCCCCAAGATAAAAAAATGACATTATTACACCTCACTAGCTATAGCCTCTGGGGGGGGGGGGGGGGGGGGGCCTCAAGAATTTCTATTTGTCTTTACTTTTCTAAAATAAAACCTGACATTCTCATATGTTTCTAGCTATAGCTTATGGGACCACAAGAAATTCTATTCGCCTTTACTTCTCCAAGATAAAAAATGACATTCTTACACCTCTCTAGCTATATCCTCTGGGGGCCACAAGAAATTCTATTCGGCTTTACTTTTCTAAGATAAAAACTGACATTCTTATATGTTTCTAGCTATAGCTTATGGGGCCACAAGAAATTCTATTCGCCTTTTCTTCTCCAAGATAAAAAAAACTGACATTCTTATATCACTCTTACTATAGTCTATGGGGCCACAAGAAGTTCTAGTCGTCTTTACTTCTCCAAGATAAAACTGACATTCTTATATCTCTCTTACTATAGTCTACGTGACCACAAGAAATTCTATTCGTCTTTACTTCTCCAAGATAAAAATTGACATTCTCATATCACTCTAACTGTAGTTTATGGGGCCACAAGAAATTCTAGTCGTCTTTACTTCTCCAAGATAAAAACTGACATTCTTATATCTCTCTTACTATAGCCTAGGGACTCATAAAAATTCTGTTCGATTTACTTCTCCAAGATAAAAACTGACGTTCTTTCATCTCACTTACTATAGCTTATGGACGCACATGAAATAATGCTCGTCTTTACCTTTTTAAGATAAAAAACGGACATTCTTACATATCACTTACTCTAGCCTATGGACCCACAAGAATTTCTATTCGTCTTTACTTCTCCAAGATAAAAACTGACATTCTTATATCTATCTAGCTATAGCTGATGGGTCCACAAGAAATTCTATTCCCCTTTACTTCTGCAAGATAAAAAAAACTGACATTCTTACACCTCACTAGCTATAGCCTATGGGGCCACAAGAAATTCTATTCGTCTTTACTTTTCTAAGATAAAAACTGAAATTCTTATATGTTTCTAGCTATAGCTTATGGGGCCACAAGAAATCTATTCGCCTTTACTTCTCCAACATAAAAAAATGACATTCTTACACCTCACTAGCTTAAGCCGCTGAGGGCCTCATGAAATTCTATTCGTCTTTACTTTTCTAAAATAAAAACAGACATTCTTATATGTTTCTAGCTATAGCTTATGGGACCACAAGAAATTCTATTCGCCTTTACTTCTCCAAGATAATGAAATGACATTCTTATACCTCTCTAGCTATAACCTCTGTGGGCCACAAGAAATTCTATTCGTCTTTGCTTTTCTAAGATAAAAACTGACATTCTTATGTTTCTAGCTATAGCCTTTTGGGCCACAAGAAATTCTATTCGTCTTTACTTTTCTAAGATAAACACTGACAGTCTTATATGTGTCTACCTATAGCTTATGGGGCCACAAGAAATTCTATTCGCCTTCACTTCTCCAAGATAAAAAACTGACATTCTTATATCTCTCTTACTATAGTCTATGGGGCCACAAGAAGTTCTAGTCGTCTTTACTTCTCCAAGATAAAACTGACATTCTTATATCTCTCTTACTATAGTCTACGGGACCACAAGAAATTCTTTTCATCTTTACTTCTCCAGATAAAAACTGACATTCTCATAACTCTCTTACTGTAGTTTATGGGGCCACAAGAAATTCTACTCGTCTTTACTTCTCCAAGATAAAAACTGACATTCTTATATCTCTCTTACTATAGCCTAGGGACTCATAAAACGTCTGTTCGCTTTACTTCTCCAAGATAAAAACTGACGTTCTTACATCTCACTTACTATAGCTTATGGACCCACAAGAAATAATGCTCGTCTTTACCTATTAAGATAAAAAAAACGGACATTCTTACATATCACTTACTCTAGCCTATGGACCCACAAGAAATTCTATTCGCCTTTACTTCTCCAAGATAAAAAAAATGACATTCTTACAACTCTCTAGCTATAGCCTATGGGGCCACAAGAAATTCTATTTGTCTTTACTTTTCTAAGATAAAAACTGACATTCTTATATCTTTCTAGCTATAGCTTATGGAGCCACAAGAAATTCTAATCGCCTTTACTTTTCCAAGATAAAAAAATGACATTCTTACACCTCACTAGCTATAGCCACTGGGGGCCTCAATAAATTCTATTCGTCTTTACTTTTCTAAAATAAAAACTGACATTCTTATATGTTTCTAGCTATAGCTTATGGGGCCACAAGAAATTCTATTCGCCTTTTCTTCTCCAAGATAAAAAAACTGACATTCTTATATCACTCTTACTATAGTCTATGGGGCCACAAGAAGTTCTAGTCGTGTTTACTTCTCCAAGATAAAACTGACATTCTTATATCTCTCTTACTATAGTCTATGGGGCCACAAGAAATTCTGTTCGTCTTTACTTCTCCAAGATAAAAGCTGACATTCTTACACCTCTCTAGCTATAGTCTATGGGGCCACAAGAAATTCTAGTCGTCTTTATTTCTCCAAGATAAAACTGACATTCTTATTACTCTCTTACTATAGTCTACGTGACCACAAGAAATTCTATTCGTCTTTACTTCTCCAAGATAAAAACTGATATTCTCATATCTCTCTTACTATAGTTTATGGGGCCACAAGAAATTCTACTCATCTTTACTTCTCCAAGATAAAACCTGACATTCTTATATCTCTCTTACTATAGCCTAGGGACTCATAAAAATTCTGTTCGATTTACTTCTCCAAGATAAAAACTGACGTTCTTACATCTCACTTACTATAGCTTATGGACCCACAAGAAATAATGCTCGTCTTTACCTTTTTAAGATAAAAAACGGATATTCTTACATATCACTTACTCTAGCCTATGGACCCACAAGAAATTCTATTCGTCTTTACTTCTCTAAGATAAAAACTGACATTCTTATATCTTTCTAGCTATAGCTTATGGGTCCACAAGAAATTCTATTCGCCTTTAATTCTCCAAGATAAAAAAACTGACATTCTTACACCTCACTAGCTATAGCCTATGGGACCACAAGAAATTCAATTCGTCTTTACTTTTCTAAGATAAAAACTGACATACTTATATGTTTCTAGCTATAGCTTATGGGGCCACAAGAAATTCTATTCGCCTTTACTTCTCAAAGATAAAAAAACTGACATTCTTACACCTCTTTAGCTATAGCCTATGGGGTCACAAGAAATTCTGTTCGTCTTTCCTTCTCCAAGACAAAACCTGACATCCTTATATCTCTCTTACTATAGCTTATGGGGCCACAAGAAGTTCTATTCGTCTTTACTTTTCCAAGATAAAAACTGACATTCTTATATCTCTCTTACTATACTCGTAGTTATGGGGCCACAAGAAGTTCTATTCGTCTTAACTTCTCCAAGATAAAAAAACTGACATTCTTCTATCTTTCTAGCTATAGCTTATGGGGCCACAAGAAATTCTATTCGCCTTTACTTCTCCAAGATAAAAACTGACACTCTTACACCTCTCTAGCTATAGTCTATGGGGCCACAAGAAATTCTTTTCGTCTTTACTTCTCTAAGATAATATCTGACTTTCTTATATCTCTCTTACTATAGCTTATGGGGCCAAAAGAAATTCTATTCGTCTTTACTTCTCCAAGATAAAAACTGACCTTCTTACACCTCTCTTACCATAGTACTTTTATTAATGAGCCTTCATAAACAGTAAAACAAATATTTGAGAAAATTGCGGTCGGATAATTAATGAATGAAAATTTACATGCTATTTGATATTCTATTATATATAAATAGTTACAGCCATCTCCATTTGAGCCACAGTGTGAGATAACGTACCTTCTGACATGTGCGCCGAACAAAGACTCCAAGTATCCCAGCAAACACACAACGTCCCTACTTGCTATACTTGATTATACGGTATTTGATATTTTCTGGTCCTTTGTGATCATTTAGCCCATTCCGGGATTTTTCACAGTCTATATGAGGGTCATTGATGAAGCCTTAATGACCGAAACTAGGTAGTCTGGTTCAGAAAACATGTTTTCAGTTTTGTGAGTGGGATCATTGTTCTAAAGGTCATTCCTTTTAGAATGTATTAATCAAGTTTTGGACAAAAATGGTAAGGAGTAAAAAATGTCTATATATTTAGGGTAAATACGATCAATAAATCTCACTTAGCCTACCATTACTGTTTTGATAGCCTTATATTATAGGTAAGTATATTTATTAACCGTTACAACTCTCTGGGCAAATTCAGCAGACAACAAATAACATTTTTTTTCTTATTTTTCCCAGAAAACAGGATCGGACATTTCATGCAAATTGTCTCCATTGCATGATATGTCAAATCCTGTTTCTTGGAAAAAAAAATAAGAAAAATATTACAAAATGTCATCAGCTGAAATTTTACCCAGAGTGCAAAGCGTAAACTAAATAGATTACGTGGATAAACTAATATTTGAACTGATCGTATACTGTAGAATGCGAAGAAATGACTCATATAAAACAGTTCTTGCCTGGTCCTACGCATCCGCAGTCTGATCAGGTTTTTCTCTGTTCGTCTATATATACAGCCGTTTTCATACTTTCTGTAAATAGCCAATTAAGGCACTGATCAGGTAGGTTGACCTTGGCCTTCATTGCACATATATGTGGTAAGGGACCTTTACTTATGTTATTATTCATGTAGTCCTGTTGACATTTTACGGCAGATCTTATGTGAAACATGATTTTAGTAGACTAAACAAATTGAGGCGAGGCTGTTGTAACAAGTGAGCCTATCAAAGGAAAACCGGACCGTATAACAAACAACAAGTGTTGACCCAGATCAGACTTCACATTTGAACATGCTGAGAAAGGGTCTACGGTATTTGCCCGCAGAAACATCAATCTCCACGTAGTACATTAGTTAACAAAATAACCATAGACACGATGACACTTGGCGGATGGGATGACTGATCTTGGTTAATGCTTATCATTAATACAAAAAGGGAGAGTTCCAAGTAGCTTTTTGGCACAGAGGCAGGGTACCAGAAAACCGAAATTATACTAGCTCTTCTTTGCAGGTTTAGCAAGAACAAAAAAAAAAAAAAAGAAAAGAAAAGAAACACGACAAAAGCGTTGAAAATTCAGCACCAGCGCATAGCAAAAATGTGTATAGATCGCGAAAATATTAGTATAAAAGCGTTAAGCGACACACACACATGGAAATACTAGATCTTTCGAATTAAGCAATTCTGCTTCATACTATCAGATACTAACAAGGATCAGTTACAAGCTTAAAAAATGAAACAATAAACATAAAAATTCTGTGAAGCTTAAGATAATCCAATGATAAATCTCACATCAGTGCTTCAATTGATTCAGCAAAGCTCTTTTATGGTCATTACGAAAATACGCCTATTCAAATATATTGAAAATTTTACAACCAACAAAGGAAAAAAATAGATGAAAAATACTGATATTTTCATATTTCTGCTCAAAACATAGACTGTGTGTACTCGTTAGAACCACCTCGCCGAGGAGGTTCTAACGAGTACTCACAATCTATATTTTTGAGCAGAAATAAGAAAAATAATGTAAACCCTGTAAACTCCAGTTTTACTATATAAAAGTGGGGTTTAAGGGGGTCAAAATTATAGGCATGTTTTCGTGATGCCAATTACAAATATATTTAACAGTCAAGGTCTTTTTTAAACTTGAAATGAATGCGCTTTAACAGGTCTAGAATTTACTAGAATTTATACGCTTGGTGACCAAGTAATACTGGTTAAGGTCATATATGGATCATCGCATTCAGCTGCAAGTGAACGACGGATTTCACAATCTCAATTAGGAATTTGTTTCAAGATCTCGCGTACTTGTTGAGATAAAATACCTAAATAAGCTGGTTGTCGTAATTTTGATCAGTTTCAAACGCAAACAGACACATATGGTTTGAAATGATCACTCTTTTCCATCACAAAGATATGTTAAAACATTCGACACTACAGATACCGAAGCACCGATATGTTGTTACACATTTTACTGAAGTGGTATTTAGTACTGGATACACATGCCAGAGTTTCCGCCTTTTTGACAAGGGAGACAACTTTTGTGACTTCCTGTTTGCTTTCGGCACACCAAGCCACTTCTGAAAAGGGGTCTACTCTAACAAGAAATAATTTGCTCCTACGGGGAGCAAGTACAGTCGACTCTCGTTATCTCGAATTCCAAGGGGCTCTCTGAAATACTTCGACATATCCGTACCTCGACATTTCAGATTTGCAGAATAGAGGAAAAATAAATCAAACAACCACGTTTAACAAATGTATATGTAATTTGATTCCCGAAGTTAGAGATATATTGAAAATATTGTGGAAAAGAGAATTTCTCTCCTTTTCCACAATATTTTGTTACCTGTTATTAGATTTTCATGTTTAAGCAGGGACCAGATTTTCACTTCGAGATAATCAGGTATTCGAGATAAGCGAAGTCGAGATAACGAGAGTCAACTGTATTTTCCTTTTAGAATAGACTTCCTTTTAGAAGGAGGCAGGATCAATTTCGACAGAGTTGCCTTCCTAAAAGAGTATCCATTCCCACAATGCATCACGAAAACACGCCTATATAATTTTAACCCCCTTAAACCCCACTTTTATTTAGTAAAACTGGGGTTTACAGGGGTATACATTATTTGTCTTGTTTTGCTAGAAAACTTAGATTGTGGGTTCTCGTTAGAACCGCCTCTCCGATGCGGTTCTAACGCGTACCCACAATCTATGTTTTGAGCAGAAACATGAAAAATATCAGGATTTTTTATCTGAAAATTTTTCGTTTTCGGTTGTAAAATTTTCAATATATTTGAATAGGCGTTTTTTCGTAATGGTATGGTACGGACTCAGTGAATAAAATAATAATCAATTAAAGCCAGCGTACGACAAACCCTACAAATAGACTTGTATAACCAACAAAGACTCAGATCAACCTGTACTTCCACTCAATATGGCAAGAATTCTCGTTTCTTCCTCTTTGGAAAGTCCGGAGGCTGTAGAAGTCACATGCGATCAGCGAAGACTCTAATCAGACTGCGCGGATGTGCAGGCTGATCTGAGTCTTCCGCGTAGTCTGATCTGAGTCCTCGCTGGTCGCACAAGTCTCAGTGTAGGTTTGTCTTACGCTTGTTTTCAATTCCAATATTAGTGATAAATTTATGCTAATTTCATTAATCTCCATGTTACCTAAAGGTTCCATATTCCTGAAAACTAGACATTTTTTTTATCCAAGAAGGTTTAATTAATAAATTGATATATAGTATTAATAAGATCATAAAATGTGGAATCTAACAGCCTGTAAAATTTCAGCTAGTCTCTAGTTTATTTATTTATTTATTTTTTATTTTTTTTTATTTTTTGGTACTGGATCAAAAATGAAATGATTTTTTCATATCATTGGCAACATTAATTCAGAGGTACGATAAAAATCATTTCATTTCAAGAACGACAGACTAACTGAATTGAGGAATATGGAACCTTTAAGACAGTGTCAAACAAACAATGTCAAACAGGGTCTAAAGAGTGATCATGATAAATAGCTCTTGAAATAGTTGAACGTCCATAACAGAAATACAGAACCATGCCAATATGACCCGGGTAAAAGTCATCGCCACAATAAATCTTTTTAATATTAGCACTACATTTTTTTTATGAAAATCTCATGATAGTGGGCCGATTATAACTACGTCAGTAAGTCAATATAAGTATTGACATTTTATAATGTATAACGTAAAACGTTAGTTTATTATGGGTGTTGCTAACATGCAACTTATTGTTGATGGCGCAAGACATTGAAAACACATCTGTAATATCAACAATTACAGCCGGAACGTCAGAAAATGTACCTTCGAACATGTGCACCCAGCGAAGATTCTGATCAGTCTGCGCAAATGCGCAGACTGATCAGAATCTTCACTGGATGCACTTTGGATAGACAAGGATTCAAAATGTCTTCATGCAGACAAGGAAGACTCTGATCAGACTGCGGGATGTCAGACGGTATGTTTTCTCACAATGCGGTTCATTTGCAAAAACACCATCTGGTACTCGTATAGGAGACTTGTAAATAGTCCTGAGCAAACGAGGTAATGGTACACCGTCCAGCTAGCATTCTATGTAAATCTATATTGGACCGTTATCGGCCCGACAGGATTCTGCTGGGCTGACTTGTCTAAAAATTGCTGGATAGGTTGCAAACAATGCAAGCCCTGATCAGACGCTGCAGAAATCGGAATGTTGATCTACAGTGTTTACTTAGACCCATCCGTCCGACCGAATACTTGGAGTATACACGATATTACGAAGATAAATCGCAGGTCAGGCCTATATAACTTGCAGTAAAACTAAGATCTGACACTAAATCCAATGGAAAGTTCCTTGTTTGGAAACGAAACTGACAGCGAATGCAAAGACTGACGATTTCTTTCGGTCATCAGCAAACAGCCGAAGATTAATTACCCCACCCACGACTCTGACCCACAATTTCACATGACCTTATAATGACAGTTTCGATGACAAATATCAATTGTTACTGACGACAGAAGTGTCTGCAAGAACACTGACATTGTTATGAATAGCTCAAAACTTTCTAAACTAACGCTTGTCATAAAGTAGATTGACAAATGGACCTCACCAAGCGAAAATGAGTCTTCGAGCATGCGCAGAATGCAGATTCAGATTCATCCCACGCATGCGCAAAGTCTCATCCGGGCGTTTGTTCTCCATTGATGCATTCTGTAGTGTCCAATGAGTGTTAGCGGACAGCGAATTCCCTGATCAGCCTGCGCGGATGCGCAGGCTAGTCTTGGCCTTCGCTGTCCGCACATGCCCGAAGACACGTTTTCGCATAGCGTAACCCAAATGCGTGTCACCGTGAGAAAACCGACAGTTTCTGTGAACCATTCGCGACGACGAGGATCAGCCTTCCCAACAAGCATCTTGACCAAGCATGCTATAATTGGGAGCATGCTCTATATTGGGACATCTTCACTCCTCACCATACTTGTCTTAAAATATGAATAAGTCTATTTCGTTACCTGATGATTTTTCTACAACTGCTGGATGAGTGGCAAACAGTATAAGCCCCGATCCGATGCCGGGTTTGCTCAGAATAGTCCAAAAACCTTGTGTCAGTAACCACCATGGGAAAAAGGGCCTTTTTTCATTTGCGGGCAACGAAGGCATTCACACAATCTGATCAGGGTCTTCGTTGCCCGCTTACAGGATCAGTGGGTCTGTAGAATATATCAAATACAGGTAAGGTCGTGATGAGACTGCACGGTTAAAATCTGGAATTGTAGTATCTAAGAAATTATTAATAAAAAGGCAGCAGTCGAATTAAACAATTGACCTAAGCTGAGGGCACTGTGAAGGTTTTTTGTCTGCCCGGGCCGGTACCGACGGAATTACATGGTCCGAGCCACAGGCGATGGCCATTTCATTTCGTCTATCCAGGCCCTGGCCCGAGAGCAGTCCATTAACCGCCACAGTGTCCGAAGCTTAGGTTTCTATTGCCTTTAGTGCATTGAACAGCTCTTGAAAGTTTGATAACTGAAAAGTGCATTAACATTGGCCGCGACGTTAAAATATGTCTCCAGAGATCTCGCACTAGTATAAGAAACTATCAGCCTACCCAATATGCAGCCACTAAATCCGATTATCTATACATTTTGCCCATGGATTCCTAGCCCTACATTTCTCACCTTTTATGGTGGGGTTTAAGGGGGTCAAAATTATATAGGCGTGTTTTCGTGATGTGTGGAGTTCTTTCTGTTACATTCCGGCTGATGTTTTGTTCTTGTATTTGCCCTATCCTACCTAGCTCTGTGATCACCTTACTCGGGGGAGAGGGAGCCGGTCATTTAGCAATTTGTTCTGGCTAAGCAATATTCCTGTTCGTTCGCTCTTCATTGCGAAAACATGCCTTTATGCTAAGGAGCAATTTCTCCTCTTTTCCATAATAGTTTTTACCTGTTATTAGATTTTCATGTTTAGGCAGGGACCATATTTTCCTTTCAAGATAAGCGGTTATTCGAGATAAGCAAGGTCGAGATAATGAGGTCGAGATAATGAGGTATTTGAATAGGCATGTTTTCGTAATTTCTTGCGGTGTCAAAGGTAGACGGCGTTGCGAATGATTGGTCTTTACCATCATATCGAGGGTTGAGCGCAAGACTATGGTAACTCAAACATATTTTTGAAACCCTTGTTTAGGGGCAACTTGGATCCCTTTGTAAACAATGCAAATTTAGGTGCCATTGCTCATATGAGCAATGGCACCTAAATTTTCATTGTTTACAGAAAGAAATGTTGTAATCTTCATAACACCTTCATGGTGAGGAGATTAGGTTTGGGGAAAAACAACCATCTGACTTACGCTAGTCTTGCGCTCAACCCTCGATATGTCACACGAAGCAGCAAACAGGGAAAGCTGTTAACCTATTAATGTCTAGGATCCACAAACTAGGACATATTTCATATTTGGCTTAAATCTAAGATTTATGGGCATATTACGCTAAATTCCTGGTCTTGTCAGACGTTACTCAGTGTTGATGTTTGCTTCTCTTGAAGATGATATTAATCTTTCAGCGTGGGCGCATGTCATGTGTAAAGTTCACGTGGACACGCAAAAGATGACACTTTTATTTCGCTGCAAAGAAATTAAAGTAGCACCATGGCATTTTTTTTCTTAAAACAATGACTTTGTACATAGTCAATAAATTGACTTTGACATGCAAAACTGTCAGTGAAAAAACGGTCTAACAATAGATTTGTGTCCAACTGACACAATTAATTTACATATAAAATATTGCTTGCAAAGGAATTCATATTATTTTGTATTCTTACGCTGGTATAAAAAAACGACAAACAACTTCAACCCATTCATTCCCGAGTTCTGACGTGGACTTTTCTAACGCGGAATTTTTTGGCAAAAGTACCAAGAAAAGGCCACAACAGCGAAGCGCAGGCACAACTTCAATAATGAAGTCAACCACCAACTAAACTAAAGCCCAATTCGCCACATTACGAAAACACGCCTATCCAAATGTATAAATAATTTCACCTTCAAAACCAGAAAAAAATCAGATAAAAAAATTCTGATATTTTTCATATTTATGCTCAAAACATAGATTGCGGGTACTTGTTAGAACCGCCTCGGCGAGGCGGTTCTAACGAATACCCACAATCTATGTTTTTGAGCAGAAATAAGAAAAATAATGCATACCCCTGTAAACTCCAGTTTTACTATATAAAAGTGGGGTTTAAGGGGGTCAAAATTATACAGGCATGTTTTCGTGATGAGTCAGTGTTTCGCTACTGTTTGTTCTTTCGTGTTCAATGGAAACTAAATATTTAGAACCAGTAAATCGGTTAAAGAACCAGTAAAATCGATTAAAGAACCAGTAAAATCGATTAAAATCCCACGGTGGATTCTACTACTGGCCTTTCCAAGGCGGTTGTCTATTGGTTATTCGTTCTTTGTAAAGCTTTTTACACCATTTTTCAACACTTTAAAACATTTGGCATTTACAACAATAAAACCATTTATTCCAAAACGATTTAGCTAAGCCTCACCCAATCATTTCAAATATATATATATGTTTTGTTAAGCAGTTTTATTCTAGCTCGTTTTTACGACAACATCTAACATGATTGAGCGTTTTCGGTTATAAGCAGGCATTATGTTGTGCAGGTGGTTTTCATTCCATTAAAATAAATGAGTAACCTCCAAACAGAAAGTGACCTTATGTTAAACGCCACAAAAATATATCCAGATCAACATGCGTATGCGCGGAGTCTGAACAGTTGCTAGGATTTTCGTTCCTAGACTCTTCAGTATTGACGTATTACATTAGCGAGCAACGTCGAGCGTAATTAGACCTGGATAAACAGACTGATCTGCTTCTATTTTGGTTGTTTTACATGAATTTGCAATAAAGTCAATTTCTGATTGGGAGCCACCTTTATGTTTTGGTTTGCAGACGGAGCATTGATAAAGCAGACACACTTCAGATAAGTAATTTCCAAGCGCAAGGTCTACTTCTAAATCTTGAATGATTTACACTAACTCTTCATTTATTTGAGGATCACCGGTATCGTGGTAGGTTTACCTCTCGCTTGCTGTTCTATCGACATTGGAACCGCAACTTCAGAAAACGTACCTTCGGATATGTGCGCCCAGCGAGGATTTAGATCAGCCTGTGCATTTGCACAGGTGCTCAGAATATTCACTGAGCTCATTTTCGGATATCCAAGGATGCAAAGTTTCTACATGCGGGCAACAAAGAGCCTGATAGACTGCATGGATATGCAGGCTGATTTGAGTCTCCGCTGGGCGCACATGTGAGAAGATATGTTTTTTTTTCACGTTGTGGGTCATCGGGTGCGAACCTCACTGGCCTACTGTTTCCCGTACCACAGAGCCTTAATAATTGTTTCAGTGCTAGCAATATCTTGTCCTAACTGGCATACTGTCACAGAGCCTTTATCATTGTTTAAATGCTAACAATATCTTGTCCTCACTGGCCTACTCTTTCCCGTGCTGCAGAGCTTTTATCATTGTTTCAGTGCTAACAATATCTTGTCCTCACTGGCCTACTGTTTCCCGTACCGGAGACTTTATCATGTATTTAGTGGTAACAATATCTTGTCCTTACCCGCCTACTGTTTTCCATACAACTGAGCCTTTTTCATTTTTTTAGTGCTAACAATATCGTTTCCTCACTGGTCTACTGTGTCTCGTACCACAGAGCCTTTATCACTGTGACAGTGGTAGCACTATCTTTTCCTCACCGGCCTACTGTTTCACGTACCACATAGCCTTTATCATTGTTTCAGAGTTACCAAAATCGTGTTCTCACTGGCCTACTGTTTCCATACCACAGAGCCCTTTTACCATTGTTAGAATGTAACAAAATCTTGTCCTTAGTTTACTACTGTTTCCCGTAACACAGAGCTTTTATCACTGACTTCGTGGTTACAATATTTTGTCCTCACTGGCCTATGTTACCCGCACCACAGAGCCCTGTATCTTTGTTTCAGTGGTAACAAAAGCTTGTCCTCACTGGCCTACTGTTTCCCCTGCCATACAAAAAACCTTTATCATGGTATCAGTTCCTGTCATATGCTGCTTACGGGCACAGTGAACCAATTGTGACAGGACTGCTGATTGGTGCAAAAAAGTGTAGGGAAGCCCGGGGTAGTTATTTTGTGTAAGGCGGCCTGTGATTGGTTAATAATAAAGATGAATTAAAACTCATCATTCTAATTTGAAGAAAAAAATGTCTGTTTGTAATTTTCTGATTGTTTCAAAGAAATAAATGTTTCTGTGTGTGTTTGCTGGAGCCCAAAGAAGAAGTGGTGAAATTGCAAAGTTTCAAATTTTGATACCTGCCAATTGAGGGGTTGCTACATTCAGCCTCCAAAAAGTCCCTGAAAGTGCTGGTGATGGTGGTATTTTTCCTTGTTTATTTTGCTATGCTAAGCCTGGGCTTTGAATTAAAACAAAATTTAGAAGCCCAGCCATACCCTGAAATGAACCCTTAAGCACCAAAAAGGGTGGAATCACTATGGAGCTCTATGGGAAAAATAATTAGTTCACTGTACCCTTACATTGAGGGGCCCGGATACACATAGTATATTTTACACAAGAGTTTACAAGGGAGACGACTTTTGTGTCTGTCCGTTGAATTTACATCTCACCAAGCTCTTTCTGAAAAAAGGCTCTCTAAAGGGAAAGAATTTGCTTTCTACGGGAGAACGGTCTTCCCGTTGAGAGTAAGACCCCATTGCCGAAGGGAGGTTAAACATTTGTAATTTTCTGTGTGCCTTCCTGCTCATCAAGCCCCTTCTGCTCTGAAAGGAAGCAAAGTCAATGGGTGGGGGCAAATTGTTTTTAAATGTAAAATTTTCGGCATTCTCCCAAAAGGAGATAACTTTTATGACTTCCTGTTTCCTGTTTGTTGTATAGAGCTGTAAGCCTCTTCTGGAAAAGGGTCTACTCTAAAAAGAAAACAAATCATAGGGAGTACATTCTCTCCTCTTAGAATAAACCTCATTAGAGACGGAAGGCATAAATTTTTGAAAGAGTTACCTCCTTGAAAATGTTTTATTTCTCATTTAAGGTAGCTGGTGACATTTGCAGAGATGCTACAGAAATATCACGGTATCAAGCCCCCGCTATAATTTGTACTAACTGGTGGTAATCCAGGCTGTTTTTTTTTTTTTTTTTTTTTTGAGGTTACGTACGCAGCGTATCGATACAAAACAAACAACGAACACAACCTTAGCTAATGTGTTCCTACGTCTTAAAGTTTTTATTTCTGATTAGATATCCAACGGTAAGTTGATGTATCAGAAGCTTGTTAAATACAGATTTAATGGATTGATTTTTGTTTTATTCATTAGACGGCACAGATGATATTTTTTGGTTACGCAATGTTATGTGTTTTCAAGATACCGCACATCATTGGTTTTAGATGATAAGCTCCTGATATCAATGAATCACAAACAACCGTTCTTCTAACAGGGACATTTGAAGTGCATGGATACACTTTCAGAGAAATACCAATCTTTCCTTCTAACCATCACGAAAACATGCCTATATAATTTTGACCCCCATAAACCCCACTTTTATATAGTAGAACTGGGGTTTACAGGGGTACACATTATTTTTCTTATTTCTGCTCAAAAACATAGATTGTGGGTACTCGTTAGAACCGCCTCATCGAGGCGGTTCTAACGAGTACCTACAATCTATGTTTTGAGCAGAAATAAGAAAAATATCAGAATTTTTCATTTGAAAATTTTCATATTTTGGTGGTAAAATTCTTATTATATTTGAATAGGCGTGTTTTCGTAATGGTCTTCTCTAAAAGGAAAGCATGTGCTCCCCTTGTATGAAATCAATATCATGCTATTTCCACTATGAAGGTTATAAAAGGGTTACAAAACCTAAGATGATCTTTTATCCGAGAAGATATTCTTAGCATGATTTAGTTTCCAGGGACAGGCAACACTACAAATAATGATTTCAAATAAAAGATTATGAAAAAAGAACTTGCATGCTGAAGCAAATTCGATCAAAATCGATTAAAAAATAAAAGTTTCGAGGTGTGCAAATTAGAAAAAAAAAAAAAAAAACATGAGCGCATCATTTTGAATATTTATTGAGGCCTTGTGACGTCATAAAATAAACGTCCGTCAAAAAGATTGCCTTTGGCAACAAAGAACATATTACAGATAAGAAAATGGGAGTCTCGGTTTTATTGAGACTCTTCATAAGCAGTAGTGAAGTTTGCAACACTGCTTACGCCCTCTAGCATATACATGAGCAGAACTCCAATTTCAAAGACACCACCACGGGCCTAATGATCCCAAAGGAAATGGAATATAATCTGCAGTATTGTGAAGTACGGGGAGACGTTCTACGGCCGCCACTCCTAAACGTATTTTGCAAAATATAAATAGTAAATATTTACAACAAATTTTACAACACTATTTTGTATACAGGTTTTCTCCATGTATATATTGATTTTGCTTGAAACCCACACTGCTCTCTGTCAGTAAGATTTCATTTAATATTTGGAAACATCAGAACCTCATTAACTGTTCACTTTTTTAATATTGCTAATACTTATTTGAACAAATGATCAGATCCATCCCACTGAACTACAGTTAAATAGTTTATCCTTCTGATACCGAAGCACGTTTATCAAAATTTTATGGTATAATTTCTTTAAAAAGATACGACAAGCGTTGTAATTTTGATTTTGACTTTGTTAATTTCCTTTGCCGAAATTATGATAATTCTCGGACTACCACGTATGGAGTATAAATATTTCAACTGATTTGCTTGTATTTGAACAGTAAGAAAACCTTCTTACACAAGGCTATCTGTATCATAAAATCATTAAGCTTTTGCAAGTTTTATCGCAGACACTCCGAATTGGTTGACAAATATAAATCTAGCTTGAAAACAGGAATATCGAAACCAGAATTTAATGACCTAACTTACAAAATTAGGAAAATTGTTGGGAAATCCAAATTTTTAGAACAATTTAATTATTTCCCATTATAACGGGCGAAGATTGGGAATCCGTAGACGGACGCAGTGTTGGATTTTGTTGTCTGTATATGTCGAAGATACCCAGCAACCGTCTCAAGGCATCAAAAGGTGAAGAGACAAAGCTTTTAAAAAAAGCTTGCCAGTCTTTTTTTCAATGTAGTGATTTTGTTTCAACTGGAGCATTTTTAGCTATCAAGCCCAAGCCCTACCCATCAAATCTAATAAAATGGTATCCGATCTTCAGTTCTGTATCTATTAGAGGGATTTGAGGCTGAATGTTTCCATTCAAGAATTGTAGAAAGTGGTTTAATCCATATTGTCTAATCAAGGGAAATTCTTTCCATTGCAATTGGTGCCAAATGGGTAATGAATAATTACAAGTAAATAAAACTTTTATCAATGAACAAACAAACAAACAAACAAACAAACAAACAAAAATTAAATAATAAACTAACAAACTTGCTAAAATAACACAATAACTATATTACGGTTTAACCCATTTATGCCTGGTGTCCCATAAATGGGATCTTGGCAAACAGCGTAGACCCAGATCAGAACGCGGCGTGTGATCAGGGTCTACACTGTTTGCATTAATTGCAGGAATTTCTGTAAACCATGGTAATACTAAAAACTAACCAGACACCCCTTTTACTGGAAATAGACCGGTCTAAAGAGGTTAAGTAGAAGAATCCACTCGGCATAAATGGGTTAATGGGTTTTATAAAAGCTCTTAAAAATCATACTTTAAATTATTCAAAGATGTGGTATCTTGTTATTTTAGCAGGGTGGGAGATATACTGTGGGAGGGGGACAGAAATTAAATTGCAAACAGCTTCAGTTTGTATTGCTCTGTGTGTGTGTGTGTGTGTGTGTATGTGTGTGTGTTTATTGTACATCATGTCTTACGTCATGTAATCAAATGCCAAAATGGAGTCGGACTAGCTGTGTTAGAATTATCTGGTAAAATGCCGTTTCAATCCTGATTTTTCCTTGTGAAAAATAATTGCCAGGTCAAACTACATTTGAAATTTATACAAGCTGCTGTATAGGTGTCTTAGGTTCTGACTGTCACCATGTTAGAAGTAATAGTTTAGCACCAATTTGGCTGTTGTTAAAAGGGGCATTTAAGATATTTAATTACTCGATCTGTTCAAGGTGGTACCCATCTTTTTAATGACCTAGCCCTAACTCGAATTTCCATTTTCTAGTATAAATATGACCGGCTAATCAAATACTTCAATGCACATCTTCTGTTAATTCAAATCCGTCTAGAAATAATAGCGCTTACCTTAAACATTAGCAAGTACCTGATAGCAGCACGTCCTTAAAAATCTGAGTGATGTGAGTCAACCGTACGTTACACGTAATTTGATTATATCCATTTCAATCATGCTGCTTTTTTGTTTGTTTTAGCCTAATCAGTCCAACGAAACGTTTACTTATTACAGGCTAAGTTATTTTGCTTCCCCGGCACAATCAGTCGCCACCTTTCCAAGTCCATACACCTCACCCTCCCGTCCTGTGCATCACTACACGAATCCTATCGGAGTTTCAAAAACTTGGCCGAAAAGCTGAACTAAACATGACCCCGTTCTATGAACCCCTAACCTAATCCGGTCGGTTGTTAATAATATTTGGCCTAAATGATCATCTTAAACAGGCCGAAACAAACCTGGGCCAAACCGGCCTTGGACGTTTTGACCTAGGGCCGAAATGACAAAGAACCCGTTGGTTACAGCTTTTACCCAATGTGCAGACGGTGCTAAGTACTTTGCGGCCCTGGCGGTGCTGAAGTACAGATCTCAAAAGCAAAAGATGGCAATGAAGAACATACTCATACAATGACAAAACAAACGAAACCAACGACGCAGTAAAAAATGATCTGCAACAGAGGAACCGCCTTGGAACGGCCAGTACGAAAATCTACTTGGGTGCTTATACCAGTTTTTACTCTCGCGAAACCTCGCCCTTATTTCTCATGCACCTCCAAAGTACTTGACACTTGTTCAGTTACTTGAGATGGCCAGATTTCGTGATTGTGGCCTTGCATATGTTTTCTTCGTGTAAGTATATAATTGTTATAATTCTAATGCGCCAATGAACGTAGATCACGTAACTCACGTATACAGTGTCGACCTCAAGAACTTGCAATAGTAAACACAATGATTAATTGTAAATCTGGGTTAATTCCAATAGTTTGATGTTTCCAATATTGCCAAAATGTCCCTTTTCCCTGGGAGAAGTCAGGTTTTGTTGCTGTGGTTTAGTCACGTTTTAACCCTCAAATTGCTAATCACAACTGCAGTAGACGATAGTTTTGTTGTTTTTATTATATTTGTTTTTCGGTGCAAATAAGACTTGACATATCTTGTGAATAGTCTGCCTAACAGACGATTCACACGACTTGTCAAGTGTCGTTTTCTATGAAAAATTATACTATGAATTAGAATATCGTCTGCTACAATTTTGCTTAGCGGTTTAAGGGTTACTAAACGGCTGATGGGAAATACTGTCAGTTATTTTTTCTGTCTACGAGTGTTTTGACAGATTCGGTACCTCGTAGTAGAGTCGATAATATTATAATGTCTGTGTTTACATTTCAGCAACAGACCGAAACAGATTATCTCACGCGGATTATCTATATATTTCAGTAAGCATAAGTAGTTAGAGTGTGTGTTGACGTTTTCGATTGATCACTGGGAGTATTTCTTAAGATACTTTGGCAGATATACTCATATTTCGTCAGACAACCAACCATTTATTAGAGTGTCTGGGCGTGTGCGAATGCTCACTATTGAAAACGTAGACAGGTAGATGGAAATTCCAGGAATCCGTCAATCTCAAACCCTTTGATGTTTGCCTCTCATACCTACTGCAGAGGCAGTTTGACAAATAGCACCCAATGTGAACACTTATGTAGTAGAAGGTAGAGCTGTACCATTCGTAATGTCGTATTTACTCTAAATATTGAGACATATTAAGGGAAATTGATACATTTTCATGGGTGCTAACTCTTTCAAAATTGTTTTTGCTCCATTCTGAAGAGGGGTCGGTTCTAAAAGAAAAGAATTTGCTCCCAAGGGGTCTTGTAGGGGGTCTGCTCTATAAAAAAAAGTTCCCAAAAATCATTTACTCCTAAAGTGGTCTATTCGAAAAAGAAAGGTTATGCCCCCCTTTGGGAGCAAATTCTTTCCTTTTAGAGCAGACCACATACAGAGCCATTTGGGAGCAAATTCTTTCCTTTTAGAGCAGACCACTTACAGATCACTTTGGGAGTAAATTCTTTCTTTTTAGAGCAGACAACTTACAGATCCCTTTGTGAGCAAATTCTTTCCTTTTAGAGTAGACCACTTACAGGTCCCTTTGGGAGCAAATTATTTCCTTTTAGAGCAGACCACTTACAGGTCCCTTTGGAGGCAAATTCTTTCCTTTTAGAGCAGACCACTTACAGATCCACTTGGAAGCAAATTATTTCCTTTTAGAGCAGACCACTTACAGCTCCCTTTGGGAGCAAATTCTTTTCTTTTAGAGCAGACCATTTACAGACCCCTTTGGGAGCAAATTTTTTCTTTTTAGAGCAGACCACTTACAGATCCCTTTGGGAGCAAATTCTTTCCTTTTAGAACAGACCACTTACAAGTCCCTTTGGGAGCAAATTCTTTCCTTTTAGAGCAGACCACTTACAGGTCCCCTTGGGAGCAAATTATTTCCTTTTAGAGCAGACCACTTACAGATCCCTATGGGAGCAAATTATTTCCTTTTAGAGCAGACCACTTACTGGTCCCTTTGTGAGCAAATTATTTCCTTTTAGAGCAGAACACTCACAGGTCCCTTCGTGAGCAAATTCTATCCACTTAAAGCAGATCCCTTAAAGTTAGCATATACCCTTAGGGAGCAAAATCTTTTCTTTTAGAGCAGATCCCTTATCAGAAGGGACTTCATGTGTAGGAGATCCAACAGGAAGTTACAAAATGTGAATCTTTGTTAAAAATTGCGGAAAATCAATGAAATGTATCCAGTACCCTTAACTGTTCACAGTAACTGTCTTAAAATTAGAACATGCCCCGAGGTTATAAAACTTTTTTCATGCTCAACTCAGCTGAGCATGAAATTTGCCCTGCAAATAAATCTTAAATTACTAACCATCACGAAAACATGCCTATATCATGTTGACCCCCTTAAACCCCACTTCTATATAGTAAAACTGGGTTTACAGGGGTGTACATTATTTTTCTTATTTTTGCTCAAAAACATAGATTGTGGGTACTCGTTAGAACCGCCTCATCGAGGCCGTTCTAACGACTACCCACAATCCATGTTTTGAGCAGAAATTTGAAAAAAATATCAGAATTTTTATCTGAAAATTTTCATTTTTCGGTGGTAAAATTTTCAGTATATTTGAATAGGCGTGTTCTCGTAATGAATTCCAAATTCTTTCTTGCTGAACATAGCTAAGCCTAGCCGAACATGAACATTCCTCTGCTAATAAATATGAAAATGCCTACTACTATTTCCATTTTCATATTTATTGGCAGAGCAAATTTCATGCTCAGCTGAGTTGAGCATTAAAAAGTCATAAATTTATAACCTTGGGGCCAGGTTGATTTACTTCTTGAATCGCTGCTTGAGTGGCAAACAATTTAGATCCTGATCAGTAGCCACATTTTAACTACGGGGTATGATCATTATTTGCCTATTACACAGCAGGACGTCGACAAATGAACAAGTATTAAAGTTTCAGACAATTATAGTAAGAAGTTAAGGTGTCTCAATATTTAGGATATATACGGTATTAAATATTGTAGAAGCAACTGCGGTAGTTGGAATCTTTGGACTTTACACGATGCAAGAGTCAACAGCATTACGAAATGACTGCATTTCAGCCCTTATGAGTATGACATAGTTATGCCTAAAGCGCTGCTACGAGACGTATGTGATGATGCAGTTATAAATCATATTGTACACTATTAGCAGACCCAACAAAACCAAAATATAAATATGAAAATACCCAGTAAATGCTATAAACATAAAAAAGCAAAATAAACAAGCATCTCGTTTATCACTAGTTTTAGTAGTCATATCATTAGAATTCCATTAAGTCTTTTCTTTCTGCAGTCCGTCCGTCTGTCTTTCTTTCTTTCATTCATTCATTCTTACTGCAGTCCGTCCTATTCGACCATTAACGCAGGGAGTCGGTTTTGCAGGATGGACCAGCAAGGAACAATTTGTCTCGGTAGTAATATCTTTAACCAGCGCAGGGAATATTTTTCCCTGCATAAGGCAGTCCAGTTAATATCCCTACCGAAGGACAGAGCATTATATAAGCATCATCCGTGACAATGCTGCTAATGGAGCATGTTCGCACCAAGTAAATTACTTATCCGAGCGAGGATCGAACCCGGGACCTCTAGCACCAAAGGCAATTGCACTAACCACTGCACTGCCATGCTCCAGTAGTAGATGAATTTGCTTTATTTAGTTGCAAGTTTTGCAACTCTTAAGAATAATTTTATCAAGCGTTGTTCAAAATATTATCAATATTTAGCAAGTAATCTAAAATCTAGAAATTGAAACGAATGTCTCAGTGACACTGGCTTGGTTTGTCACACAGAGCGCATCAAGCTCCCTTTTTAACAAAATAAAAACAAACCAGCAACAAGAGGTGTGCAATCAGTCCCTTTCGGAATACTGACAATTTGCCTCTATAATTTAGTACACTATCTTACCTGGAAGAGAAAATAAATATATAATGAAACATTCATTCGAGCATCCCCGATCAGGACACTCGACTGCGTGTTTACAGATGTTTTTTCCTTCCTCAACAGAAACGAGCAAATGGTAGAAATCTTGCATTGCTTTTTTCCGTCCCTTTTGTTCCGCTTCGTTCCTTTTTATTTATTTCAAATAGGAAGCTGTGTCTAGCCGAAAACCTTACTGGCTTATTGCGGAACGAGTTTTTATCCAGCTGGTATTTTGTAGTTTGTACGGTATCGAATAGAAGCGAAACTGACAGAAACACATGTTTCCCTGTCACAGGTTGTAGCTTGCCACACACAGCAAAAAACTTCGAAAGAAAAACGACACACACGTGAAAAATGAGACGTCTTGCATCACTTGAGTAATCACAAGTTTTGTTGGCCTTGACCGAATTTGCACTTATACAAATTTATGTCTGCTTTATAGATATGACATTACAACTAGATTTCGACTGATAGGGCGCTCCAGAGTAGTGTCGTAGTTACCCTATTTATCTGGGTAGGCGGTCCTGAGCAAACAGTGTAGACCTAGATTTGAGACTACATTGTTTGCTACTCATCAAGCAGTTCATAGACAAGCCTAGCTACTAGCCAATATATAAGTATATATATGTTTGTCACTTTTTGTTTACTTATTATTATTTTTTTTTTTTCATTTATATTCTACTTTGTGATTCAATGTTTAGCTAGTCTATGGGTGGATTTTTCTTCTGTGGTTGTTTGTTTGTTTGTGTTGAGGTTTTACGGCCCAGTCAACCCAATGGGGTCATGTCGAGCGCGGTCAGTTTACCTAACCACACGTTTACTGGGCCGGCTTAGTCCTCTAAGCGGTTAACCAGTATTGTGCACATTCTTTCGCCAGAAACTGACAACTGCCCTTCTTGAATCAGCGGAAGGGAGAGAATGACCGTAGAAAATATTTCATGATCAATCTCCACGAAAGAATGTTGCCAACCCCGGCGGGGGTTTAACCCGCAACCTCCTGGTCTCCAGGCGGACGGCGCATCCAACTGAGCCACCGAGGCCGGCACTGTGGTTGTCTCTGAAAAGTATAAGAAATCCAGACCATATCTATAGACTAGCCACAGGGCTCAATAAGCCAAAAAAAAAGTATATATATATATATATATATATATATATATATATATATATATATATATATATATATATATATATATATATATATAGTCTTGAGCAAGGCGATTCATAGTCATATCATCAGGTAGTAAAGCGGAGGTTTTGAATTTGTAGGAAATTATGATAAGATGTCCGAATATTTCAGGTAAATACAGTTGAACACTGGGATAATGGTATACTGGTATAGCTGAACAACTAGTCATGTGGTGGGTGGCGAGTTTAGCAATTAATGCCTTAATGGTTGAATTTTAGACACATCAATTACTCGTTTTATTATCTTTTTTTTTTAGCTTAAGACTTGTCATACATAAAGTGTCATGTTTGATGCAAACAGTGCGTACACACTCGCGTTTTGCAGTGTCTGATCTAAATATACGATGTGACATTTTAGGGTGGAAATGACTGAAATTCACGTTTGTTACGTTGTTACGTCATAACGTTGAGCGTAGGCTTACCTCAAACGGAGTGTCATTAATTTGGACATTGTGATTCTCAAGCTTTTAGATGGCAACGGTCCACGTGTTACGTCATATGGAATATGAAACGCATTACTTATTTATTTTTGAGCAATAATCAAGACTTTTTCCAAACTTTTCTGAAGTTTTTACATCAACTGTTTCAAACGGATGTTTGGAATTTTAAATATGGATAGTCCATTAGTTCAAAAAGACTTTAGTGCAAAACCTGCTGAACGAATGGCAAACAGTGTAGACCCTGATCAGACCTCGCTGAACTGGGTCTACACAGTTAGTTTAGGCCAGTCTGTTCGTATACCTCGGGCAAATGAGGCGGGGTGATCAATCAGTTGTTTAACTCTTTCACTGCCACAGGCGATAATAATAAGTTTTTGAAAACAGCGTAGATCTAGATGAGATGGTTCAGAATGAGCCATGTCATCAGGATCTACGTTGTTTGACATTCAGTCTTTCAACTTTACATATAAACTTCTTTCCAAGCGATAGTTTGTTGAAAAAGCAGATGACAAATGTCGTCTGAAATGTTGCACCGAAAGAGTTAATCTGTGAGATAAAGCTACAAATCATACCGCCAAATAGGAAACAATATGTGCGGCTCAAATTCTGGTTTGTTGCTCCATTTGATCAGTGATAACCTTTAACATAATCTTATGAGAACGATACCAATTATTAACCCTTGCCATGCTGAATAAATTAAAATGCCACGCCTACTTCTAATTATCAGCCAATCAGTTTGCTTGATCCATGTTATTGACACAAATTCACATACTTAATGACAAACAGTGCAGATCCAGATCAGTTGGCTTCTTCAGAAGCCAACTGATCTGGAACTTCACTGTTAGCAAATGCAGTACATACCCGGGTTCAGCAGGATTAGGATTAATATAGGCTTCAGCTGGAAGTTCGGTTGATCTGATAGGTTGAACTGCAACAGATCTGTACGTTTGTTTTTAAGGGGAATTGATACACTTCCTAGAGTAACCCTTGTAAAATTGTTTTGCCTCCCTTCTGGAAACGGTCAATTATTAACCCTTGCTTGGGAGCAAATTCTTTCCATTGAGAGTGGATTCCTTTTAAGAAGGGGTTTAATGTGTAGGAGAGCATACAGTTGTCTTCCAATAAAAAATAGTAGAAAAATCTACCATTACAAAAACACGCCTATTCAAATATACTGAAAATTTCATCATCGAAAACTAAAGGTTTACAGATAAAAATTCTGATATTTTTCATATTACAATCTATGTTTTTGAGCAGAAATAAGAAAAATAATATATACCCCTGTAAACCCCAATTTTACTATATAAAATTGGTGTTAAAGGGTGTCAAAATTATATAGGTATGTTTTCGTGATGCATGTGTAGCCAGTCCCCTTAAGTTACGTTCATGTCATGTTGAATAGCTAACCAGCCGAAGCCTCCAATAAATGCAAATAGTGTTCAACAGCTCTGTTACATATTGCATATTGTTAATTTTGCTACCTAAGGAAAATGGGAAACTGAAGTAATGAAGTACTTACAACGATAAGCCCAGCAGGTATTTCTACTGTAACTGCTTTTCAGTGCAGTTCTCGATGTCACTGTTATATTACTATTATTCGATCACTAAAAGCTTTGAAAATGAGTACTGTCATTTCACAGACAAATGATTTGTCTCAAAGACGCAGCAAATAAAAAATGGTACTTTGCAGCATATTTCTGAGTAAACATGCGTTGAATTACATTTTGTTGGGTAAAACCGATCTAATAATGCACAGTTTGATATGTGTTATTTAAAAGTTTTTTTTTATTTTAAACTAGAGGCCCAAATGGGCCAGAAATCACTCACCTGGATTAAGCTGATCATGATATGTTACATTGTGCCGTGGTGGTCATCTTGGCTATCAGATCAGATTACGTTTAGCAGTTCAGCATCTTATGTTCTTTGAAGAGTTTTACCGCAATGGTCGCCATCTTTGCATCCCTTCAAGTTTCGGCTGAATCCAGCTGAAGCTTCGGGAGGAGATGAACTGAGGAATTGCAAAATGGCCGCAATTGAATATATAAACGGAACGATTTTAGCAATTCTGAATCTCCATAACACCCTAATGCCTCCCATCAAGTTTCAGCTCAATCCGACTTACGTTTGGGCGATGTAGCTTAAAGATTTTCAAGATGGCTGCAATGTTGGCCAGCTTGGATATCGGAAGGAAAAGGTTTAAGAAATTCGTTATTTCCATGTTGCCTCGATGCCTTCCATCAAGTTTCGGCTCAATCCAACCTACCGTTGGGAAGCAGATAACAATTGAAGATTTTCAAGATGACCGCCGTGGCAGCCATCTTAGGTATCGTAACATAATGATTTTAACAATTGTGAATTTCCATGCCACCCCAATGCCTCCTGCCAAGTTTTGGCTCTTTCCGGCTTACCGTTCGGGAGCAGATGTTGCTTGAAAATTTCTAAGATGGCCACCATAGCGAAAATCTTGGATAACAGAACAGAACGATCTTAGCAATTCTGAATCTCTATGTTGCTCCGATGCCTCCCATGAAGTTTCAGCTCCATCCAACTTACGGTTTGGGAGGAGATATCGTTTGAAGAATTTCAAGATGACCGTCGTGGCGGCCATCTCGGATATCATAACGAAACGGTTTTAGCAATTCTGAATTTCTATGTCTCCCCAACGCCTCCAACCAAATTTCGGCTTAATCCGTCTTACCGTTCGAGAGCAGATGCCGTTTGAAGATTTTCAAGATGGCCGCCCAGACGGCCATCTTAGACAAAGGAACGGAACGATTTTAGCAGTTCTAAATCTCTCGTCTTCCTGATTCCTCCCACCAAGTTTCGACTTAATCCGACTTACCGTTCGGGGGCAGATAACAACTGAATATTTTCAAGATGGCCGCGGTGGCAGCAATCTTGGATATCGTAACAAAATGATTTTAGCAATTCTGAATGTTCATGTCATCCCATCCAACTTACGGCTAGGGAGGAGATATCGTTTGAAGAATTTCAAGATGGCAATCGTGTGGCCATCTTGGAAATCAGAACGAAGCGATTTAGCAATTCTGAACCTCCATGTCTTCCCAATGCCTCCCAAACATTTTCGGCTTAATCCGACTTACCGCTCGGGAGCAGATGTCGTTTGAAGAGTTTCAAGATGGCGGCCATGGTAGCCATCTTAGATATTGGAACGGAACGATTTTAGCAGTTCTGAATCTCCATGCCGCTCTGATGCCTCCCACCTAGTGTCAGCTCAAACTGACCGGTTTAAGAGGAGATGTGATTTGAAATATTTTATAGCGGCCATCTTGGATATCGGAATAGGATGATTTTAGCAATTCTAAATCTCTATGTCCTCCCTATGTCCAAACCAAGTTTTGGCTTAATCCGACTTATCATTTGGGAGCAAATGTGGTTTGAAGATCTTGGATATCGGAAGGGAATGATTTTAGCAATCTGCATGTCCTCTCGATGCCTCCCATCAAGTTTCAGCTCATCCGACTGAAGGTTTGGGACGAGATGTCGTTTGAACAATTTCAAGATAGCCGCCATGGCGGCCAGCTTGGATATCGGAAAGGAAGGATTTTAGCAATTCTGAATCTCCATGTCGCCACAATGCCTCCCACTAAATTTGGGCGTAATCTGACTTAGCGTTTGAGACTAGATGTGGTTTTGATGATTTTCATGGGCCGCCGTGTCGGCAATCTTGGATATCGGAACGCAACGATTTTAGCAATTCTAATTCTCCATGTAGCCCCAATGCCTCCCACTAAATTTCATCTCAATCCGACTTACGGTTCTAGAGCAGATGTCGAAAATGTGAAAAGTTAACGACTGATGGACGACGGACAACAGGCCACGGCATAAGCTGACCTGGTGCAGAGCTCCAGGCGAGCTAATTAAACAAGGGCCTAAAGAGTCTTATATCAGTCTATGCGAACCAAACAATCATTTCGTATTTTTACATTTGGTACCAGTAGAATCGATTCAACCGTCTCGGCCACTGGTAGTTTTACTCTTGACCGTTCTAAGGCAGTGACTCTTTTGTGTATACTTCTGGCTTCTGGCTGTGGAGCTTGTTTCATGCTTTGTCCAAGCCAAGAGGTTATAAAACATTTTTCGTGCTCAACATAGCTGAGCAAGAAATTTATCCTGCTAATAAAGCTCAAATTACTAACAAACTGAAAATTCTTTCTTGCCAAACATAGTTGAGCCTGAAAATTTTCTCGGCTAATAAATATGACAATGCCAACTATTGTTGGCATTTTCATTATCTATAAGCAGAGGAAATTTCATGCTCAGCTGAGTTTATGCATGAAAAAAGTTTAATAACCTCAGGGCCTTTTCGGTGTCGTATTGTTTTGTTTAGTGGATCTTGTCAAGCACTGTGATCACCTTTTTGAGGAATAGGGAGCTGGTTGATTTATTTTTCTTTTGTTTGTCGCTTGTGTACTGTCTATAATGATATGTTTGCTTCTAGGCTTTATTCTGGGATTCCTGAACATCTTTTATACTATCCATTAAGAAAACACGCCTTTTCAAATATAAAGAAAATTTCACCTCCACAAACTGAAAATTTTAAGATAAAAAAACTCTGATATTTTCCTTATTTCTGCTCAAAACATAGATTGTGGGTACTCGTTAGAACCGCCTCAACGAGGTGGTCTAACGAGTACCCACAATCAATGCTTTTGAGCAGAAATAAGAACATTAATGTATACCCCTGTAAACCCTACTTTTACTATATAAAAGTGGGGTTTAAGGGGGTCAAATCATAAAAAGCTAAAAAGCAAAGTTTGTGGGTACTCTTTACAACCGCCTTGCCAAGGCTGTTCTAACAATCTACGTTTAGAGCAGAAATATGATAAATATCGGCATTTTTATCTGAAAACTTTCATTTTTGGTGGTAAAATTTTCTGTATATTTGAAAAGGCTTGTTTTCGTAATGCCAAAACACACGAAAATACGATTATAAATGACTCGTAACGTGAGAACACATACTTTCTGTAATGCGCGAAAACACAGGCTGATCTGAATCTTCTCAGGGCGAAATTCCCATAGGTACGTTTTATTTTTTATTTTATTTTTTTTTATTTATTCACCAATCATGGACCATTATACCTGGTATACAATCACATAGTACATATGTTATCCTTACGATTTTATGATTCTGACCACACACACACACACACACACACACACACACACACACACACACACACACACACACATTTGAGCAGAAACGTCTGCATGCAAACTTACCCTTGACATGCGCGCCCAATGAAGACTCAAATCAGCCCGTGCATTCGCGCAGTCTAATCAGAATCTGCATCGAGCGCATTTAAGACAGCCAAGGACACAAAACCTCCCAGTGTGGACATCGAAGACTCCGACCAGACCGCGCGAATGGACAGACCGATCCGAGACCTCGTTGGGCGCACACTTCGACGTTATATTTATGTGCTCCTCTACGACGATATATGTCAACAGTAAGATAAGGTACTTATTCAACAATCATGGACGATTATACATGATGTACAATCATAATTATAGTATATAACAAGTATCATTACGATTTTATGATTCCGATAGAAGCAAAACATATATTTGAGCAATAACGTCAGACATGTACCCACAATTTATGTTTTGAGCAGAAATATGTAAAAGACAGAATATTTATCTGAAAACTTTCAGTTTATGGTGGTGAAATTTTCAATATATTTGAATAGGCGTGTTTTCATAATGTTGAGAGACAAAATAGCAAATTCCTATTGTTGAAATTACACAAAACTGGCTCTATGAACCAATAACCAAGAAATATATATTCTACACGATTTCTTATTTTAAATAAGTTTTAGTGTCGATAATAACTGGGGCGTCGAAGTTTCCAGCTAAGTTTACTTCGATTTCTAGACACGAATATTTGAAAGTTTTCTTAAAAAAAAATGTATTAATTTTTACTTTATTCTGTTTATTTTATATAACTTTGTTTTACAAAATTGAGTTTTATTCAAATTCAGCCATGACAAAATAACGAACAATTCATCTAATCTTGGTTCTTTGAATGGTGAAGAGTTACATCTGTTTTGGTACTGACAACTGATGATTTTTCGAGTTGACGAATTTTATATCGCCAGTTTTCTTCTCAAACGTTTGAAAAATGTCAGTTCATGAATAATTCCGGTTCATTTTTAACGGCAAGTGTGTGACATTATTATGTAACAATGGCATATTAATGCATTTATATTCAAGTATTTTCGTGCTGCAATACATTTGTGCATTTATAAGTATTTTCCCAACAAATATCATAGACCATTTATCACCTCTTGCACCTCTAATGTAAAATATTAACACAAGGTTTTGTTGTAGTAAAGTTTAATTTCAGTCATAATCATCATATACTAGCGGAAATAATAATAATAATAATAATAATAATAAAAAAAAAAAAACAAAAAAAAAACGCAAGTTCGATTTCGGTGTCATAACTTTTTTTTATTAGGCTGTCTACATAAAAACGTCACTGTGGGCATGCTAACTGGTATAGGATTAAAGTTTTCATAAGAAAATCGGTCAACATTGTTAAAAGCACACAATTTTTTGATGGTTTGATCGAATTCATTAAAGTATTTCTATTATTTTACTCCAAAGAAAACTTGGGTTTTTTATTTGCGCTAGTGTATATATATATAAGAAAGTGATTCGGTTAGGACAAATGTTGCAAAAAGCGTGTGCTTTGATGTTTGTAAGTGTTTCACTTACGAATGTTTTTCTTTTAACAACTATGTATTCAGTTAATACTAGTCAATGCTAGAATTGCCAAAGCTAGTGCAGCATTTGGCCGGCTACGTGGAAGTATTTGGGACCGAAGTGGAATCGGACTTGACACAAAACTGAAAGTATATAGATCGGTAGTGCTGCCAACACTATTATACGCATGCGAAACTTGGACTAGGACCTTTAAGGCATTGGCACGTAATGCAAACCCAGATCAGACGTCGCAGAACGCACATCTGATCATAATCTTCTCTGTTTGCTTAAATTACAGAAAGGTAACGGTTAAATGAATTAGTCTTAAGTCCTCGTTCAGGATCATTTTCCCAGCCTACACTCAGAGACAATCTACCCACCAGTGCTGTCAGCGCTTTGATTAAATTCATAGTTCGCCGAAAGCAAATGATCGCATGGCCTTGTTTTTATTTTAGTAAATATATACATTACACACAATGTAACTATGCACTGCAAACTGATTACTAACCACACTGACCGACATAAGCATAATAAGCACGCATTTATTTGCTTTATCATCTGAATTCGCACTGTTGTGTTAATTATTATCATTTACATAATTAATAGGGCACTTCTGTCGCGAGAAATTAAACTGTCACATTAGCTTTTCACAATTATGTTAAACATCACGAAAACACGCCTATATAATTTTGACCCCCTTAAACCCCTCTTTTATATAGTAAAACTGGGGTCTACAGGGGTATACATTATTTTTCTTATTTTTGCACAAAAACATAGATTGTGGGTACTCGTTAGAACCGCCTCATCGAGGCGGCTCTAATGAGTACCTGCAATCTATGTTTTGAGCAGAATTACGAAAAATATCAGAATTTTTTATCTGAAAAATTGCCAGTTTTTGGTGGTAAAATTTTCAGTGTATTTGAATAGGCGTGTTTATGTAATGCAAATCAAATTTTGTTCTCATCTGTCTATAAACCCACTGACGGTCCTAGTAGGCCAAAACACGCGATTCCGATGCAGTAACTGTACAATATGTTCAACTTTCACCTTCCATTGTTCTTTAGGTAATATCATCTCCACACAATAAATTTCTAGCCTTAACGGTACGTTTTTTTTTGATCGCTTGTTTGCAATCGAGAGCCATAGTATACAAACGCCAATAAGGTAGTTGTCCACGTGATTATCATCGACCACTGTAATCAAATCGCGCGTTTGACGAAATCCAGGTAACGGTTATTTATAGCCGCGCTATTCTTGTCGCTGTGACGTAAGAGTGCAGTTGATAGATGGTTATCTGTAAAACCTGGACTGGGCAATTTGGGACATTGGCAAACAGTACAGACCCTGATCAGACACCGCAAAACGCGGTGTCTGATCAGGGTCGGTACTGTTTGCTTAAGTAGTTAACTACTAACAATGAGATTTAACTTATTGAGACAAAACCTCGCGGTGTCTCAAAACTTTTCTGTAAGGAATCGCTTAAACATTTATAAAAGTTAAAGTTCTATGATTGAAAATGAAACGGTCATAGATATTTACAGTGCTATGGGTAAATTCAGCAGACGACAAATTGATTATATTTTTCTCACTTTTCCCAGAAAACAGGATTTGACAGTTCACGCAAAATGAGACAATTTCCATGAAATGCCAAATCCTGTTTTTTGGTAAAATGAGAAAAAATGTTTCATCACGAAAACATACCTATATAATTTTGACCCCTGTAAACCCCACTTTTATATAGTAAAACTGGGGTTTACAAGGGTATACATTATTTTTCTTATTTTGCTCAAAAACATAGATTGTGGGTATTCGTTAGAACCGCCTCTGTGAGGCGGTTCTAACGAGTACCACAATATATGTTTTGAGCAGAAATATGAAAAGTATTTGAATTTTTTGTCTGAAAAGTTTTAATTTTTCGGTGATTAACTTTTCAGTATATTTGAATAGGCGTGTTTTCGTAATGCAAAATACCTGCTGAAATTTTACCCAGCGTGCTAAGCGTTAACTTTGGCATACACAGAAGTTATTTGTACTTTCGAAAATAACCAAAGGAGAAACAGGGAAAAACTTCTTGGTTTGTGTGCCAAATTTACAACAACATTGTAAAAGTATTAAAGACGTCTGGTTGCAAATTAACCTATTTTACTACCTTTGTTTTGATCAATTTCCATCTTATACTTATGTCTCCGCGGGACGTCTAGCGATCGCTGCTATTGGTATTTAACCTTTAACCGGCTAAATTTATCTAGCAGCAGACGATACTTAACGCTTTACACTCTGGGTAACTTTTTCAGCAGACGACATTTTGAAATCTGTTTCTTATTTTTTACAGGAAACAGGGTTTGACATCTCATGCAAATAGAGACAACATGCATGAAATTTCAAATGATCTTTTCTGGGAAAAATAAGAAAAAGGTATCATGAATTTGTCGTCTGCGGACATTGCACAGCGATTGGCAAAAGTAAAAGTAATTTTTCTTATTGAATGAAATGTCAGCCCTTATATGCAGTGCTAAAAAGGAAAAATATCGGGACTGTGTCTGCATATATATTTGGCAGAGTGCTAATGATTAGGAACTAGAGTTTCTTCGTCTTTGATACCGTGAGAATTTTAAGCGCATATCAGCAAATCGTACCTTTATCAACATCAGAACAGAGCATAAATTATGTTTCCCAGAAAATAGGCTTTGACATTTCATGCAAATTGTCTCCTGAATTACATTAAATTACAAAAAAGCCTATTTTCCGAAAAAACTAAATAAAGTATACCTAAGTGTCATCTACCGAACTTTTACCCAACACGCTAAGGGATAAACAGCAGTAATGCAACGTGCCTCACTGCTCACGCCTCCTAGCCCAGGGTTTCGCGATACTCGACTTTCAAATCATTCGAGATGAGCTAAGGTCCTGAACAATGAAAACTACACAAATGTGAAGCACTGGGAGACGTTTGAAGGCCACTACACTGTGCCCCCATTACGAAAACATACCTATTCAAATATACTGAAAATTTTACCACCAAAAAAATGAAAATTTTCAGATAAAAATTCTGATATTTTTCATATGTTTGCTCAAAACATAGATTGTGGGTACTCGTTAGAACCGCCTCGGCGAGGCGGTTCTAACGAGTACCCACAATCTATGTTTTTGAGCAGAAATAAGAAAAATAATGTATACCACTGTAAACCCCAGTTTTCCTATATAAAAGTGGGGCTTAAGAGGGTCAAAACTATATAGGCGTGTTTTCGTGATGCCACTTCTTTTCAGTCACTACAAATGGTCCAAAGTATTGTGTTGTGTCACCATTTGTAATGACTGAAAAGAGGGGGTGGGGTCAAAGATCAGACACCGCATTCTGATATGGGTCTACACGTTTTGCCCAGACTTGAAAATTTATATGAGGGTCAGTAATGAGGCTTAATTGGCCGAGACTAGCGAAAGCCTAGTCAAGTCTTTACCGATGCTTTCATAGCAATGTGCTCTTTGCTGTTGGTATAGATGGTAAGTACCTTATACCGGCCTCCGTATCCATTTGTGCGGTAGAAAACATTTAACAAATATTTCCCGTTACTTCAGATGGGATCAAATTAGTTATCTTTTGTCTAACTTCAGGAAGCATACCTGTAGTCTTAAAGTACAATCAACCTTAACTAACGAGAACAAGTAAATGGCGGTAGTTTATGGCTTGAAAAAGAGATTTAAGAAAGGTGAGAACACACACTGAACTAACACTGAACCATATCACACGTTCACTTTGTTAACAGTGAACTAGCTTCTGGAGAAAAACCGTTCGGATACTGGCCCCGATGTTATATAACTTTTTTTCATGCTCAACTCAGCTGAGCATGAAATTCTCTCTGCTAATAAATATGAAAATGCCAAGCTGGCATTTTCATATTTATTAGCTGAGAAATTTTCATGCTTAGCTATGTTTAGCAAGAAGGAATTTGCAATTGTTAGTATTCTGAGATTTATAAGCAGGACAAATTTCATGCTCAGCTAAGCATGAAAAAAAAGTTTTATAACATCGGGGCCTGGTCAAAGGGCTATCAGACAATTAAGGGGACTTAATTTGGTATACTTAATACATTTACGGCCCATTTTTACAAGGGAAATATATTTTGTGATTTCCTGTTTGCTTTTCTCACAAAGGGGTCTACTTCAAGGGGAGCAGTTTCTTTCATTTTAGAGTAGACTCGTTTTCAAAAGGTTAGCGAGTATTTTGAAAGAGTTACCTTCCCTGGAAAGTGTATTCATTTCCTCTAATCTGAAAACCAATGTTACTTAAAATATAAAAGTGGAGACACTGCAGAAGCAGTCAGGTATCTGACGATATTTTCATAGCAACCTTATGATTATAGAAACGGAATTACTACGAAAAGGCCTCAATTATACAAAGGTTAATAATAAATAAACAAAAACATTACGAAAACACGCCTATTCAAATATATAGAAAATTTCATCTCCAAAAACTGAAAATTTTCAGATAAAAAACTCCGATATTTTTCCTATTTCTGCTCAAAACATAGATAGTGGGTACTCGTTAGAGTACCCACAATCTATGTTTAGAGCATAAATAAGAAAAATAATGTATACCCCTGTAAACCCCAGTTTTACTATATAAAAGTGGGGTTTAAGGGGTTCAAAATTATATAGGCGTGTTTTCGTGATGGTAAAATGCCATTGCATATCTGCAGATGCTATACAACAATCTTCCAGTATTGCCACAGCAACTAATCAAAATAGTGGATAGTCTTTAAAAACAAAATTCGCATCTCAGACCTACGATGCTACATGTAAAATTTGAACAAAATCGGACAACTGGCCTTGAAGATATATTTGTTACATTCTCCCATTATAAATGCATGGTACAAAAATTATGTACTCAAAGTCAATTGACCAGTATGGCCCATACTCTTACTTCTAGCTTTCATGCCTGTTTCGGACACCTACATGTATAATGAGGATCGGATAAAAATGAAGGCGTTATTATCCGGACATTTTTTTCATTCTAAGAATAAGGGCATTTTCACGCTCAAGGGCACGTAACTCCAAAGTTAACGATTGGATCCGGCTCAAAATCGAACTTCTCCTAGATTTTATACCTATTCTGGTTATCTGCTAATTTGAAGCTGATCTGTAAAAAATAAAGTCGCTATCATCCGGACAACATTTCTCCTCTATAAGTCAACGGGAGATATTGGTTGCCATGGTTTTGGCCAGATTTGCTCAAAAACCAATTGCAGCCTTTCTCCCAGCCATATGATGCTATATGGTGAATTTGAACAAAATTGGCCGACTAGCCTTTGAGATAGGCTTATTTCATTCTACCATTATAAATGCATGGGAAATATTTCTGCACTCAAGGACACATAACTCCAAAGTCAAATGACCAATATGGCCCATATTCGAACTTCACTTACTTTTCATGTCTGTTCTGGTCACTAACATGTACAATGTACAATGTAACATGTACAATGAGGATTGGATAAAAATGAAGGTATTATTAGGCGGACATCTTTGTCAGTAACAATCATATGGGCAGTTTCCTTTACGCTCAAGGGCATGTAACACCAAAGTTAATGATTGGATCCGGCCCAAAAATCGAATTTCACCTTTATTTTATTTCTGTCCTGGTTACCTGCAAGTATGAGTTTGAAGCTGATCTGTAAAAAGTAAAGTCTCTAGCATCCGGACAACATTTTCCACATTATAAGTCAATGGGAGTTATTGGTTGTCATTGTTACCACAGTTTTGGCTAGACATGTCTAAAAACCTAACGCAACCTTTCCCTCTACCCAATGATGCTACACATGAAATTTGATCAAGATTGGCCGACTGGCATTAGAGATATACTTCTTTGAAATTGTGGAAGACGTCGGACTCCGGATCACTGACATACTATACTAGCTCACTTAAGCCTTCTAGCTCAATTGAGCCTTCGGCCGAAACTACCAGGCCTGGCTCAGAAAACATGAGACTTCAGCTGTTTTGGTTTTATGAGTGTGCGCATTCATTACTAGAATACGCCTATTCAAATATATTGAAAATTTCACCACCAAAAACTGTAAGTTTTCAGATAAAAATTCTGACAGTTTTCATATTTCTGCTCAAAACATAGATTGTGGGTACTCGTTAGAACCGCCTCATCGAGGCGGTTCTAACGAGAACCCACAATTTATGTTTTGAGCAGAAATAAGAAAAATAATGTATACCCCTGTAAACCCCAGTTTTATTATATAAGAGAGGGGGTTAAGGAGCTCAAAATTATATAGGCATGTTTTCGTGATGGCCCTCATTGGTCATTCCTTTTACTGTTTGAAAGCGGTATCATCGATATAGTATTAGGAGCGTCATTTTTAATTTTTAGAGGCGTTTATTGATACCTTTCCGATGAGTCTGATGCGTTTCAAACACGTTGATATAAAATCAAAGCACTGACAGCACTAGTGAATTGTCTCTGATTGTACGTTGAGAAAATAGTCCCGAACGGGGACTTAAGACTGTTTCATTTGACTCTTGACTTCCTACAATTTAAGCAAACAGTGCAGACCCTGATCAGACGCCGCATTTTGCGGCGTCTGATGTGGGTCTGCTCTGTTGCCAATGTCCAAGTCCAGATTTTTCAGATAATCCTTTTTTACACGACACTTTGACGTCACAGTGACAAGAATAGCAGCGACAAGAATAGCGGGGCTATAAATAACCGTTACCTGGATTTCATACAAACGCGCGGTTTGATTTCATTGGTCTATGATAATCACGTGGACAACACCTTCAGGAAAATTTTGGTGTATGTATACTATGACTCGACTGTAAACACTGAATCGATCCAACAATGCATACTGAGGTGCTGACACGTTAGAATCGCATACACAATAAGGCGACTACATATTTCTTTTATAGTATACGGATTGCATTGTATACCGTATATACCCTAAGTATTCGGATACTTCAAATCCTTATCACACTTGTTCTAAAATTTGAACAAGTACCGATGTTGTGTCTAAAAATTGACGGAAGAGTGGCAAACAGTATAGACCCAGATGAGACGCCGCGCTGTGCGGCGTCTCATCTGTGTCTCCACTGTTTGCTCAGGCCTGGTTGTCCGAATACATACAGTAAATACGGAACTTACTCCTGTGCAGGATTTCGCATTGATGCGGAAGTATATCTTCCACTGAAATGTACTTCCACAAATCAATGTGTGAGTTCAAGTCGAAGAAACCTGGGGTGAAATAATGCGTTTACAACCATAATAATCTTAGCGTGCGCACTTCTTTTGTAACAATATTGTTCATTAGTAATGATCAAACAGGCATTATAACACAGCAACCTACAGACGTATTAACAGGTGTAACATGGGTAATTCGTGTGTGTAATTATTTCACCAGACAGGTAAGTTGGGTCACCCAAAAAGGACGTTCAACGTCTATGCAAACAGTGAATGCAATTTATTGCAAAGAACAAGCTCATTGTTCACTTAGATTGACAAGGGTATTCGCCTTTCACCAGTGCAGTCAGAAATTCTCACTGACCTAGTGAATGCAAACCGAAAATCGTTGATCAGACTGCGCAGTAGCACAGGTGGATCAGGGATTTCGCTATTCGAACAGACATTAAGCATCCTTTTCGTGTGGCGCGGCTGAAATATGAAAACAATATAAACACTAGGTAGTTGAAAATTATCTCTATTACGCAACGTAAAAATCCCGCCTTGAATTGGTACAGTCATTCAGTTATTTGGCCTGGTGAAATACCAGCAGACGGATGACATTTTAAAACAGTTTCTTTTCCAAGAAATAGCGATTTGCTTGCGTTTCATGTTGGTAGTTGGAGAATCTTATATCTTTAACATACGACTCTGAGCAAACAGAATTGTACGAATGGGTATTGTCTTATTTTTCCCATAAAATGTGTTTGACCTAGGAGAAAATTTGCTTAAAGTTTCATATCCTATATTCTGTACAAAAATTGAGAAAAAATTTCAAAATATCCTCCTGAATTCTTTACCCAACAAGCCTAGCGTCAAAGCATGCCAAACCTGAATGTCTGGGGAAAATCGAACGTCAAACTATCATATGTTTTATGTCTGCTTAACCATCTCACGCCTAGACTTTCGAACATTTCCATGGTTGCAAATGGCGGTGTCATTCACAAATCCAAAGCCGAATGACAAACGATGTAAATCCTCATGAGACGGCTCGTTACATCTGATTCTGCACTGTTTACAAAGGTATACGGTTTATTCTAAAGGTTTGAAGGAGTTAATTAGAATCACATTACGAAAACACGCCTATTCAAATATATAGAAAATTTCACCTCGAAAAACTGAAAATTTTCAGACAAAAAACTCGGGTATTTTTCATAATTCTGTTCAAAACATAGATTGTGAGTACTCGTTAGAACCGCCTCAGCAAGGTGGTTCTATCGAGTACCCACAATCTATGTTTTGAGCAGAAATTAGAAAAAAATAACGTATACTCCTGTAAACCCAGTTTTACTATATAAAAGTAGGGTTTAAGGGGGCCAAAATTATATATAACTATTTGCTAAGACAAATCATCGTTTTGGTGTGCATTATTATTCAGATTGGAATATGACACCATGTCATTTTAAAGCAATACTGACCTCTTGAAATCGATTGAATTTATCAAAACTGTTCAATTATTTAGAAAAAAAATGCTATCTCCGGGTTAAGGTTAATTATCAAGCATTATCTCGTTTCACAGACGGCGAAAGTTTAGGTCATTACAGAATAATACTACACAATAAGAATTGATCATTCTTTTGAAAGTTTAATGAAATTTATTGTTGGGTAGTGTCTGTAATATTTGAACATTTAGTAATTTCCGTTAAAACTACAGTAAATTTTCACCATTTCGGTGGGCAAAAATGTTGATTATTAGGTATATTAAAGTTTACCTTACATTCGTAAGGCTTTCCTGCACTTTGCATTTTATAATGCCATTCTGTTGCGACAATTATTGGTGTTATGTGCTGCATAAGAATGATTTCTCAGTACTACTAGGGCCCAGAACAACTTTGAAGAAAAGTGGCTCATTGAAGTATATCTTTGAACCACCAGAACTCTGATACCAGGTGGTGACTTCAGCTTTTAATTGTTTTATAACTTTTACAATGAAATGGGAAAGCAAAATGCAAAATTTAAAGAAAATCTATTGTTGGGTAAAAAAGAGTTGCACCAGGTGTCAGTAGTGACCTTAAGTATAGAAGATGTCCAGGAAGAGTCTCAATCACAGAATATAGATTACAAGTGACACCAGGAGGAAGAGCAAACAAACTATAACAGACAGTATACAAACGAAAAAGTGATACCCAGAAAATACGAAGCACAGCCTTACCGAGGCACCAGAAGAAGGAGAGATGAGGAACAAATAAAAACAAAAAAATGCCACATATGTAACCACAGACGCACAAAGAAAGAAGAGCTGCAACAGAGGAACCGCCTTGGAACGGGCAGTAGGAAAACTACTTAGGGTATAAACGTGGTGCGAAACCCATTACGAAAACATTCCTATCAAAATATACTGAATCTTTTACCACCAAAAAATGGAAATTATCAGATAAAAAAAATCTGATATTTTTCATATTTCTGCTCAAAACATAGATTGTGGGTACTCGTTAGAACCGCCTCGACGAGGTACTCACAGTCTATGTTTAGAGCAGAAATATGAAAAATATCATTTTTTTATCAGAAAATTTTCAGTTTTTTTGGAGGTGAAATTATCTATACAATCGACTCTCGTTATCTCGAACTCGCTTATCTCGAATAACCGCTTATCTCGAAGTGAAAATCTGGTCCCTGTTTTAATACAGAAATCTACTAACAAACAACAAAATATTGTGGAAAAGAGGAGAAATTGCTCCTTAGGAGCAATTTCTCCTCTTTTCCACAATATTTTCAATATATCTCTAACTTAAGAGTCAAATTACATATTCATTCTGTTAAAGGTGGTTGTTCGATTAATTGTTTTCCTCAGTTCCGCAAATCTGATATGTCGAAGTACGGATATCTCGAAGTATTTCATAGGGTCCCTTGGAGTTCGAGATAACGAGAGTCGACTGTACATTTGAATAGGCGTGTTTTCGTAATAGGGCAGCAACAAAACCACACAAAGAACAAACAATACAAGAACCACCGCCGTAGAACGGTTGGTAGTGTCTGTATAATTTTGCCACGAAGTGGACTCGGGAACTGATACAGTCAGATCTGTATCAAGTTCTCAACATCAAAAGATAAACAGATAAATACAATTAAACAGCCACAAAAAAAAAAAAAAAAAAAAAAAAATAAATGAATAAAATAAAATAAAATAAAAAATATAAATATAAAAAACAACAACAACAAAAAAAAAAAAAAACAAAAACAAAAAAAAAACAAAAAAAAAAAAAAAAAAAAACAAAAAAAACAGACGGCAAGCAGAGTTAGCAGCCCTTTCCAAAAAAAAGGTGGCAACTCTGTTCCCAAACATTACATGAACTTAATTCACATTATCCACGGTTTTGACTGCACCAGAAGTCGGCTTTACTACTGTTCGCCAAAGATTGCCACAAGCCATTACGAAAACACACCTATTCAAATGTATTGAAAATTTTACAACCAAAACAGGAAAATTTTTAGATAAAAAAAAAATTCTGATATTTTTCATATTTCTTCTCAAAACATAGATTGCGCGTACTCGTTGGAACCGCCTCGGCGAGGTAGTTCTAACGAGTACCCACAAACTATGTTTTTTTTAGCAAAATAAGAAATATAATGTATACCCCTGTAAACCCCAGTTTTACCTTATAAAAGTGGGGTTTAAGGGGGTGAAAATTATACAGGCGTGTTTTCGTGGTGCAAAAGATCGTTTGCAAATGTCCACGAACTTTCTTGAATGTTCTGTTTTACTGGACGCACTCCTGGTCTGTTCCACTGCTTTTTATTCATGTAAAACATCTATCATTAGCATTAATTGAATTAATAATATGCCAACATTTCAATAAATTATCTTTACGAAGGCCCCACGGCATTATTATGAATACGATATAATGACGGGTTGTAAAATGACACCTGTATGTAAGCGAGAAGTAAATTCAGCTCATTAGGAAAATCTCTTACAATTATATTATCTAAGTACAAATTTATTGTCATCTAATGAAAAGCATCAACTAGCCATACGACATTTAATCCTTAAAGTGCCAATCACAAATACAGTAGAAGACAGTTTGACTTTTTTCTTTTTTTTACAAAGAAAACAAAGCTTCATATTTCATGTAAATCGTCTGCAAACAGACGATTCGTATGACACAAACCGTCAAGTTTCATTTCTCTGAAAACTAATGATAAAAATTAGAATGCCATCTATATTTAATGCCGAGGTTTCGCGCGAATTAAACTGGTTTAAGCCCCCATTTCCACCCCAAAGTGTTTTTCTAGTGACCGTTCCAAGGCGGTTCTTCTGTTGCAGTTGTTCTTTGTTTGTGCGTCTGTGTTTTCATATGTGGAGATTGTGTTTTCCTTATTTTTTTCCTAATCTCTCCTTCTTTTGGTGCCTCGGGAGGGCTGTGCTTCGTACTAGTGGTATTTTTGGGTATGTTCACTTACATGTTTGGCGAGTGACTATTCTCATTTTTCATTCTAATATCTTAATCGCGGAGCAAAATGGGTCCGCTACTGTTGGAATTGACTCTTTTCATTTTCTTTCCCAAAGCAATTCTTTAGCAAGTACTAGGAAAGTGGCATCGCGAAAACATGGCTATATAATTTTGACCCCGTTAAACCTCACTTCTATATAGTAAAACTGAGATTTACAGGGGTATACATTATTTTTCTTATTTCTGCTCAAAAACATAGATTGTGGGTACTCGTTAGAATCGCCTTGTCGAGGCGGTTCTAACGACTACACACAATCTATGTTTTGAGCAGAAATATGAAAAATATCAGAATTTTTTATCTGAAAACTTTCATTTTTTGGGTGGTAAAATTTTCAGTATATTTGAATAGGCTTTTTTTCGTAATGGGATACCCAGGAAAGGCCACAATCACGAACCACAACCCAGGTTAGAGTTACAGATAACGACATCGTAGAACAGCATTCTAACGTTAACCGAACGAACAAAATGAAAATCAACTGCCGGCGTTTTCTATTTTATTATTTCATACATTGCTAATGTTTGGAATTGACCATTTGTTGGAGAGCCTTAGGGCGTTCAAAGGTAATGCGTTTCCCAGTCTTTTTACGCCGCATTGTTTGGGAGATTGCCAAGCTCTGATTAGGACCCAGAGATGAGGGACTTCCGTGCATTTTACCAGGACCACATCACGTTCCATCCTATGCATTAACATAGGTCTTCCTTGTAATTTTTAAAAATAACATACACAATACACTGGTAAAAGAGTTGCTTTAGGCGGATGAAAGCCCTGTCAGTGGAGGTAGCTTTGTGTAAATGGTTTGCCTCCCTTCTGGTAAGGGGTCTATTCTGAAAGAAAAGAATTTGCTCCACTTCAGAACGGACCCTTCTCAGACTCCCTTGACATCATCAAGGAAAATCTATCAAGTGTATCCGGCACGGGGATTATTTTCTGCCTGTAAGCTTGGTAAAGCTTGATTCGGTCAACAAGCTGAATTGCTAGTAGAGTGCGTCCGAATTTAATTTTGGCGCAGTTCGGAATTTGAAGAATGAAAGGAGTGAATGTCTCCGGCCCAGCAACGCATCAGACTGGGTTTTGTTTCAATGAACACGGAACTGTACAGTTTACAGTCCGGGATTTTTTGGAAACAATGAACATACCAAAGAAATTAAAACAAAAAACAAAACAAAACAAAACAAAACAAAACAAAAAAAAAAAAAAAAAAAAAAAAAAATGAGTTTGTTCATGTATCCTAATGGATTGATTGTCTCTGTGCATATCCCAGCAGGCACATGACGTTAATACAACGTCGCCTCAACGTCGATTCAATGCCATGACGTTGCATCGACGTTGAGCCGACGTTGTATAAACGTCATGTGCCCGCTGGGATATGTCGCTATCTAGACATTGGTTGAGCAGAGCTCTGTTTTCAGTAAAACTGAAATGGGAGCAATGGTCAAAAAGACCTAAACTATAATCTACACTATGATGAAATAGAGGAGACATTTAATGGCGCTCTCACGACATGTTAATACCAGCTGTAGTGAAGCTAAATATGTTCTGTAAAACGGGGATAATTAGAATGAACACACTAAAAATTGAAAACGGCAAATTCGGTTTTACTGAGTATGTTCTTGTGCAGTAGAGGATTATACGATGCTGCACACGTTTGCTAGCCATGGGTTGAACAAAACCCAATTTTCAGTATAAATGAAACAAGTTCACTGGTTCAAAAGTAACATAAACAATCTATTCGTCACTATAATGAAGCACGGGGAAATGTATTACGTCCGTTACATTCTACATAATACCAGCCGTTGTGAAACTACAAAACAAACTACCGACGCACGAACAAAAAGGAACAACAATAATCGCGGGAACCTTCGGGCTTAATTTTGATGCAGCTCTGAATTACACAAATATGTTCGTTCCGCGTATGGGTCCTCTACCTCATCTGTGAAACATCTCAGTGAAAACACTGTGATGAAGCTAAGCAAGGACTCAGTGGCGATATGAGGTCAAAACACAAGAGTACCACAAATATGACCACAATGTGCCCCGATCAAAGACATTGATAGTCAGTCGCCAACCTTTTGAAACAGAGGTCTGAAGCGTAATTTTATATGAGGGCCGACTCATAAAAATAACATCGAGCATTTAAAGTGTGAAGCAAACATATTAGAGAGACAGTCATGCATGAAGTATGTTTTTTATTGATGAACTCGCATGTGTAGTAAATAAGTGAACTGATGCAATCAGATCCACATCAAGCCCCAACACCAAAGCGAAATACATACTAATACTTAAATCTCATAATAAAATGAAGCAGCCACAAAATGAACCGATGGCAAGCAGAGTTCGCAACTTTCCCAAAACCGTGGCAACTGTGTTACCCAAACTAAGTGAATTTATCTTAAACTTACATAATTGTTAAAAGAAAAACATTAAAAGGTGAAACACTATATAACAATTAACAAAATGTACCACAACGAAAGTACCACCTTGGAACGGTCAGTAATGTATTGCTGGGGGATTACGCTAGGTTTACAGGATCCCAACCCTCGCCCTCAGCTTCCATTGTAGTAAAAAAACATATATCTTTTCGGTCCGTGTGGAGGTCTTCTAACTCATCCATGAATCATAACGGGCAACAAATAAATCTCAGATAAAGCCTATAATAAAGCACTCAACAGAAACAACGTATAGAGACACTTGGAGATCACTGGGTTATCAAACACCTTCTGGACTACTGGTGCAAAGGAAAACCATTAGTTGAACTGCGGTGAGCCGAGAAACAGACATAAAAAGTTCTGGCCCAGATCATCTAATTAATAGTTTTTAAGTCGGGCCATAATAGAGTCTGAACCCCGACTCACCGGTGTACAATTAAAGAGGTAAGCAAAATGGTCAACCGTAATTGGATTAACCACTAAGCAAGCAGACTGTTTTGTGACATCAATGTTATACCCTTTTCGTTTATAGCAATTGACAATTTTACTAAAATATTCAGAAAATTCAGGTTTTCTTACAAATTTTCTAAACTTTTACACTAAGTCACCATAAAATTCATGTTCCTTACGGCCTTGTAGCAGAAGTGTTTTAGTCCGGTACCGTATTTAGAGACCAATTCGTTGTGTCGACAATAAAACTTAGAAAAAAAAAAAGCTTTCATAAGTTTATAATACCGAAACCCCTGTTGGAGAAGATTGGCAGTCAAAGTTTTGTTACGAGCATTGAAATCAGCCAATGACTAGACACTCTTACAAACCGAATAAGCTGAGAAATGTAAACACCATAAGAGAGAGCTCGAGGAACGCCGCCATCCAGAAACGGGACATTAACAATGTCAAAATCAAAATCATCGCGCTTGTCATAAATTTTAGATGAAACAAAACCGTTAGAAATTAATAAATGCAAATCTAAAAATGCTGCTTCGGTATCAGTAGAATTAGCTTTATCAATTTCAGTTAGTAGGGTACATTTGAGTGACCATTTTTTTAAAGTAAGGACTGTCAATATTCAAAAGGTCGTCCAAATATCACGGCCCAGTTGTTCAAAGCGTCATTAGCTTAACGAGCTCGTTAGTAGTCAAAATTTTAACTGCACTAGTAAGTACAATATCTAATTCACAAGAGATATTTTAGAAGTCAGTCCAAATAGAGGTCTATGACAGGGCTGCAGTGAGCTCGACCAAAATTGTTCGAGCGAATCTATTACAAGATACGAATCTAAAGTCCTACTGACAGTCGAGCAATTAAAGAGGGAAAAATCAATCAGCTGTCTGTGGGTGACGAACAATTCCACTGCCCTTGACTTGTTTTCATGTGTTATATTCGCCTGTTGTTGTGCTAGCTTTGTACTTCTTCAAAGGCTACCCAGTTTGCTCTCAGTTCTCATTCTGTTTGAATCTTAATTGTTTCATATTCTTTGTTTTGTAATCTTGTGGTAATATCTAGAATTAGTAGTGAGGTTTCGAACAAATAAAGGGTCAAGTCTTCATCCCCAGTAGTTGTTTCTGCTGAATGTTCCAAGTAGGTTTTTCTGTTGCAGACCTTTTGTGTGTCTGTCAGCTATTGCAACTGTGCCGTGGTGTCTTAAAACTGTTTGTTCATCATCGCTTCTTCTTTTGAAGTCTTTGTTTCGTGATTGTGGCCTTTTCTGGGTAATTTCATATATATTTTTGTCTGCTTCAAGTGGGAGCTTTCGTACACTTCATTCTAATACAGAGTAGAGCATACCTGTAAGTAAGACCTGGCCTCGAGGTTATAAAACTTTTTCCATGATCAACTCAGTTGAGCATGTAATTTGTCCTGCTAATAAATCTCAAATCACTAACAATTGTAGTAATGAAAATGCAGTTTCGAAAAGTTTCCTTGTATCTAGCTATTCGGCTTGCTGGATTTCTTTTTGTTTCTCATTCAATTCCTTTCTACCGCCTTAAGTATCGTAATGGTCAACAATGATCAGATACATGTCGATTAGATGTATATGTAGATATAGACCGAAATGCATGGAGTCTGTCGTACACTATATAACCTGTATTTTCATATCTTGTAAGTTTCATCTTTCTACAGTGATATTGCAAGCTCTTCTAAACAGACGGTTACAAAGTTTACAATGACACATCAGCGGCTTGACATAATTTCGGTCAAATCGGCCAATATCCCTCTGTGTGCATTCTCGGATTTACACAATACTTTCTCTCTCATGTCGTTCTTTTCCTCCCATGTTTCCGGACTATTTTACTAACCCTATTGCTAATTTTTTAGGTAATTATCTTTATTTATGCTTGAATTTCTTTGATCATTCATTCATGCCTTACCACATTCATTCATGAGAATTTCTGCTACCCATTTCCAAATACCACTTTCAATATCAATGAATATACGCTAATGTGAATTCGTGCTCATTAACAATAATATGATGTATAAAGCTCTACAGCCGAGGCTTACGTCTAATACAAATTAGCTCCTCCATATAGAAACCGATCTTATGACATATGCGACCAGTGTAGATTCTGATCAGACTGCGCGACTGCGCAGTCTGATCAGGGTCTGTGCTGTTCGTTAATAGAAGCCTTGAAATCCACAGGTTATATTACCGACCAGTATGTACTATAATAGGACTTTGCGAATGCACAGACTGGTTGGAGTCTATGCAGGTCGGAGTTGTCATAAGGTGTTTTTATCTGTATAAGCTCATTAATGTTAATACCCTTATGTGATAGGAATAGCAGTCACCTGTTCTGTTAAGCACAATAAAACCCTATATAACTATATATCCACTCACCCCATGATATTTAGGTAATCCATCCGTTCTTTTCATACGAATCCACAGTCATCCAATGCATGCAATTTGTTCACAACAAACACTCTTATTATCGGTTGTGCTTCTCCGCGTTTTGTATTCAGTTCTCATAGTCAAACAGAACTTCATTGATAATAGACCTCTCAAATCTACGTCCAATGTAAGTAAAGGTGTTTTTCATTCAATTTTTATGTCAACAAACACAGCTCGAGTAGTTTTTGATGTTAAATCCGTCAAAGATTTATGTAACATGCGTGAAATTACAAAGCATATGATTAAGTTACTCGTTCATGTCCATGAATATTCGATATATCACTTACACTTTCTCCCACGCGACTATAGTGTCCTTAACATTTTGTACATATATGTTTTGTAACCTTTACATTAAATGGACCGCGCCAAGCGAAAATGTGTCTTCGAGCATGCGCAAAATGCACACATTAAGATTCATCCCACACATGTGCAAAGTCTCATGAGGGCACTTGCTTTCTATAGATGCATTCTATAGTGTCCAATGATTCTGTTAGCAGACAGCAAAAGCGAATGCACAGGCTAATCTGAGCCTTCATTGTACGCATATGTCCGAAGACACATTTTCGCGTGGCGAGGCCCAAATTGTTTCATCGAAATGCGTTGGTAGTTCTCTATCGTAATCTTTCAGCGAATACTGAGACCAGGGACCAAGGAGTATGATTTAGGTTATGTATTCTTTAGGTTATTCATTCTTTTAACCAAATTAAAGGTTTTCTTTTACATGGATGTTTATCTCGGCCCAGTTGTTCAAAGCTAACGACATCGTTAGTTAACGATTCGTTAAAATTTACATCGAGTGATACGCAAATGTGCTGATTTTTTTTTTGCTGAAAAAATGTGCAAAAGCTACTCACATTTTTCAGCAAAAAATATCAGAATATTGTCTATTGAATCCGCTAAAACAGTTAACAAAATGACCCTTAACGAGCTCGTTAAGCTAACGACGCTTTGAACAACTGGGCCCTCATTTTTATTTTTAATGCTGCTTAAGAATATCTAAATATAATTTATGATGCTCTATTTTTGGAACTTGACCCGTAGCAACACCATATCATCTACTTGTTTCTAAATATTGCACTAGGGTCACTCAGTCCATGATAAATCTATTATAGATAGATAGATAGATAAACAGATAGATAGACAGATAGATAGATAGATCCCCAAATAGTATTACTGCCGACAGCTCTGTTGTAGTTCCTGATTTAAGAGACATCGCGAGTTTGCCTTGAGTGTACTGGATTTTAATGGATTAACTCTTAACAAGCGCCAAGCCAAATTTGTAAGAGAGGCATGTTACATTTTTTTATTTCGTAGAGAAAAATAAGCCTTACCATTTCACGTGAACCGTCTTCTTAACAGACGATTCTTATGAATTGTTAAGGCTTCGTTCTTTAAAAAATAAAAATAAAATCTAGACGACCATCGTTATCGCTTACTCCAAGTGACCAAAATTTTCAGTTTTATATAACAATGATTTATGATAACATAAAGCAAAACTGAATCAAAACTATCCAAAATTCAGTTTTGCTTAAGCAGTAGTTTGAATTATCAGTGTTTGGGATAACGAGAGTCAACTGTATTTCAATATTTCGTCTACTGCGGTTGTGATTGGCACTTTAAGGGTTAACGTTATATTATGCTGATATCAGCAATAAATATGTACCAGTAGCTTGTTATGCAACGTTATAGTAGTTTTGCCTACTTTATATCTATTTTATCAATGGGTTTTGGAATTTAACGTGCAATGAAAGCGTGAAATCGTGTTTCACAGTCTAGTAATGAGTATTCACATAATAAATATAATGTGCTTACTACTGCTTTTAGTTTACTTTGGAATGAAACTTTTAAATGAAGTTACTCATAAAGCCCAAATATCGAAACACAGCCTTCCCGAGGCACCGAGGGAAGAAAAGATGAGGAACAAATAATGAAAAGGCATACAGAGAAGAACTGATACACAAGAACCGGCTTGGAATGGTCACATTACCTCGTACGAAAACACACCTATTCAAATATATAGAAAATTTCACCTCCAAAAACTGAAAATTTTCAGATAAAAAACTCTGATATGTTTCATATTTCCGCTCAAAACAGAGATTGTGGGTACTCGTTAGAACCGCCTCAGCGTGGCGGTTCTAACGAGTACCCACAACCCACAATCTATGTTTTCGAGCAGAAATAAGAAAAATAATGTATACATCGGTAAACCCCAGTTTTACTGTATAAAATTGAGGTTTAAGGGGGTCAAAATTGTATAGGCATGTTTTCGCGATGAGAGAAAACTACCTGACCTCGATGTTATAAAACTTGTTCATGCAAAACTCAGATGAGCATGAAAATTTTCTGCAATAAATATGAAAATGCCAACAATAGTTGGCATTTTAATATTTATTAGCATAAAATTTATATGCTCATCTATGTTTTGCAAGAAGGAATTAGCAATTGTTGGTAATTTTAGATTCATTAGCAAAACAAATTTCATGCTCAACTGTGTTGAGCATGAAAAACACTTTATAACCTCGAGGCCTTGATGGAAGGAGTGGAGCTGAAACTAGTCTTACTCGATCGAAGTAGCATTGTGATCAATATGGTGGTGTGTGGCTGCCGTTGATAGTATGGGGAGACATTATTTGTGGAACTGAATCATAGTTGCGCGGCAAAAAACCTGGGAAACCTTATTCAAAAAATGTATTCCAAAACTCTGAAAATTTTCCGGACAAACACAGTATTCAGAAATGACAGGAGCTCTCGGGTTGGCGGAGTGATTGTCGCTGTGCAGTCCAACATTACAGCGGTTGAATGTGTTGACTTTGTAACGGATTGTGAAATTGACTTGGTTAAAATCTCCCTCAGTGGAAAGAAAGACGTCTATATTGGATCATTCGACATGTCAAAGAGAAATATAAATTACTTAAATAAGTTAAAAGAATCCTTGGAACTTTTGAATAGAAATAAACCAAAAGAACTTATACTCTGTGGTGATTTCAACTGCCCAGATATTGATTGGGAAAACTGTCCTTGAAACATAGTCAAAATATACAAGATAAAGCAGAAGAACAATATTTGATAGACATAGGTACAGAATTTAATTTGACTCTGCACGATAAACCATACACGGGAAGAAAATCTACTTGATCTCGTCTTTACAACCAAGCCATCGCTTATTAAATCAAAAGCCAACGCGCCAGGAATCTCTGATCATGATATGGTCATTACAGACTCGGACATTAAACCAAATTACTCATTCAGTAAGCCCAGGAAAATATACAAGTTTGCCAAAGCAAACTGGACTGAAATTGAGAAAGTATGCACAAAAATCTCGGCCAATATAGTGGAACAAGTGAAATCAACTACAGACATTGGAAGATTGTGGACTTATTTTAAAGAAAATCTACTTTCAACTATTGATAAACATGTACCTTCAAAATGCCACGTGCCAAAAAGAATCTACCATGGATTAATAGAAACATAAGAAAACAGTTAAAGAAAAATGTCGTCTGTACAAAAAAGCTAAGGCAAGTGGAAAATGGGATAAATATAGACAGTTTGTATGGGAAGTAAAACGAAATCTTCGGAAGGCAGAATGGGACCACGTCAATAATGTCATCCAAGAAGGACTTAATCAGAACAATACGAAACCGTTTTGGAGTTACACCAAAAGTAAAAGAGAAGACAATGTTGAAGTAGCCCCGTTGAAAAACAAAGGGAACTTATTTACTGATGCTAAGTCAAAAGCAAATATACTCTTGAAGCAGTTTGTATCTGTGTTTACGCGGTCTTCAAACACCTCGCTTCCAGACATTGAGAAATTCAAAAATACACGGTCGATATCCCAAATAGTTATTGACTGTAATGGTGTTTTGAAGCTTTTAAAACAGCTGGATATTCACAAGGCGATGGGCCCGGATGGTATTCCGAATATCGTTTTGAAGAACTGTGCTGAAGAAATTTCACAATGACTTAGTACCATATTCCAGTTCTCTCTTGATTCTGGGACTTTACCATCTGACTGGAGAAATGCAAATATAACCCCTGTTTTCAAAAAAGGAGACAGACATTTGACTGAAAACTATCGTCCAGTATCCCTGACGTCAGTACCCTGTAAAATACTAGAGCATATCATTTGTAGCCATATGTTGAAACACTTTGAGGAATACGAAATATTAACCTCGTTGAATCATGGGTTTCGTTCAGATTACTCAACAGAGACTCAATTACTCGTAACTATGCACGTTCTTTTGCGGGCTAACGACGTTGGAGTTCAGGTCGATGTCGCTATCCTTGACTTTTCCAAGGCCTTTGATACCGTACCGCATGAGAAGCTTCTCCATAAGATACAAGAATACAGTATCAGAGGCAATCTTCACACATGGCTATCATCATTTCTCAAGGAAAGGCAGATAAATGTGGTAGTTGAAAGGGAAACACTCGGAATCAGCGCCAGTGGAGTCAGGAGTTCCACAGGGGACTGTCCTGGGTCCAGATGCAGTCAAGTCCCAGGTCCGTTTATTTGCGGATGACTGCCTCCTGTATAGACAAATAAAAAGTCAAAATGACCATGAAATACTACAGAACGATCTGAACTAGTTGGAGAAATGGGCTGAAAAGTGGGGCATGCGTTTTAACGCCAAAAATGTTATATTTTGTCAGTCAGACAAAAACCATCACGGTTTTATCAGCTGAACAATGAAATCCTGCAGCAAGTAACGTCGAATCCGTATCTAGGAATTACCATATCAGATGACCTCCAATGGAAAACTCACATTACTAACATTACTAAAAAGGCTAATTCAACATTCGGTTTTCTTCGAAGAAATTTGAAATTTAAAATATTGCCCAACTGAATGCAAACGACTCGCTTATATAGCTTTAATATGATCTACGCTCGAGTATGGTGCGATAGTCTGGGATCCGTACAAACAGCAGGACATTCAATCACTTGAAAATATCCAACGTCAAGCAGCCAGATTCATCAAACATGACTATCTCTCAAGATACGACGGTTGTGTTAGTGAAATGCTCGCGGACCTTAAGTTAACTCCACTTCAGCAAAGAAGATTAGAATCAAGACTGGTTATGCTATTTAAAATCGTAAGGGGTATGGTACCGGCAATAAATGCTGACAATGTTTTTACTCCACGTAGGAACAAAAGACAAATCAGATCCAAAAACTATCAAGACTGCCAACCATCTAACTTTGTGGACAGATATAATTTAAATAATTCTCCGTGTTACAAAGTTCCACACTCAAAAACAGAACAGTTTAGAAACTATTTTTGTGAAGACAGTCACCGATTGGAACAGTTTAAGCGACGATCACATACGTGCAGAGACATTCAACAGCTTCAGAACAGCTGTCCATAGTTATGTCACATCTCAATAAGTGCGCACACCCGCGGTTAACGTACCAAGATTCGTCCTACCGCTTAGACTATACATATACAGATACAGATACTGGATAGGGAGAGGTCGTGGTCGGGATGGGACGGAATTGAGAACAACATATTTCTAAAGAGAGAAAACGTGTGTGCGGGGAGGGCGGGTCATCACGGTGAGAACGAGCTGGATAATGTGTGAGGAAAGTAATTGTGTGTTTGCGTGTGTGCGTGTGTGTTGTGACCGTGTGGCGGGGTTGCATGGGAAACTGTAGCTCAACGTAAAATATATATGTAAAGATACCAATGAAATACCACTATCACGACGCATAGCCCTCCGAAGGCACCAAAAGAGAGATGAAACACAAGTAGTGTGCTTAAACAAGTTTAACTCATGCGAAACCTCACTCTTAATTCTGATGCAGTTCCAAATTACACTATGTCTATGTTTGTTAAGACTATAGCTTTTTCATAACTGTCACAACACATAAACAAACAAGGCATTGTATCTGATCAATTCGCTATCATCATAAGTATTTTGTACATCGTGATTTGAATAGATACATTTGAATAATCCCAGGAACGCTGTTTCATAAGAAATTTAGATAGAATTCTCAGTACTTTCTTTTCTTGTTTGGGTAAACATAAATATATATTCAAAAGGGAAAACACATAAACATTAGCAAAATCAACAGTGCGTGACAAAGCTTTGCAGTGCGGTGTCCTAAATAAGTGACCGAAAGTGGCAAAAATTGCAAAGCTCTGAACTCTGCATATCACTGTATATAGTGATTTCCTTACACTCAACTGTCAATTAAAAACCATAATCTAATGGTCTTGCAGCAGTTAACCATCTCACTTTAAATTTCACGCAGTCAATGTACAGAAAGGCCAGAATTCACCTCAAATGCATGACCTCGCTCGGGGCGACCAAAGCGATGGCAGAAGATCGCTACGTCACCAACGTTGTTGCGAGAAACTGCCTCGTGACTGGACTAGAAACTCGCCGCCGATTTTATGCTGCTAGGGGTCTGGGAGCCCGGCAAGTATCAGTTCAGACCGTGCAGAATAGCATTCATACAGATGGTTTCAAGTCAAGAGTGCCTTCAAAGAAGCCAGAACTCAACCAGCGCCACAAGAATGCTCGTGCCCATGTAGGCTGGAACAACCCACAATGGAGACGGGTTATGTTCTCCGACGAGTCAAGGCTTTATCTGAAGCGAGTGGATAGGAGGAAACGAGTCTGGAGACGACGCAGAGAGAGAGAGAGAGAGAGAGAGAGAGAGAGAGAGAGAGAGAGAAAGAAAGAAAGAGAGAGATGTTCCAGCCACAGTTATCCCGACAGTAACCTTTCAAGATGGCGGAGTAATGGTGTGGGCTAGGATTTCAGCGACTGCAAAGGCATACCTGGGTTTCATCGAAGGAAACCTGAATGCACAACATTGCATCAACGAAGTCCTTACGCCACACGTGCTGCCGTTTCTGCGCCAGATGCCAGTTGCCAATACAATTTTCCAGGATGCGTGAACAGAATAGACTGGCCCGTGATGTCTCCCGATTTATCATGTATACAGCATGTTTGGGATGTTCTCTGAAGAGCTGTTTCGGTACGCGACAGCACACTGCAGGATCTTCGGCGGTTCCTGCAGGAAAGAATGGGCCCGAATTCCACGACAGACTATCCTGAAACTCGTGTACTCTTCAAAGAACAGATTCCAGAATGCCGGCGTAATAATGGTGGTTACACACACTACTGAAAAATTATTGACTTTTGGGACACTTTTTGGAAGACCCCTGTAGAGTTTAGGGGATTCGGACAGGATATCAGTGATACGTCTGAATGAATTTTTCATTTATTCTAATCAGGAATAAAATGCCAAAACGTGAATTGTAGTATTTTTGTGTTTGAATTATTGCTGTATCGTTAAAGCCTCCAATCAGGCCATGATAAAAGCAACTGCTGTTGTTCAAGTTCCAGCCTGGAAAGAATAAGGGTCGATATAGGTCAGTTTTATTTTTTAAGCTTTCAACAATAAATAATCAGTGTATTGTTCACTTAACGAAGATAAATGTAAAGATTTCAAAACGTTCAGGTCGAAATGAACTATGTAATTCCAAAGGACCAGAAAATAAAATCCCACCAAAGTGAAATAAGGGACGGACATTTAATTTTCAGTGAGGGAGGGGAGGAGGGGGGGGGCGGGGGTGGAATGGGTGTTGGGGCGGGGCCTCGATTATTTTTCTTCATCTAGACTTTGATTTTCGCTGACCAAGAAAAAACAATTAATAATTTAACTTGGTCAGAGAGTCATTTGTTTTTCTTACTAACTCAAAACCATATTATTTTTACTTTTCAACCAACTGTTAGAGAAAACTATTTGATTTTCAAGCTCAACTTGGCTTAATATATTTTTTTTATAAAGAATTAGGGTAATTTTCACAAAATATTATATAAAGCCAATATTTTGCATACAAAATTATACACCTGGTTTTCTGAACATTTCGCATCAACAGAACCTGATAGAGTTATACTATAAGTTAACAAGTAAAAAAATATGCTTTCGAAGGCATATATGAATATTGGAGACTGCTTGGCCAAAGCCAACCTGAAGCACCACAGAAACCAAAGTTTCTTCCCCGATATTTGAAAGGTGTAAAGACTTGAAACCATTAAAACTCCATGGCATATATTGTTATAGTAACTACTGCAGCACCACACTACATGCGTATATATGCAGGCACCAGCAGGCTGATTTTAAGATAGCCATGTACATCAACTGTTTATAAGACTGACTAATGGGGTCTTGGAGGGGGTGGGGGCGAGGAGGGGATGGGGAACATTTCCATCATTTTTTACCTAAAAAATGTTACCAAACACAAACGATTTTTTATCATAACCAAAACTGTAAATTGTTTTTGAAAAAAAAATAAAAAAAACAGCCCCACCCGTTCCCCCAGAAAGTCAAATGGTAGGTCCCTATTTGGGGTCGTTTTTCGGCCGCCATAAAAAGTGTGTCTTTTAGCCTGCACAATCTTTGTACTGTGAACCTTTCTACAAAGTAATGTAAGTTGACGTAGAAGCTAAAGTTTTGTTTCCGGGTTGATGAAGGCCTCGCGGTCGAAAGAGTCCCAAGAATTGAGTGAACAACCAACATATTATAAAAGTTAATTGATTATTCTAAATCTTAAGAATTCAAATTATATGACGGCACAGAACTACTAATTAGTATATCAATTTCGATTATATTTCGAGCGTTAAATGTTTATATTCTCTGGAACTTACGAACACCCTTGTCATCCTGAAAAATTTAAGATGCCATGCCCACTTCTAATTTCCAGCCAATCAGATTACTTGATCCGGGCTTTTGATAGAAATTCACATATTTAATGACAAACAGTGCAGATCCAGATCAGTTGGCTTCTTCAGAAGCCAACTGATCTGGATCTGCACTGTTTGTTGAGACAGGGCATGTCGTTGTCGAATTTACGTTGCTCACTTTAAACAGACTCAATTCTGTGTTGACTATACGGCCTTTAACAAAAGATGACTATGGCATCACCAAAGGTACAGTTGCATACTTAACAGACGACAAAATGATCAGGACCTTGGTTGCCCACATATGAAACATGGGTCATTTCTCCTGGTACAACTTATTAAATGCTAAGCAATCTGGGGAAAAATCAGATGTTTTTCTTATTTTTTTTCAGAAAACAGGTTTTGACAAATCATACAAATTGTCTCTTACGGAGACAATTTGCACGAAATGTCAAAACCTGTTTTCTAAAAAAAATAAATTAAAAAAAACAAAACAAAAAAAAAAAACAACAACAACAAAAAACAAAAACAAAAAAACAAACAAAAAAAAAACAAAAAAAAACAAAAAAACAGCAACATATAGTGTTCTTAAATTTTTAATCCAGTGCACTGAGTGTTAACAAAACCTATTGTCATATTAATGTACCATGACATTATTCTATGTCATATTTCTCAAAAGCTGCCATTCTAAGGCGGTAGTTCTTTTGCAACCCATCTTTGGTGGTGTAGTGGTGGTTGTGTGTGTGTGTGTGTGTGTGTGTGTGGTAGGGGTGGGGGTAAGGAGAGAGGGGCTGTGTTTCGTAACGGTGGTTTTTCCTGGGTATCTTCAAATTTATTATTGTATCATTTATACATTAAGCTTATGCGCCAGTCGAGAGAAATGGGGATGAATCTATCTTCTGGTACGCATGCCCGGCCCTTTAGCAATGCCACATGTCTAGCTCTTTGGCTGAAGTTTCCACTTGGCCTACCTCTAACCTGAGCGAACAGCATAAGTTCTGGTGAGACCACATGGACGCGCAGGCTCGCCTGAACCGTTGCTGTTCGCATAAGCTATAACGGGACTCTTCCCATGACGAGGCTCAATTGTTCTTCAAGGTAAACAGATAATTACATGTAATAACCTATTTACCCTAAGTATTCGAACAGAACAAGTTCTTACCATACTTGTTCTAAAGTTTGAACAAGTACAATTTCCCACCCGATGTTATGTCTAAACATTGCTGGATGTGTGGCAAATAGTGTAGACCCTGGTTAGACGCCGCGTTCTCGATGGTACCTTCCTATATATGGCATAGTACGGATGTGCGTGCTGAAAGGCCTCCTTTTTCAGCGCTGCCAGGTATATGATTAGCCCCCTTTTTTCAACAAAAAGTATATGACTGACCCGATTTTTCTGGATTTGTATGTGAAAGACCCCACTTTTCTGACGTCCCGGTATATGCGTATATTTTTCGCTCGGAGATTTTTCGAGGCTGCTTGTTTTCTTGGTATTCAACTGACTGCGATATTTTGTCTAACTACCAGCAATAAATGGGTATAAAAAATCAAAGGGCAGTATATGAATAGGTCAACATTTCGGACGATCAAGTATATGAATGGGTACGTTTTTTTTCAAAGGTCAGGCATATGAAATGGGTTAGGTTTCGAAATACTGGCTCGCACACCCGTACCACAATCACTCCCGTTACCCACCCCCCAACCCCACCCCCCGAGCAGACAGTACAGAAGCCACACATAAAAACAAAGCAAAAAGCTCCCTCTTTCCTATAAAAGTGATCACAGTGCTAGGCAGGATCCCCTAAACACAACAATGACAATGAACGGGACAAAACATGCATCACGAAAACATGCCTATATAATTTTGACCCCATTAAACCCCACTTTTATATAGAAAAAACTGGGGTTTACAGGGGTATACATTTTTTTCTTATTTCTGCTCAAAAACATAGATTGTGGGTACTCGTTAGAACCGCCTCGCCGAGACGGCTCTAACGAGTACCCGCAATCTATGTTTTGAGCAGAAATATGAAAAATATCAGAGTTTTATATTTGATTTTTTTCAGTTTTTGGAGGAAATTTTCTATACATTTGAATAGGCGTGTTTTCGTAATGGAAAAACCCCGACAGAGAGCAGCCATAAGGCAACAAAAAATCCATTACGAAAACCCGCCCATCCAAATATATTGAAAATTTCACAACCAAAACCCGAAAGTTTTTACATAAAAAATTCTGATATTTTTCGTATTTCTGCTCAATGCATAGATTGTGGGAACGAGTACCACAATCTTTGTTTTTGAGTAGAAGTAAGAAAAATTATGTATCCCCTGTAAACCCCAGTTTTACTATATAAAAGTGGGGTGTAAGGGGGTCACAATTATATAGCTATGTTTTCGTGATGTCAGATTCGCACAGTCTGATTAGAATCTTCACTGGGCGCATTTTGGATAGTCAAGAAGGATGTGAAGGACGTTCTACGACAAAATCAGAAAAAAACAAATATCACTTAATTTCGCCTTCTGATTTAGCCTACAGAGAGCTAAACTCAAAATGCATAAGGGTGATTGAGATGTCTGCAAATTCTGGAATGCACATAAAGAAAATTGAAGACAGTAATGACACTGCACTTCTACGTCTGTGTGTGAAAAGTGGTTGCTTTTCTCAAGGTAAACGTAAGTTTGAAGGCTGGGGTTAAACTAGAGCATAATTCATTGCTAGAAAAATTGGGCAATGAGCGTTGAAAGGTTAATTTACAAAACGTATTGATCAACACGACTATTACAACAGACATTGGCGTTGCTCCAACGCTCACTAATAATGACGACGTCAAAACAGTCTGGTTTACTCTAGTACTCAAAACAAGTCTGGATTATCCAGAACAGGTTTAACACATTGCATGCTGGGTAAAAGTTTAAACAGACGACATTCTGAAATATGTTTCTTGTTTTCCTAGAAAACAGGATCTGAAACTTAATGCAAATTGTCTCCAAGGAGACAATTTGCATGAAGTGTCAGATCTATTTTCTAGGTAAAATAAGAAAACAAATATCATACGTTTGTCGTCTGCTGAATTTGCCCATAGTATGGAAGATGTTAAAGCTGTTATTCTGTTAAAGTGATTGGAAAAGACAATCTGCACCTCGCCATCATAGATCAGCAACAATTCAAAGAAGCTGAGCGGAAGAACACTGGAAAAGTAAACCAGATCAAAGGCGGCGGTGAAAGAAATGCATTCATAAATGTGTCGGTTTGTGATGCTGCATAGGTGGTATATTCAACAAGGAACAGTTGCAATACAGACAAAACTGCTTAGTACAGTAGCACAGACATCTCATTTCAAATCTTGGTTGAAATGTTTGGCATAAAATTGCTTATTTCAAAGATTATTGATAATATATTATAACTGTTGGCTAAGTGGTACTCTACAGAATTGCAATGGCCAAACCTGTTCCCTGCTTTTAACCATTTATATGCTAAATTAAATACTGGCAGAGAACATTTCAGCCGGGCCAAAGCACTTCCTACAAGATTGTGTGTGCGCACAGCGAAGACTCAGATCAGCCTGCGCATCCGCGCAGTCTGATCAGAGTCTTCACAAGGCACACTGCGTGGTAAGATCCAAAGTGTTTAAGCGCAGACAGCGAAGACTCAAATCCAATGGCTTCAGAGACGAACATGGTAGTTATATACTAGAATCACGAAAACATGCTTATTTAAATATGATGAAAATTTTACAACCAAAAAAAGAGGAAAATTTTCAGATATAAAATTCTGATATTTTTCATATTACATAGATTGCGGGTACTCGTTAGAACCGCCTCGGGGAGGCGGTTCTAACGAGTACCCTCAATCTATGATTTTTTTAGCAAAATAAGACAAATAATGTATACCCCTGTAAACTCCAGTTTTACTATATAAAAGTGGGGTTTAAGGGGGTCAAAATTACATGGGCATGTTTTCTTGATGAATGTTTTTTGTGGAGCTGTAGCCCTAGTTATAAAATATGATAGATCAGACAGTGTACAAAGTAATCCCTTTATATGTATGCTAAATAAAATATTGACAGAAAATGTTTGTAAATACATGTATCGTCTTTTTTTTTCAGGAAACAGACCTTGATATTTCATGCGAATCGTCTAATATCAATTTCTGTTGTCTGCGAAAAATATAAAATCAAATACACCAACTTCGGTGTGCTTAACACACATGTATTTCATCAGCAGCACTAAACTTCAAACGATTGATGAATAAGTCCAAACGGACCAGATGCCAGCCAGAATAACCTCGAATGAGATCATTTATTTATTTGGGGGAAAACTTCAAAACCTAAATAGCATAAGAATACTTACAAACAAAGACTGTATTTACCCTACGTAATTGGACATACAGACCTGAGCCAACAGTTTAGACCTAGAACGCGGCGTCTGTTCAGGGTGTACACTGGTTGACAGAAATCCTGCAGTTTCAGGGACATCAACAAGTATTCGACTAGACTCGTTTAAACCGTTGGACAAGTATGGTGATGAATTAAAATGTCGGAATAGTTCGGGTAAATACAATGCCAAAGTCTGATACGAGCACTGAAGTACTGATACTGGTGCTGACCTGCTGAAGCTGCTAATATCCTCGTTTATAACATGTATCAGTATTGCTTTTATAACAAGTACATGTATTAGCTTTCACAAAAAGCTTGTCTACGCTTAGATCACGTGTTTATTTTGCGAAAGCTCGTACTTGGTTATAAAACGTTGTACCATAGAAAATAGCGTTGGACTAGTCCATGACCTTTCATAAAATGCTTTAGATCGTCTACGCCCATGGGTGTATTTTTGCCCTGAATTTTGAGACACCCTAGTTCCTTACCATACTTCTTCCAAAGTTAAAACAACTCCATTTTACTACCTGTTGATGTGTCTAAATACTGCTGGATGAGTGGCATTATTATTATTATTATTATTATTATTATTATTATTATTATCACAACACTCTCTTATCAATTGATGATGTCTTATCGCTTAACACACTGGGTTACAATATCAGCAGCTAACATTTTGAAATATTTTCCCCAGGAAACCCGTTTTGACATTCCATGTTATTGTCTCCGATGGAAACAATTTGCATGAAAGTGTCAAATCCTGTTTCCTGGAAAAATAAGAAAAACGTCATCCATTTGTCGTCTGTTGAATCTGCCCAGATAGTGGTAAAGGTTAAGTTTTTCTTTAAGTTGAATGTAAACTTGAATACCTTACCTTCATCAAAGAAACATCTCCTGATAAATTTCATCATCCAGCTTTCCAATTATTGCTTCTTGGCACTGAAAGAATTCACGTCAAAATGTGAATCTAATATAAGTCTGTCCCAATAGTTCTCACTTATTGTTCATGACGTCACGACACAGTATTGTCTCTTGAATTAATGCTTTGCACAACCACTACGCTGAAAAATAAAACAAAAGGTAATGAAAACACTTTGTTGATGTAAACAGCGATAAAATTTCGGCGGTGCTCATTAATGTTTGAGCACGTTTATCATTAAGAAAACATGCCTATTCAAATATATTGAAAATTTCACCACCAAAAAAATGAAAATTTTCAGATACAATATTCTGATATTTTTCATATTTCTGCTCAAAACATAGATTGTGGGTACTCGTTAGAGCCATCTCGACGAGGCGGTTCTAACGAGTACCAACAATCTATGTTTTGAGCAGAAATAAGTTAAATAATTATACGCCTGTAAACCTCAGTTTTACTATATAAAAGCGGGGTTTAAGGGGATCAAAATTATATAAGCATGTTTTCGTGATGGAAAGCGGTCCTAAATTTGCTTAAAGAGCTAAGCGAATTTATAGCAGACGACATTCTAAAACTGTATTTTTTTTACTTTCCAGAGAAATAAAGACTTGAAATTTAATGTGAATCGTCTGCTAGGCAGGCAGACGATTCGACACGGAATGTTAAGCATTCTTTTCTCTGAAAATAATAATAATAATAATAATAATGATAATAATTAATATTTTGCTTTTGCGCTTTAAGCTTTACAGGTTCACCGGGTCTTCATCTCTGCTACTCTAAACATACTGTTTATCACTCATTGATTGAACCGCAATTTGACAAAAAGGCCATTTCGCATATACGCATATACAGTCGAACCTCGTTATCTCGAACTCGCTTATTTCGAATTACCGCTTAGCTCCCTGGTCCCTGTTTTAACATGAAACTATGACAACAGGTAACAAAATAATGTGGAAAAGAGGAGAAATTGCTCCTTAGGAGCAATTTCTCCTTTTTTCCACATTATTATATATATATATTTCTAACTTCAGGAATCAAATTACATATTCATTTGTTAAATGTGGTTGTTCAATTTATTGTTTTCCTCACTCTCTCAACTCTGATATGTCGAGGTACGAATATCTCGAAGTATTTCAGTGGGTCCCTTGGAATTCGAGATAACGAGTCGAATGTATCTGGAGACTAAGCATCTGATTTCTTTGATATTAAAATACTTACTAGTTCTGTAACATACATGCATCTCAAATAACATTTATGATTTGGCAAGAATATCTATCCCAGCTAGGGATGCTTTAGAGCCCAATGTGTCTTCCATGTTGCAATATATTCAATACTGGGTGCTGTCATATGTCATACATATTGTTCCAGTTATGTAAAGTCTGCTTCGGCAGTGGGGCGGAAGAAATCATTACTATGATTCAACGGCCCAAATGGCGATGCAGCAGCATGTTGTGGAGCATGGAGAGCATGACGGCACAAAAGAAGTCATGGTCATCCACTGCATCCGGGCTTAGCTCCAGATGTCCTGACACTGTCTTGCCTCTGGATCCAACTAGGTCAGGATGAGAGAATGAGGTTGACTCTGCGCGCTTCTCCTTCACTATAATCCAATTCACAGCGCATGTCATCTTAATCAGCAACACACATTCACAACAAGCACATATATGCAAATCATACAAAAGCCCTGTGGCGATGGGCAAGCGGCGAAGCAGCAGGTGAGGAAACATTGGAAGCTGTAGTTGCGGACTTGCACACAGGCGGCTTAGTTCTATGGTCGCTTTCCTTAAGAGCGAAGCAGTATGGGGAATTCGGCAGCCGAACTGAGCGACTGAGCAGACCTTTTTAGGATCGCACTGCTCACCCCCGTAGCATGGGGAAGGGGCTAGAAAAGGTTCCCTAAACAATTACCTGCTTCAAAACTCCTGGCTGGTTAACCGCGATCAGCGGGAATCCCACAGCGGTCGAACGAGAAAAAAGAAGATCGGTGCTTGGAATGTGCGCACCCTAATGTGCAGTTCTGGTTCTAACAGACCTGAGTGAAGAACAGCTCTAGTTGGTAGAGAACTTGACCGATACAAAGTCGAGATTGCAGCTCTGAGTGAGACTCGCCTTGCAGAAGAAGGGCTTTCAAAAGAAGTTGGTTCTGGCTACACTTTCTTCTGGAGTGGACGCAAGAAAGAAGAGCGGCGTGAAGCAGGAGTAGGATTCGCCATCAACTCACACCTCGTCAACAAGCTTTCGGGACTTCCCAAAGGCATAAATGACCGCCTGATGACGCTGAGACTTCCCTTATCTGGCAAGAGGTATGCAACAATTGTAAATGCCTATGCACCCACAATGACCAACCCAGATGAGGTTAAAGACAAGATCTATGATGATTTGGATTCTGTGATTTCTGCAGCACCCGGACAGACAAACATCCTCCACGGGGACTTCAATGCCAGAGTGGGCACAGACCACCAGAACTGGGAAGGAGTGATTGGATCTGAAGGTGTAGGGTGCAACAGCAATGGACCTCCTTTTAAGGAAGTGTACAGAGCATGAATTAGTGATCACCAACACAGTCTTCCATCTGTCAACTCGCAGAAAGACAACATGGATGCACCCTCGCTCCAAACACTGGCATCTCATTGACTATGCCATAGTGCGAAGGAAGGACAGACAGGATGTCAGAGTAAATAAAACTATGTGTGGAGCAGACTGTTGGACAGATCACAGGCTTGTAGTCAGCAAACTCAACTGCGCATTCAGCCTGTACGTCGACCACAAGGCAAGAAGGTGCCAAAGAAATTAGATGTCTCCAAGCTGAAACAAGACAGCAAGAGGCAATCATTCGTCAACGATATCTGCAGCCGTTTAGATGCACTTGAACACAGTTCAGAAGATGTAGATGAGAGCTGGACAGTCTTCAGAGACACCGTTCACTCTTCAGCAATGGATTACCTAGGACCAGTATCTCGCAAACACCAAGATTGGTTTGATGTGAAATGACAAAAAAAATTCAGGGACTCCTTGAAGAGAAACACCAAAAACACAAGGCTTAACTCAGAAATACCAGCTCAGTATCTAGCAAGACTGCCTATTCAAATATATGCAAGACAGTTCAGACGAAGCTCAGAGGCATCCAAGACTCCTGGCTGAAAAAAAAAGGCTGATGAAATCCAGTCCTTTGCAGACAGAAAGGACATGAAAAAGTTCTTTGATGCACTCAAGACAGTATATGGTCCCCAGAGCTCAGGAACCACCCCACTCCTTAGTGCAGATGGAACTAGTCTTCTGACTGACAAAAAAGCTATCTTGAAAAGATGGGATGAACACTTTGATGCTGTCCTTAATCGGCCATCATCTATCAATGATGAAGCTATCAAAAGACTACCACAGGTGGAATGTAATCCGCTGCTTGATGAGCTCCCAGCCGTCTCTAAAACAGTGAAAGCAATAAAACTCCTGTCATCTGGCAAGGCTCCAGGATCAGATGCAATACCTGCAGAGATCTACAAAGCAGGAGGTCCTCCAGTTGCAGAGACACTGACAGAGTTATTTCACATTATGTGGAGAAAAGAAGCTATCCCTCAAGAATTCAAGGATGTAACAATTATCTACTTATTCAAAAGGAAAGGGAATCCTCAAGTCTGTGACAATTATCGAGGCATCTCTTTATTGTCAATTGCTGGGAAGATTCTTGCTAGGGTCTTACTGAACCGATTGAATGATCACCTCGAACGGTCAGGGCTTCTACCAGAAAGCCAGTTTGGATTCAGGAAAAACAGGGGAACAATAGACATGATCTTTACAGCACGACAGCTTCAAGAAAAATGCCAGGAACAGAATGTGGACCTCTACATGACCTTTGTCGACCTTACCAAAGCATTTGACACAGTCAGTCGTGAGGGACTTTGGGAAATTATGGCAAAGTTTGGCTGTCCTCCCAAATTCATAGTAATGGTGCGGCAGTTCCATGATGGTATGCTTGCAAGGGTCCAAAATGATGGCGAGTTTTCTGATCCATTTCCTGTGACAATTGGAGTTAAGCAAGGCTGTGTACTAGCTTCAACACTGTTCAGCATGATGTTACAGATGCTTTCCAGGATGGTGAAAATGGTATACCTATTAGGTATCGCTTTGATGGGAAATTTTTCAACCTAAGAAGGTTGCAAGCTAAATCTGAGGTGCAGACAGAGGTGCTAGACGAGTTCCTCTTTGCTGATGACAACAGAAGAGAACATGCACAAAGGCGTTGAACAAGTATCTGATTCATGTGACAGCTATGATCTCACAATCAGCATCAAAAAGACTGAGGTAGTATATCAGCCAGCACCTGGAAAGCCTTACAAGGAGCCTACCATCACAGTGACTGCAAGTGGTAGACAAGTTCACCTACCTTGGAAGCACATTGTCTAGAGTTGTGCACATTGATGATGTAGTCAATGCTAGAATTGTCAAAGCTAGTGCAGCATTTGGCCGGCTACGTGGAAGTATTTGGGACCGAAGTGGAATCAGACTTGACACAAAGCTGAAAGTATATAGATCGGTAGTGCTGCCAACACTATTATACGCATGCGAAACTTGGACAGTTTATCAACGGCATGCCAAAAGACTGAACCATTTCCATACAAGCTGTCTTAGAAAACTTCTAACAATCAAGTGGCAAGACAGGATTCCAGACACAGAAGTCCTGAAAATAGCAGGGATGCAGAGTGTACATACACTTCTGAAATTGGCAGTTAAGATGAACAGGCCATGTTACCAGAATGCCTGATGAATGTTTGCCAAAGAAATTCCTCTATGGAGAACTTCAAGTAGGAAAACGCTCCCATGGTGGTCAAAAGAAGCGATACAAGGACACCCTCAAAGCCCCCCTTAAAGACTTCATCATACCAACAGTGTCATGGGAACAGATTGCACAGGATCATACAAAGTGGCGAGGCCTCATAAAAAGGGGAGCTGGTGAATACGAAGCAAAAAGAACCAGCGAAGCCGAACAGAAACGTGCACAACGGAAAGCCAGAGCTAAGGCATCACCAACAGAGCTTTCTTCCTCAGACCTCTCTTGTGCTAACTGCAACAGGCAGGTTAGAGCTAAGATTTGTCTCATCAGCCATCTTAGAACACACAAATAATAACACATCACACAGTTGATTAGGATTGGTCATTGTCATTAATGACAGACGAACGAGACATATTGGTCCCTTATTCAGGGTAGGCTGCCCTACCTAGCCCTATTCTGGTTTGAATCAGCGTAGATTCCGAATTAACAAACATAATCAATGAATTAAAAGGCTGATTTTACAGTGATGACATTTGAAAAATAGAATTTATATAAACATTGGAAATGTATCAGAAGGATGTCATACAGACCACTAAAAGTCAGCTTGCTTTCCTATGTCCCTCCATTTTCCAATACAATTTCTGTTTGTCTGACTTTTTGTTGAATTTATTCAATAAAGCCTGACAACCATCTGCAGAGTAAAATCTTCCCTCATGCTATTCTGCTTTTCCCGTTTTATATTATGCTGTCTATATTGTATGCACACATTAGAAGTTTGCCATTATAAAGATATATTGATCCCTAATAGGCCCCTTACATAATTTACGTTCCCAAACTACCCCGTCTGGTTTGAGTCAGGAAATCTGTCACACAACCAAGCATAACTATTCAAAGGAGTCTACAGAACTAAAAACTGAAACTATAAACTGCACTAAATCACCAGTATTTTGCTATAAGGAAGATATAGGTTGTTGTTCGGGTATAATGTCACTTTCAACAAGTTTTCAGTCACTAGTTTCGAGACAGTATCGAGCCTCGGACGAAAATTGTTGATAGAACCAAGTGTATGTCTACTGCATTCAGGCGCACGCGCTCTGATCGACTCCGCTAACCCTACCTCAGACTAGAGTTTGGCGAGACATGCATATAGTGGTGCTATGTCATCATTGTGATCTTACCCACTACTGTATGCACGGTCCAATCAAAACCAGAACTCCTTGAGGACCATCTAAACTCACTCATAGTGTATTTACTTGGAACCCAGTAATGATCAGACAACTGAATATTCTGCCTAGAATCTAAAGGAAATTTGGACCTCTAGTGGTGAACCAATATTGCCAAGAGGCATATTTGGAGGATTTGTTTGTGTTGAAATTTTACGGCCGTCAACCCAATGGGGTCGTGTCGAGCGCGGTCAGTTTACCTGACCATACTTTTACTGGGCAGGCTTAGTCGTCTAAGCGGTTAACCAGTAATGTGCACATTCTTTCGCCAGAATCTGACAACTGCCCTTCTTGAATCAGCGGAAGGGAGAGAATGACCGTAGAAAATATTTCATGATCAAATCTCCACGAAAGAATGCTGCCGACCCGGCGGGGGTCGAACCCGCAACCTCCTGATCACCAGTCGGATGCGCATCCAACTGAGCCACCGAGGCCGGCCATATTTAGAGGAATGTATTTCGTGTATTTACTTGGAACCCAGCAAAGATCAGAAAATTGAATACAGTCGACTCTCGTTATCTCGAATTCCAAGGGACTCTCTGAAATACTTCGAGATAAGCGGTTGTTCGAGATAAGCGAGTTCGAGATAGCGAGAGTCAACTGTATTCTTCCTAGAATCTAAAGGAAATGTGGATCTCTAATGGTGAACCAGAATTGCCAAGAGGCATATTTGGAGGAATGTGAATGTGAGAGCCTACTCTTCCTCTAAAGTTAGTTTGTATGCGTACAATTAGAATAATCAATCATTTAATAAATGTAGGTTGTGATTTTGAAAACAACTATTCATCATGTGAGGCAGGCGGGGGTGGTGGTGGTAGCTTAAACCGTGTATTGCATGTGTGAACAGACATTACCGGAAGTGCATTCGCTGTGAACGATGCACGTTCTAGCTAACCCATGGAACAAAAACAGACCATTACGAAAACACGCCTATTCAAATATATAGAAAATTTTACCTCCAAAAACCTAAACTTTTCAGATAAAAATTCTAATATTTTTCATATTTCTGCTCAAAACATAGATTGTGGGTACTCGTTAGAACCGCCTCGGTAAGGCGGTTCTAACAAGTACCCACAATCTATGTTTTGAACAGAAATAAGAATAATAATGTAACCCCTGTAAACCCCAGTTTTACTATATAAAAGTGGGGTTTAAGGGGGTCAAAATTATATAGGCATGTTTTTGTGATGCAAAATATTTCTGGGGTGTGCTCATGCACAAACGGACTAAGTTCTACATCGGACACGTACGTGTAATCGCCTTTTTCCCATGTCCTGTCATTTGAGACATGCTGGGTAAAGCATTCTGAATTAGCTTTTCTTTTTAAAATATTTTTTCTCAGAAAAAATGGAAACAGCTTGAATGCAATATCAAACTTACTTTTTGGGAAAAAATGAAACAAATATATTTAATTTGTCTTCTGTTGAGCGCTAAACGTAAATAATGACAAACAGTACATTTACTATTAGGGGATGTGCAACGAAGGAAAGGGATTCTTATACTGTATGAGGGCAATTTGGGCGGTCTCATTAGGGACTTTGTTGCCCGCTTACATTATCAAAAGATACTGTGGAATATAAGAAAGGCCCGTTCTGAATGGATGCACAGGCTGGTCTTTTGTTTACTCTTCACATATGGCATAAGGGCCCTTTTCAAGTTAAGCATCCAGTGCATGTTGAAATGATACTATAATTAAACTGAATGTTAATTAAAACGCAATTGCTTTGAAGTATGATTGATTACTCGTCTTTTGTAGAAAAAAGTGTATATAATTCATATGACGTTTGTTTTTGTTATCCTTTTCAAGTAATAAAGTAGGATTTATTATTAAGATCTTCATAAATCATAAGAGCCGCAACGTCAGAAAACGTACCTTTCGGCACGTGCGCCCAGCGAAGATTCGCGCAGTCTCTGATCAGAATCTTCACTGGTCACGTTTTTGGATAGACGAGGATGCAAAGTTTCTTCGCGTGGACAACGAAGATTCTAATCAGTCTGCGCTGATGCGCAGGCTGATTTGAGCCTCGTTTGGGAGGACATGTCAGTAAGTACGTTTCCTCCCATTGCGGATCATAACATGTTTGATTCTCTCCATGTGGAAAGAGACCTCAGAGTGTATGTGCACAATCAAGGTCACGATTAGCTTGTCCGGTCGAACAGTCTGATAAGTGTCTTCACGTTACAGTGTCACTAGATATTGCAGAATATATTTTTGAGCATCAATGGCCCGATCAGATTGAGCCGGTGCACAGAATGATCCGGGTTTTCGCATTTTGAAAAATATAACTGACACCATTTTTTCATGGCAATTTTGTAAAATGGCATGCGGACTGCGAAAGCTTAGGCCAAAATCTTAGATGCACTTTCTGATCAGTGCCTCATTCCGCGCCTAGATTCTTAACGTACTGTATACTGGACACTGTAGATACTGTGTCTAAAACTGCAAAGGTTGGTCTTCCGGGATATCTTTGGATGCGGCTAAAAAATTTTCCCATGAAACAGTTAAAAGTGTCTCTAGTGATAGTACATTTGACTCATTGTTGTCAGTGCAATATATATATAGTTATTGTTTTGACAGTTACAAAGGCCTAGGTTAGCATGCTGGGTACAAAATTCAGCAGACGACATTTTAAAATACTGTTTTCTCATTTTTTCCAAGAAAATAGACTTTGACATTTTATGCAAATTGTCTCCAAGCATGAAATGTCAAAACCTGTTGGAAAATTAAGAAAAAATATTATAGATTTGTCGTCTGCTGAATTAGCCCACAATGTGGTGAAGTTAAACTCCCACAGTTTGTTACAGAATAATCTACAAGGTTTTGACTAGGCATTGTGACCTAAGCATTGCCACAAGTAACTTGCAATTCAGGATCAAAGAGAGAAAGAAAGAAAGAATCCAATGCTGAAATTGTTAGATGATTGATAGCGTTCATTCCCACCTGAGACCAATTAAGCCAATAGGTTATGATAATTGCTGCGCAACATGAAACAAGAGGCCCATGGACCACAATTCGCTCACCTGAGTAAAACAGCCCATTGCATATCTGCAGATGCCATGCAACATTTTCCACTAGGCAACACAGCAACAAGGACACAAAATCAACCATGCAGTATAAAGAGGTCAAAAGTCATCTTAGGATCATAATTTGAACAAATTTGGTACACCTTGAGCCCTAATGCTATATACAAAAATTCAGTCTCAAGGGGAAGATTCTTAAGTGTTTTTTACCATATATAGGCATGGTAGCCATCTTGTTCAATGGTGCAGAACAATTTGAACAAATTTTCAATACCCGTTCGATAGAAGGCCCCATGTGAGATCTGGTGAAAATTGTTCGAACGGTTTCAGAGAGGACGTATGAAGATTACACAATTGTATACGTATATATCGCCCAGGTGCCAGTGCAGATAACACCCGTGGGACAAAGATTTGAATGTAACTAAAATGTTTTACTACTTCAATCATACGTTGTAAATGTCAGCCATTAGTCTTTAACAGATTTTGAGAAACTGATTTGTCAACATTTTCCCCATACAAATGTATGGGTACACAAATTTGACCTGGCAGTAAAAAGGTCAGAGATCACCCTAGGATCATCATTTAAGCAACCTTGGTAGAACTTGAGTCCCCAATCATATATACCAAGATTCAGCCTCAAAGCTTTCTTGGTTCTGGAGAAGAAGGTCTTAAGTGATTTTACCATATATGGGCATGGCGGTCATCTTGTTCAACGGTGTGGAACCATTTGAACGAATTGCCAATATCCTTTCGACAGAAGGACCCTTATGAAATCTGGTGAAAACTGGTCTAGCGGTTTCAGAGAAGAGGACGTATAAAGATTACACAATTTTATACATGTATATAGCCTAGGGGAAAAGGCAGATGACCCCGGGGGAGGAACAACTTATTATTGTAATTATAAAAATTATTACTTTAAATCCTGCATTGTTAGTTCCAGCTATTAGTGTTTAATACATTTTGAGAAAATCGTTTTTCAACATTTTCCGCGTACAAATGTATCCGGATGCTAATTTGACCTTATCGCAAAAAAAATCAAAGGTCATTCTAGGACCATCAGTTGAACAAACTTGGTATACCTTGAGTCCTTGATGCTATATACCAAGATTGGCTCAGGAGAGGAAGATTTTTAAGTGTCTTTTACCATATATGGGCATGGCAGCCGTCTTCTTAAATAATGCGAAACCTTTTGAACGAATTGTCAATACCCTTTCGACATAAGGCCCCATGTTGAATCTGGTGAAAATCGGTCGAGCAATTTCAGAAAAGAAGACGTTCAAAACGATTTTATAGATGTTTATAACCCAGGGGCAAGGGCAGAGAACACCCGGGGACAAAATTTTGATTGTAACTAAAAGTTTTACTACTTTAATCCTACATTGTAAGTTTTAGCCATTAGTATTTAATACATTTCGAGAAAATCATTTTTGAACATTTCCCCCTTACAAATGTACGAGGACGCAAATTTGACCTTGCAGTAAAAAGGTCAAAGGTCATCCTACTGTCATCATGTGGACAAACTTCATAGACCTTGAGTTCCCGATGTTATGAACCAAGATTCAGCCTCAAAGCTTTTTTGGTTCTGGATAAGAAACATTTTTAAGCGTTTTTACCATATATGCTTAATTAACGTACTGTGACCATTTGTATAAGTTTTTAAACCCCTTTTAACAGAAGGCTCCACATGAAATTTGAAGGAAATTGGCCCGTGAATTTCAGAGGAGAAATCATTCAAAAGTGTGAAAGGACGGATAGACAGACGGACGGACTGACGACGGACGACAAGTGATTACAATAGCTCATCACGTGCCTTTGGCTCAGATGAGCTAAAGAAGGTCACGTCCGATTGGTTAGACCGGACTGAAGTCACTTCCGGTCAAATGACCAAATTTTAAAGGCGAAAACTTACATTCCCCCAGAACCACTCAGCACACCATTGTACCCTAGGACAAACACTCTGAAGACGCTTTCCGTTGAAAAACGGAAACATTTAGAAATAAAACAACGACTGTGTTCTTTAAGCCGTGTAGGTGACCGACTCATATTTATTAATCCGTCATTTAACCATGCTACACCTAATTTTCGCATGCAAAACCAATACCTTGTAGATAAAAATAATTGTGCGAGAGCTACGTCATTTCCCCGTTAACATTTCAGCCGTGAAAAACAAAATAAAAGCTTATAACGTAATTGCGTCTACAGTCGGCTGCACCGTGAGGCTGAATGAAACTTGGCATCACATCAAGTTCCCAGGACCTCGAACGAAAACCTTTGCATACATAAACGCCATCTATATTAGTCAGGGGTGTGCTGACTAAACAGGGGAAATTAATTTTCGTCTAATTCTTTGCAATCAACCGACGAAAATTACATTTCCCCCAGAACCACTCAGCACACCATTGTACCCTAGGACAAACACTCTGAAGACGCTTTCCGTTGAAAAACGGAAACATTTAGAAATAAAACAACGACTGAAACAAAAGAACGGGAAAATAAGTAGGCCGCACAACCAATACATGGACTAATTCATGTAACTAATCCGACAAACATTCATAAGCCTAATGATTGTGAGACTTTAAGCCTCTCTAACAAGTCATCTTTAACATAACCGTCTTTCGCTCCTTCGCTTAACCACCGCCCATGTCTTTTAAACAGTCTATCAGGAACGCCATTGTTTGCAGCTGAAGAAGCACCCCCAGCGCGCAGCGAATGGAGACAGTATTTAGTAACATCAGACACATGAGGTTTAAAAGCTTCAACAAACAGCTCACGTAACGATGAATAGGTTAAAGCCTTACACTGTTTTCTAACTTTATACCCGTCTTTACATGCACTGAGAGTACTAAATATGAAGACAGAAGAATCATCTTTTATCTTAGCCCATTGTAAGTAACGTTCAAGGTTGATAACTGGGCAAAGTATACCTCCTGTCCTTGCAATAACAACCCACGCACCCTCTCGATACTTGTCAGTCTTACTTGATTCAATAAAAATGCTCATGTGAGTAGGCTCTATAACTACATCACAGCGTCTAATGCCCAATAGCTCGTTGCTACGTAAAAAACCAGCATAGGCTGTGAGGCATGCGCAGATAGTTCGCTGATTCTTTGCATTTCCAGCAACATATAAACTATGGAACATTTTAGTCAACAATTCAGTTGTAATAGGTTCTTTTTTACGCACTGGTCTAGCCAATCTCCTTTTAGCAGATTCAAGAATGTTCAAGACTAAACTACTGGTTATAGGCGACACCAAATCAAACATATCATGAAACCATTTTACACTATAAAACGCCTTAATCACTGGACTGGCCGATTCAGCAGTTTGAATGACCGAAGCCAAATATAATGCGACATGAAAAGCCTTGGCAGGCAAGACGTCCTTACTACCTAACCCATTACTTAAAGCCCAATTTTTCCACCTAACAAAACCGCTATGATAACTTTTAACTGTACTGGAAGCCCTTGAGTCTTTAAGCAGCTCCGGCAGCAAGGCCACCCTGTCCGCCAACTCTTTCGGCAGTCCGCCAATATCATTTGAGAAGCTCTGAAAAAAGAAATGTATAAAACAAAATTATAATGACTTCCCCTGTCTCATCTAATTACATACAAATGCATATCAACGACCATGCTCCGGTAGTACAACTCGTAATTTCATTTAAAGATAACACAGTACTTCATCTGTCACTGTATCTTAATCGGCACGTGGCCACAGGCACGAAGCCAAAAAAGTGACTTATTATATATCATGCCCCTTTCCATGCACCATGCAAGACCTCTATCATGCCATAATTAATTCTGTAATCACCTTGTCAAATGTATATATCAAAGCTGAAATGGCACACCCCAGGGTATTTAATTTGAAAAAAAACAATAAAAAATTTTCCGCATCATCAGAAATTGACACACAGGAACATATCAAAGTAACCCGTCTACATGTCAGATTAAAGCGATACTAGCTATTAACTAAAGCTTATACACAGTGCTAGCATGCGGAATTTCAAGTCTTCATTGCCAAACATTCCCAACCCGTTTTTGCATGCCGAGTAAAATCGCTTAGAAGTTGGAAGGTCGACCCAGTCGACAACGTTAGAAATAAACCCTTCCTTAATTGAGTGAATTAGGGGCCAAAACGGCGCCGATTTCCAGAAAGGAATAACCATTATTCCAGACGCACGTTGTTGTTCCATCTGCTTTAAAACGCGCGTAATTAAGCAAATAGGGGGATTAAAGAAGCCAAAAACCTTTCCCCAATCCTCTGTAAAGGCATCAGCACCTGCCGACCCTTCTTCCCAAAAGCGGGAGTAAAAATGAGGAAGTTTTGCATTGTGACTGGAAGCAAACCAGTCTACTTCCGTCTTGCCCCATCTATTTTGTAATGACTGAAACAACTCATGACTGATACCCCAGTCATCCTTATCGACCACACGAGATAAGGAATCGGCCCTTTCGTTTAACTTCCGAGCTAGCCACTCGGGTTCAATAGAAATACAGTGACGGCTGCAAAAACTGAATATGTCCAAGGCTATTTCCTGCAGGAATGGCCTCATGGATCCCTTCTGAACTATACTACACGCGTTCTTATTATCAGTAAACCATTTGACCCTATGATTTGCCAAACTGTTCTTGAGTGATTTCAACACTCTTTGAACTGCAACTAACTCCCTCCATGTGGAGGATTGACATCTCTCTTCAGGAGACCACATACCGTGCGCAACACCATTAATTGTATGTACCTCATAACCCGCATAGCCTGTTCCACTGGCATCTGAATAAACCAACTTTGACGTTACATGAATTTCTTTTAACCTCCTAGAATTAATCTTGGTAATATTCCTCTGCCAAAAAAGAAGCTGCTCCATGCTTTCCTAGGACAGTTTGATATATGAATTCCACGTACGAGCATTCAATATATCTATGCTCAAACTCCTTGTCATGATTTGACTTACGCTACCAACAACAATACCCATCGATATAATTTGACCCACTACACTAGCGACCGAGCGAACCTGCACATGTTTATTGTTTATAATGCTACCCTGCAAACGCTGCATGCAATCAAGTAATTTCTCTATTCTCTTAGATGGAATACTGATAGAAAACTGTTCTGAATCCAAGTCAGCACCAAGCCATGTCAGCTGCTGCACTGGTTCCCAACAGGACTTGTCCACTTTCGGAACAAAACCGGACAACAATAAATCATTTTTAATGTCACTAGACACTCTCTGCATATATTCATTTCCTTTTCCGCAAGCGAACCCATCATCAAGATACATTATCGCCCTTTTCCCTTCGCCCCGCCACTTTGCAATCAGTGGACGAGTAACCTTAGAATACAGATAAGGTGCTGACCGGATACCGAAAGGAAGAACTAAGAAAGTGTAATAGCAAGTGTCTCCTTGATCATTAGGCCATGAGAAACCTAAATATGTAGTATGTGGATAATATATATCAATAAAATGATAAGCAGAATGTATGTCAAATTTGATCATCCAGTCCCCTGACTCTAAATATGACAACGCAATTCTGAGATCTTCATATTTCACAGTCTGCTTCCAGATATGTCTGTTTACGGTCCTTAAATCCAAAATCAAACGTTTTTTACCGTTACTAGGAATCGAAACAGACAGTGGATTAACTACATAAGGCGCTGACCCACATTTTTCAATTAAACCCTTCTGCAGTAAATCTTGAATCGCACCAGAGACGAAATCATACTCCGACAGTGCTGATCTATTATTCTTCATGAAACAGGATGACGGTTTGGAAAAGAATGGAATTTTATAACCATTCTCAATAGTATCTATAACAAATGAATTTGCATTTATGTTTTTCCAAAACTGTATATTTGCCTTTAAACGCCCTTTAACAATAATGTCTTTTTGCCCTTGCTCATATTCATAGAAATCATGTGTTAAATCGGAATTTGTATCAAAATAAATATCAGAAAAATACTCATCTTTAAATGTTTGAGCGTTCCTGTCAACGTGGACTGTCTGATCAAAGTCACTTCTTGACGGCTGTGGAGTTATGTTGCTCAGCTCCAACGAAGGGACAGTTTCTCCTGAAGTGAGTGAAATCGCCACAGGCGAAACAGGCTCCGGTGAATGGTCCCTGTGTTGATGTACTTGGGTAGGGACGAAAGGAATGATCCTGTCTGACTTGAAATGTTGGTAAGACTGGATTTCGTCCCGATGATAGAAAGGAAGATGCCCCTGCTGGCGCTGCAGCACCAAAAGAACTAGTAGTATTAGGAAAAAATGGCCTAGCCTTGTTGTACCTGCTAGGTCTTTATAGTCTTCTTCTTCCTTATTGCTTGAGCTTCCGCTCTCCTAATACGCGACTCATCTTCGGAATCGCTAGCCAGGGAGTTGTTTTCATATTGTCTCACAGTTTCCCATCCCCCTTCGGAAGAATCCGCAATACGGATAAATTTGTTCCTTTCCTTGATTTTGTCAAGCAGCTCATTCAAAAGTTCCACCAAATAATCTCCCTTCTTATTATTATAAGCCCAAAGAGCTTGTTTAATCCCATCTTCCAATTCCGTGTTAAATACGAATTGAATCTTATGTCCTTCAAAACGCCATTTAAGCTCTTTTTCCTTTTTGAGTTTTTTCACTTCTGAAGAGACAGACACTGATGCACCTCTAACTTCTTCTTTTAGGCTATTCAATTCTTGTTTTTGTCCTTTAACTTCACTTAACAACTGTTTTAATGTTTCATTTATTTCCAATGTATTTAAGTTTTCCGCCATATTGATGAAAAACAAAATAAAAGCTTATAACGTAATTGCGTCTACAGTCGGCTGCACCGTGAGGCTGAATGAAACTTGGCATCACATCAAGTCCCCAGGACCTCGAACGAAAACCTTTGCATACATAAACGCCATCTATATTAGTCAGGGGTGTGCTGACTAAACAGGGGAAATTAATTTTCGTCTAATTCTTTGCAATCAACCGACGAAAATTACATTAGTCTACAACTGTACCTTGCCACAAAATACATTCAGGGAATTTTAATTTGACCAAAATTCTTTTTAAGGACTTACAATTTATTATTCTTGAATTATTTGTAACTAAATTTTGCAAATAATAAAGTTGCGACTGACCAACTTGCACAGCCATCTACGATTAAAAAAATGAAACAGTCACCCCCACATAAAGACACTGAATGGCGATTTACACGATCGCTTGATGTTTTATGAATCTGACGAGTTCCCTACTGATCTTATCAAAAATCAGATCAGCGAATGTCGAGATCAGCCTGTGCATATGCGCTGTCTAATTTTGGCATTCGCCGCCGTCCACTTGCAGAATCACTGGATAATATAGATTATATACAATTAACCCTTGTCATGCTGAATAAATTGCCACGCCTACTTCCAATTTTCAGCCAGTCAAATTACTTGAACCAGGTCATTGATATAAATTCACATGCTGAATGACAAACAGTGCAGATCCAGATCAGTTGGCTTCTTCAGAAGCCAACTGATCTGGATCTACACTGTTTGCAAAGACAGGATATATCCGGGTTTAGCAGGACAAGGGTTAAGACATCCTGAGCCATCCGAAATGACCGCCTTGGATGTGACGTAAGCACAAATGATATAGGAGCCGGGGCACAGCATTTCCTACACATTGCTTTGCGTCAAGCGAAAACTCAGATCAGACTGCACATCCATAAAGTCTGATCAGTCTTCACAGGGCATTCTGTGGGTAGCCAAAGATATATAAAAAAAACGTCTTCAGGTGAACAGAGAAGACTCTGATCAGACTGCGCGGATCCACAAGCTAATCTGAGCTTTCGTTGGGCGCACATGCAGTCTTATACGAAACTCTGTGCCCGGCTCACATACCAAATAATTGGATTTTCGATGGATTGAATCTTAGTTGTTCGCATATATTAAATTGTTGGAAATCTAAAGCTGTGCCCCCAAATTCTGAAGCATAGAATAATTTAAGACCACCACTGACTATAACCCATCAAAAACTCTTCAATGGTGCGATTAGGACAATAAAATTCATCCAGTATTGTGGTCATATGATAATATGAACGAAACGTGAGAAAACGTACCTTCTGGCATGTGCGCCAACGAAGACTCAAATCAGCCTGTGCATCCGCGCAGTCTAATTAGAATCATCGTTGTCCGCATGAAGAAACATTGCATCACTGGTCATCCAAAATGCTCTCAGCGAAGATTCTGATCAGACTGCGCGAATGCGCAGGCTGATCTGAATCTTCGCTGGGCGCACATGTCCGCAGGTACATTTTGAGTCGTTGCGGTTCAATAAATATTATTCCATTATAGTCGGTCACATCAATCTTAATAGTGCTGATTTTAACTATCAGCAGATGGAATGAATATGCATTCAGGACAGCAACTGACCTCCTTTCTGAAAAGAGGTCTACTCGTTTTAAAGGTTGATACCGGAGCTAATTTTGATATAACCTTACCTTTAGTTGTCTGAAAGTACTATTTCCAAATGAAATTAAGCTGCCCCTAGTTTGCTATAAAATGCGTCTGAGCAACAAAGTATTATAGGAGAAAATATTGTCTAAGTATGTAGTTTTCTAACTGGGCTACGTAGCCAAGTTCGGTAGGTCAAGGGAGGTAAAATGTTATCAATTAAATAGTGGTTATAACTAATTACTTTAAAAGTTTTGTTTTTTTTTTTTGTTTATTTGTATTTTTACGATAAGCATGTATATTTCGTTCACAATGAGTGTGCAGATGCTTCAGAACCTCAATGAGAGCATAAATTATTTTCTTGAAGCTTGGAGTATCACAGCACTTATTCTAATTAATTTTACGGACAATATAATAATGAAAACAACAATCTGGGAAAATCAGTCTGAAACAAAAGTGAAGCTCATGTGATTTTCGTTACATCTAAAGTAGGTCTGGTATCGACCTTTAACTATCATTTGAAAATGGATCTACTCCTTTTACCTATCTGCATTAAAGGCTTTATATAATTACGAAAACAAGCCTATTCAAATAATATTGAAAATTTTACCACCAACAATTTAAAATTTTCAAATAAAAAATTAGACTGGGGTTTATAGGGGTATACATTATTGTTCATATTTCTGCTCAAAAAATAGATTGTGGGTATTCGTTAGAACCGCCTCGGCGAGGCGATTCTAATGAATACCTACAATCTATGTTTTTGAGCAGAAATAAGAACAATAATGTATACCCCTATAAACCCCAGTTTTACTATAAAAAAGTGGGGTTTAAGGTGGTCAACATAATATAAGCATGTTTTCGTGACGTTCCTCAAAAATAGACTATTTACTTTTTTTTTATCTAAAAAGGTTTAATGAAGTTATATATGGTATTACTCGTAATACCATCATAAAATGTGGCATCTGACACCCTGTAAAAGTTCATTTAGTCTCTCGTTTTCGAACTGAATCAAAAAATGAAATGATTTTTATGGTATCTCTGAGTTAATGTTGCCAAATTTAATTCCGAGATACGATAAGAAATTTAGAGTCAAAGGGTGGCTCGACCGAACCCCCGACCCCCCTCTGGTAGGATCATCAACTGGTCGTCTGCTAGGTTTGCCCATGAGGGCTGTCTCGCTTAAAATTTACTAATTTCTAGACAAATTCAACGGACGACAAATTCACGATATGTTTTGTTACATTTCTCAAAAACTAGGCTCAACATCTCACGGACACTGTCTTCTAAGGAGACAATCTGCACGAAACGGCAATCCTATTTTCTGGGAAAAATACGAAAACGAGTATAGAAGATGTCCAGGTCCAAAATCACAAATCACAGTTGTCTTACTTTTCCGAGAAAATAGATTTTGACTTTTCATGTCATATATTTAGTAGGCAATATGCACGATTGTCATACCCGATTGTGCAAATAAAAATGCATATTTCAAAATGTCGTCTGCTGAAAATTTTACCAAGCACGCTAAGCGTTAATGTGGTTACGTCGTTAATTTTGAATACTTACTATTGTGGTCTAGTTTTTATTGCCTCAAATTGCGTTTATACAATAACATTTAATCAAATTTCATTCAGCTTTTTAAATTATATTTACATAATAAACCTGGGAAATCGTAAGTCATTTCTCACTAGGGCGAAGATCACTGCGATTTTTTTTATGTATGAGCAAGCATAATTTATTAGACAAATAGAATATCCTTTAGTAATTTGACTCGAATACAATCGAATCTGAGCCAGCGCACGACAAAACCTACAAAATGGCATGTGCACCTAGCGAAGACGCAGATCAGCCTGCGCTACTGCACAGTCTGGTCAGAGTCTTCGCTGTCCGCATGAAGACAGCTTTGATCCTTAGCTACCCATTTAGCGAACAGCGAAGACTCTGATCTGACTGGGCGGATGCCCAGGCTGATCTAAGTCTTCGCTGGGCGCACATGCCATTTTGTTGGTTTTGTCATGCGCACTGGCTCATATGCATTCTAAGAGACATGGTATATCCATAACAAGAGACAAACTTCGGTACTTTATGTACCCAGACATTAGGTGACGACTTTGTGAGAACATTGATGTTTAGCGAAGGGGGGGGGGGGGGGGGGGGGGGTCTGGCGAGAGATGGGTAGGTACAAAGGTCACTTTCCAATATTACAGTCAAAAATTAAACATTGTTTGTTTTCAAATATCATATCTGCAGAAACCTTGTCATTAAATGAATGCAGATTTTTTTTTCTGATATCATATGTAAGATGTCAAAACTTAGACTCCACACAAGCTTTGGAGGGAGCCACGTCACTGGAAAAGGGCCATTAAACAGGTAGCATCTATAAACAGCAAACGTTCAGGCGATCCTGCGCATCTGCGCAGACTTGCCAGACTATATACTGTTCGCTCACGTAAGCGGTAGGTCAAGGGGATATTCTAACCAAATGACTAGAAGTGTCTTGCTAAGGGGCCGGACATGCGCAATGAAACATTGATTCGACAGAAAGTCCAAAGGTCATTTTCTCGCATGTGGCTCGGGGACTTTTTTTTAACATAGAATTATCCTGCTACTACTACTGCGATCTGGGGTAGGTATCTAACATATTATTCAGCCTTAAGTGGCTTATATTGGTAGCTAGTCGAATAGTTGTTTTCGAAATCATTTGGGCAGCGCCATGTGAAAATATGTTTTGGCATATGCGGACAGTGAAGGGCCAGATCAGACTGCGCATCCGCGCAGTCTGATCAGGGTCTTTACTATCCGCAAAAAAGATTGATTGGACTATAGAATGTATCAATGGAGAGCAAATGCACGGATGAGTTTTGCACGTGTGCGAGATTAATCTAATTCTGTGCATTTTGCACATGTTCAGAAACGTTCGCTTGGCGCGGTCAGTATAATGTTAGCGTGCGAAAGGGAATTAGGAACTAATAGTACTTCTTGTGTAGCGTTTGCCGGTAACCCGTTTATGCCGAGTGGACTCTTCTACTCAACGCTTTGGATAGATCCATTTCTAATGGAAGGGGTGTCGTGTTAGTTTGTATTGTACTATTTTTTTTTTTGTAGAATTTCCGTTATTTTATGCAAAAAGTGTCAAAACTATCAGGTCTACACGGCGCAAATGTCCCATCCAGGTACTAACCGCAATGTACACTGCTTAACCTCGTGAAAACGTCAATCACTCTACCCGCGTCTCATCCAAAATTATAAGTAAAGGTATCCAGGAAATGCCACAATGACGAAGCACAGCCTTCCAAAGGCACCAAAAGAAGGAGAGATAAGGAATATACAATGACGAAACAAACGCCACATATGAAACATAAAACCACTGACGCAAAAACAAGAAAAAAAGAAAAAGAAAAACCTACTGGAGTGGGTTTTATTCGCGCGAAACCACACCTTTAGTTAATTCGGATGCAGCTCCTAATTACCAATATATGTTCAGTGCGCATAGGGGAATTCTACCTTGTCAGTGAACATCACTGTGAAATACATATAATCACAAACATTGTGATGTAACAAAGCAAAGAGTTCAATGGCGATCTGAAAGCCGACTTACACAGCAAGGAAGCCGGCTTCGGTGGCTCAGTTGGATGCGCCGTCCGACTGGAGACCAGGAGGTCGCCGGTTCAACCCCCGCCGAAATCGGCAACATTCTTTCGTGGAGACTGATCTCGAAATATTTTCTACGGTCATTCTCTCCCTTCCGCTGACTCAATAGGGGAAGTTGTCAGTTTCTGGCGCAATAATGTGCACAATACTGGTTAACCGCTTGGAGGACTAAGTCTGTCCAGTAAAAGTGTGGTTAGGTAAATTGACCGCGCTCGACACGAGCCCATTGGGTTGACTGGGCCATAAAACCTCAACACAAACAAACAAATACACAGCATGGCTGTAGAAGCTATCTATACACCTATTCCGATACATCTCCCCACTTTTCTCTTGCCCGCCCGAAATCACCATCACTGCCCACCCTGCAAACACGAGAAAGGAACCTATGCAACGCTGCCAAAGACACCTGTTCCGGCTACTGGGATCCGGATACGATGGTGGCGTCATCTCGCATCCAACCAGTGCCACCAAATGTAGCGTTTGCCGGGTCATCCTGGAAGTCACGCACCGCGATCACCGACACAGTTACTAACCAAAATGTATGTTGCGGAGCTTCGTGGGAAGAGCCAGCCACTCTAGCCTACGTCGCCATGAAAGCCACCTTCCACAGCAAGGATGTAGAAGTGATATACAGTCGAACCTCAATAGCTCGAACACCGATGGCTCGTTTACCCTGGCTAATTTGACCTCATTTTTGAGTCCCTACGAAATTCTCCCAGTAGCTAAAGAAAACAAATATTTAGGGAAATTTTCTTATTTTATCATGCAATTGTATGTTGTGTGTACTCATTAGAATCGCCTCATCGAGGAGATTCTAATGAGTACACTCAACATACAACTGTTGTGTAGAAAATCGAAAATAAAAATCCCTTAATTATCGCCAATTGCTTCCTAACCATGCGCTATGATTAACCCTCCGTGGCTCGAACAACCATATCTCGAACAAGTTTCCATGGCCCCAAAGAAATTCGAGCCATTGAGGTTCGACGGTATATAAACCTATTCCGTTATTACACTTGTAATACAGGCGTCTGCAATTGTGCATCAGGTTGTTCTCTAATCAGATAAGAAAAGAATTATTCACGCTTGGATGTCTTTGTCCTTGTCTAATACAGTTTGTCTGTAAAAGATGAAGTATACATCTGGTGAAGTGGGTGATTTTGTCTCATCAAAGTGGAAATCGACAGCTGTGTATTCGATTGTTACTTTCTCATACATTTAATTGCTAAAGCAGAGATCAACAACTGGATGACTGGTTTATTCCTCTCTAAATCAGATAATCCATTTTAGACTGAATAAACTCTCCACCGTACTATACACTGGATGAGTCCAATTTTAATTTTAGGTATGTCAGCTGTTCGTAGAGAAAAATGGCTGATCTATTTGCAAACAATGGAGATCCGTCTGAGTCTGTTCTGCACTGTTTTCCAGTTCTTCTTTAGGGGGTTTCCAGACTAAATGGGTTCATTGATATACAGTAAAGTATCAACTCAGTACCCTGGACACGCCCTTTGCTTGATATTTGCACGTTGCAACAACGTCATCGTCGTGTCAACGTCGCGGCGACGTCAGTGCGACGTTGTGTGTTTGCTAAGAAGCTTATGAGTTTGATGTACATAAGTCTTCTTGCGACCTACTTTAACCCTTAAAGCGCCAAGCAAAATTTATAGCAGACGACATTCAAAATTTTTTTTTTTAATTTTTCAGAGAAAACAAGTCTTGACATTTCATGTGAATCGCCTGCCAAGCAGAAGATTCACATGAAATGTCAAGACAAGTTTTTCATGTGAATCGTCTGCCAAGCAGAAGATTCACATGAAATGTCAAGACTTGTTTTCTCTGAAAATAATAAAAAAAAATTTAAAAAAATGTCGTCTGCTGCAGTTGTGATTGGCGCTTTAAGGGTTAATACTTGTACCAAAACGGAGTCTATCAAAACTATTATTTGTATGCAATGTTTTGATCCGGGCAATGCAAAATCAATTTTGTAGTCTTTGTTTCTAGCGGGCACGCAACGTTGACTTTTCAATGACGTTGCATTAACGCCGATGCAAAGTCATGACGTTGTATCCACGTGAATCAGACGTTGTATAAAAAAAATTCTTCAGTTCTGTCGTTTGCTCACGCATGCCTTAACATTAAGTGAAAGGGACATATATACCTCTATGAAAGTAATTCTGACATTGGAAATATTGGTCTACCTTCTCGCTAGGGGTCACTTTCCTTCCCTTCAAGAGTAGCCCTAATTTCAAATATTAAGGAGGCAATTGCCTGTCCGCAGAAGTAGTTCTATTGCGAGAAACGTCAGGTATTATTATTACGAAAACACGCCTATTCAAATATGTTGAAAATTTCACCACCAAAAACTGAAAGTTTTCTGATAAAAAATCTGATACTCTTCATATTTCTTCTCAAAACATAGATTGTGGGTACTCGTTAGAACCGCCTCGCATAGATTGTGGTACTCATTGTGGTACTCGTTAGAACCGCCTCGCCGAGGCGGTTCTAACGAGTACCCACAATCTATGTTTTATGAGCAGAAATAAGAAAAATAAATGTATATCACTGTAAACCCCAGTTTCACTGTATAAAAGTGGGGTTTAAGGGGGCTAATCTGTAGCAAGCTCAGTTTGAGTTTTCGCTCTGGGGACATGTTAGAAGGTACATTTTCTCGTACTACGGTTCATGTTAGGGTATTATCTGTTTATTTTCAAATTCAGCATGTCAAGGGTTAGCCATTACAGCCTCCCGCAGCGGGAAGTCAAAGATCGACCGTGATTTCATAAATGTTATTTATCACCACGCGTAGCCTGTAGACAACACGAAGCACGGTGACATGCCGTCAAAAAAAAAAACACTAAAAAAACAAAAAAAACAAAAAAAAAACTAAACAAAAACAAAAAAACAACCAAAAAAAAAAAAAAAAAACACCCGCCGTCTTATCCAGACATTGTCAGCGTCTGGTACAAAGCGAAACGTACAAGAAGACCTACAGCATTAACCATATTTACCCTTAAGACTGAGACAGACAGTCCAGATCAAACAGTGTACACATCCAGACCAGACGGCGCGAGGCATTTCTAATGAGTATCTACAAGATATGTTTTCGTGGTGAAATAAGAATAATATCAACAATACATATATTTGCTTGAAAAAACAAACAAACAAACAAACAAAAATCAAAAACAAAAACAGAAAAAAACACCTTATCTTAAGCGATGTATTACCCAATGCGTTAGGCCGCAAAATAATCCTTTATAGCAAAAAATGATGCTATAGAAATGCTAGTTCTTTTAAGTTATTTAACCCTTGTCCTGCTGAACCCGGATAAACCCTGCCTTTGCAAACAGTGTAGATACAGATATGTTGGCTTGATCTGGATCTGCACTGTTTGCCATTTAGTATGTGAATGTATAGCAACAATCCGGATCAAGTAATATGATCGGCTGAAAATCAGAAGTGGGCGTGGCTTCTTAATATATTCAGCAGTACAAGGGTTAATAAAAGCATTGCAGACACCGCAAGATACCCCGCACAAGCGGACAACAAATGTATAACCATGTTTATTCAAGGTATCAAGTAAAATCGCAATTTTGACGTCAATCAAGAGCCAAAATTCCGTTGAAAAATAACAAAATTGGCACATTTTCTATCTCAGTATCAATGTGTACAAAAAGTTTGATCTTGTCAATCTATCGATTCGTTCTGAACAGATGAAGCAAAACTCAACTTTGATGTCAATCAAAAGCCACAACGGAGTTTACCCATTTTCAATCCGAAGCTAGGTCCAGTTAACATTAAAGTGCATAAAAAATTTGATCAAAATCCATTCATTTCTTCTCAAGAATATTGAACAGAAACGAAATTTTGACGTCAACCAAGAGCCACTCGTCACGCCTAACCATATGTTGTAAATTTGCAAAACCAGTAACCTGTTGTCACGGACGTGACCGGAGAGCCATTTGGCACCTGTCATGTATACAACGTCGCATTAACATCGATGCAACGTCATGACGCGTATAAAACATCGCAGTAACGTCTATACAACGTCATGACGTGCATACTCGTACAGGGTCGCGTTAACGTCGATGCAGCATCATTATGACGTTGCATTGACGTTTATGCGACGTTGTGGGCACGTCATGTGCCCGCTGGGAGAGACTTTCACATGTATCTCTGGTTATCCTTTTTACCATTTTTAGATGTTTGATTCTGAAATGTAAACCGTAACCTGTACGACTCTATGGGCAATTTCAGCAGACGACAAATTAATGATATTTTTTTTTTGAAGACGCTATTGCCAGACGTCTGTCAATAGCAAAAAATCGGCGAATTTGCTATTGCCAGACGTATGTCAACAGCGAAAACTCGGCAAATTTGCTGCTGCCAGACGTATGTCAATAGCAAAAACTCGGCGAATTTGCTATTGCCAGACGTATGTCAATAGCAAAAACTCGTTGAATTTGCTGCTGCCAGACGTTATGAAATATTAAAACCTGATTTAATTTGCTGCTGCACTTCTGATGTGTCTGGATGGTCGTTGGTTGGGGATACATTTTTGAATCTATATATCATAGACAAGGCGCCTAGGCAATATAATGGCATTTTATGGCTATAAAAATGTAAACTTTCAGACAAAAAAAAAAAAAAAAAAAAAAAAAAAACTGTGATATTTTTCTTAGTTTTCTTCAAAACATAGATTGTGGGTTCTCGTTAGGCTTTTCATCAAGGCTACATTCATCAAGTTCTACATGTAACGAGTACCCACAGTCTATGTTCAAGCTTAGAAGCAAGAAAACTAAGGACATCACGAAAACATGCCTATACAATTTTGACCCCCTTAAACCCCACTTTTATATAGGATAACTGGGGTTCACAGGGGTATATATTATTTTTCTTATTATGTTAAAAAACATAGATTGTGGTACTCGTTAGAACCGCCTCGGCGAGGCGGTTCTAACGAGTACCCACAATCTATGTTTTGAGCTGAAATATGAAAAATATCAGAGAATTTTTAACTAAATTTTTTCCTTTTTTTGGTTGTAAAATTTTCAATATATTTGAATAGGCGTGTTTTCGTAATGAATACCGCTGATAGCCTAAAGTTTACTATCTAAAAGTGGGCTTTGATTAGGTCTTAGCGAACAAGCTTATAAACATGATCGAATGTGTTCAGTTTCGACAGGAGCCAACGAAACATAAGATTTGGGCAAGATTTACTAGTTTTATTTACATAGCATACCACGAGGCTAAATAACTAAGAATCAAAGCATGTACAGTCGAACTGCTATTACTCGAATACCGCGGCTTGGAAAATTGTTTGAGATAGGCGTGGTTCAAATTACTGCAGTTAATCATAGCGCCAAGCCATGAGGCACAATGGGGATGAATTCAAGATATAAAATGAAGAAATGTTGTGTGTACTCATCAGAATCACCCAAACGAGGCGGTTCTAATTAGTACAAACAACATTCTTTTTTCGCGCAATTAAATTCTCAATGAATGGATATCTAGAGTGATGAAAAGAATTGTCTTGGGACTCCACAACGAGTTACTTCCCAGCTAGCATTTCTTTATAAATCTACAGCGGGCCATTAGCGGCCCGTCAGGGTAGCTGACGGGCCGCTAACGGACCGCTATAGATTTATAAAGAATGCGAGCTTGGTTCTCCTATGTCTTTGAAACATTATACAACTAACAGCATTTAAAGACAAAATTCTTGTTCTCTTCTATTTGTTTCACTGTGTGTTGGTCGATATATCGGTAGTGAAGCCAGGCTTCGCAAGTCACATTCTACCATTTCGCTATCATACTGGCCGCTGCACTTACAGTATATGTATTCCTTCGTCTTAGTTTTTTTTCTTCTTCTTCTTCCAATTTGAATTAGTGTTGAAAGGAAAATTGCATTTTTTTATATATTATTTTCGAGGCATTGAATCAGATGACTTTTCTCTTGATCAAAATTTACTTTTGATGAGTTCATGCCAAAACAAACTGAGACAGCAAAAGCGATTGCAAATAATACACAGTCATTCCCCCCTATTTGACTTTGTACAGAAAATTTCAGAAAAGACGTTTGGCTATAGCCAAATCGCCGAGATTTTGCTATTAACAGACGTCTGACAATAGCACATTCGCCGAGTTTTTGCCATTGACGGACGTCTGGCAATAGACACTCCGTATTTTTATTCTCATTTTTCACAGAAAAAAAGGCTATGACATTACATGCAAATAGTCTCCTCCGGAGACAATTTGCATGAATGTCAAAGCCTTTTTTATGGAAAAACTAAGAAAAACATTTCAAAATGTCGTCTGCTTAGATTTTTACCCAGGGTGCTTGTGTTAAGGTGTAAAATTGCCATCAGCAGAAAATGAGACAAAGGCAGGTTTGTAAGAGAAACACTCCTCCAATCTGCATACATTTTCACAGAAAATGGCTTTGCTGCTGAAAATGTCTTTTAATGGACCATGTGTTTTCAAACCTGTGCAAACACACAAATAATGATATTTTTCCCAGAATTTCATGCAAATTATACTGAGAGAAATAAATTTAGCATTTAGTTCTAGCAGTGGATAAATGTGACTTTAAGGTTGAAAACTTGGGTACAAATTCAACGCATTTCAGCTCTGAAAATAAACTTTCTCTCTCGACCCTAGCGTCTTTGAACCCTAAAATCGCACACTTATTCACAAGAAACAAAATAATCTCCAACTTAGTAAGACGTTGCTTTGTAAAATATTGCTTATTTCCCTCAGTATATCTCTGAAGGAGACAATTTGCATGAAATGTCAATCCTAATTTCTGGGAAAAATAAGAAAAATATATTTCAAAATATCGTCTGCTGAAAATTTTACTCTGCTTAAGAAGACTGAATGACTCAAGCGGTGTAAGATGACATATTTAAACAGCATACAAAATTGTTTATTTCACAGTTCTGTTGCTGTGAGGATGTGAAGATTTGTGATGAACGAACTATATGACAAATTTTCTAATGATAGTTCGGCCTTTTCAAGAGAAAATCTCTCTTACGCAAAAAAATGAACAGCAAAAATCAAACGCATATTGCGTACTTACGAGCAGTCTGGTCACGGCTGCACTAGTCATTTTCGCAAGCTTTTCTCGCAGTTTTTGGGAAAAGAGAGTAGTATGTCATATACCAATGGTGAACATCCGGGTCAGTCTGGGCAGTCTAACCTGAGCCTTTCCTGTTCGACGATATAGACTATACTATCTAATGATTCTTTAAGCAGGCGAAGGCCCAGATCAGACTGCGCATAGTCTGATCTGGGCCTTCGCTGACCGCATAAGCTAAAGTATTCGTTTTCTCTTGACATTACGCGTTTGTCTTGACATTAATCTTTTCTCCTGAAATTACCTTTATGCATAGACATATATGGCATTTTCGCTAGTGACATACAACACGCTTTTCTCCGGGACCGGGCTTATACGTTTAGGTCTGCACACGCAAAAAGAACCTTAGCGCGAACGCAAACAGCGAAGGCCCTGATCAGACTGCAGATCCGCATCTGAAAAGGGCATATGTTGTTCGCCAAGGGGAATCCTATTTAAGATCGACTGGCGAAGAGCAAAGCCCTGATCGGGCTGAGCATATGCACAGGGTTTGATAGGACATCACTGTTCGCATTATGCGCTAAAATCCATTCGCCGTGACGCAGGTCAATTATAATGAGTACGTTGAAAAACATCTGATGAATACAGATTTTATCAAACAACTTCTTTTTACAGGTGTTTGTGTGAGACGAGCCGTATATAGACAGGAAAAGTAAACCCCATCAATTATATTTCAATAAAACATCAAAAAATAGTACGAGAAATCTTCTTTGATCTAGTAACATCTCCTCATAATATTGTATGAGAGGCAACAGACTGTTAAGGTTGCAATACCCTATATACTCTAATTATACGGACACTTTATCCTCTTACCATATTTCTCCTTAAACTTGAGTAAGTTCATTTTAGTCATTATACGAAAACGCGCCTATTCAGATATGCTGAAAATCTTATCCCAAAAAATGAAAATTTTCGGATAAAAAATTCTGATATTTTTTTTTATATTTCTGCTCAAAACATAGATTGTGGGCACTCGTTAGAACCGCCTCGTCGAGGCGATTCTAACGAGTACCTACAATGTATGTTTTGAGCAGAAATAAGAAAAATAACGTATACCCCTGTAAACCCACTTTTTCTGTATAAAAGGGGGATTTAAGGGGGTCAAAATTATGTAGGCATGTTTTCATGATGTACTGGTCGATGTGTGCAGTACTGCTGGAGGAATGGCAAACAGTGTAGACCAAGATCAGACGCCGCCTTTGCGGCGTCTGATCTACGTCTACACTGGTTGCACAGGTATGTTTGTCCGAACACTTAGGGTAAATGCGGTATTTGAAGAGTGATGTCCAGATGAGAGACCACTGATGAGGTAATTTTGGATAGTTTTGCAATGCTTTTGCACCAAAATATAAATTATGGGTACACAGTGGAAGCGATTCGCCAAGGCGATAGGAATGAGTACCCACAAAGAAACCAGTGAAAACCCCGTCTACATTGTTTGCCACCAAGCCAGAAGTTTGTAAACACATCAGCAGGTAGTATACTTGATTTGGTTAAAATTAAGGGCACGTCTCGTAAAGATTTAAGCTGTCCCTATATTTAGGGTAAATACGGTATCTTATTTAACAGGCTAGTAAGCCGTCAAGTCTCAGATTTAAATTGTATCGGTATGTGCTCAGGGTTTCACGCAATGTCGAAGAAAAACTGTTTTGTTGACCATTGAACTTGGACAGTTTGCCAATTCTGGCTGCCTTTGAGGAAACCATTTCTTTACATGTACATTCAGTCAGAATAGAAACCAAACTGAAGTAATGTAGATTAAGTCGGTCGCATTTTATGGTTTTCGTGTTTAGTTTTCTGTTGAGGTGTTCGAATGCGCAATTACAACTTTTAAGTCAAGATAGATACTGGTTCGTTGTGTGTGTGTGTGTGTGTGTGTGTGTGTGTGTGTGTGTGTGTGTGTGTTGTCAAACTGACGCTGAAAAGACAGTAGAATTATTGATCAAGCGCTTTCTTATTTTACGTTTCAGAAGGGAGACAAAAAACCTGTTTGAAAGCTATACCTTCTTTGCAACTGATACAAGATGGCACAAAGAAATCAACCACATCGCCTGCTTGAAGAAACAGATATATTATACAAGTTACTTATCGCTTAGCACTCCGAATAAAATTTTAGCAGGAGATACATTGAAACATTTTTTCTTAGTTCTCCCAGAAAACAGGATTTGACATTTTATGCAAATTGTCTCCAACAGGAAAACTGAAAATTATAAATCATCAATGTGTAGTTTGCTGAGTTAGCCCAGAGATTGGCACTCGTAAAGGTTAAATTGGTAGTTCACGCCCATCTCTATATTTGTCTTCTGTACCCTTTACACTAACATTTCCTCGAAATGTTTCTTCTAGTTTCTTCCAGCTAAAACATGAAGATTTACTGATTCATCTTTCCATTTGTTAGTTCAATCATGCGATTTTTTTTGAGTTGTTCAGTTTTTAGGGTGTTCAATTTTCAATGCTCCATTTGAATTCCCGTGGTAGTCTCAGAAAATCGATCACAAACGAACAAACCTCACACACCTTCTTAGACGTAAAATGAATACGTGCTCAGATTATATCATTGTAGTCGGGAGACTCCTAAACGGGTAATTGGCAAACAGTGCACACCCAGATCAGACGTCTGATCAGAGTCTCCACTGTTTGCAAATAGTTTAACCTTTTTTCTATAGGAATATCTAAATCTCATAGCCAGACGTACCTAAATTGATATTGGACTCTTCCAATGTATAGTGTGGGAGATTCTATTCAGTCTACAATGGGTTATATCAAGCTCTCTATAATCTGCACTTTCGCATTTAACCTTTGCCGCTCTCTTGGCTAATTCAGCAGACGACTTTGGTGATATTTGTCTATTTTGTCGAAGAAAACAGGATTTGATATTCCGAATAAACACTTTGCATCCTGGGTTATTTTTTTATTTATTTATTTATTTATTATTTTTTTCATTTTTTATTTATTTATTTATTTATTTATCTATTTTTTTTTTGGCTTTTTTTTACAAATAACATTTTCAAATGTTTTTTTCTTCTTGTATTTCCAGACTATAAGGTTTGACTTGTCATGCAACTTGTCTCCAAATTTGTCTGAAATATCAGTATCATTTTCTGCGAAAACACAAAGCCCAACACATTATGAAAACACAACTATTCAAACATGTAGAGAATTTTCCTCAAAAAATGTGAAAATTTTCAGATAAAAACTCTGATATTTTTCATATTTCTGCTCAAAACATAGATTGTGGGTAATTCTTAGAACCGCCTCGGCGAGGCGGTTCTAACAAGTACCCACAATCTATATTGTTGAGCAGAAATAAGAAAAATAATGTATACCCCTGTTAACCACAGTTTTACTATATAAAATTGGGGTTTAAGGGGAGTCAACATTATATAGGTATGTTTGCGTGATGAAAAAAAAAAAATAGTTTGTTGTCCACTGAATTTGTTCAGAGAGTACAGTTAAGGTTGACATGTCGTCGGTTAATGTGTCGACAGTGAAAGCCTAGATCAGACCGCGCATCCGCGCATTCCCATCAGGTTTAGTTTGACATTCTCTCGACCCTTAAAGCGCCAATCGGAAATGCAACAGATGACATTTTGATTTGTTTTTCATTTTCAAAGAAAATAAGTTTTGGCATTTCATGTGAATTGTCTAGCAGACAATTCACAAGAAATAAAATTTGACACATAAAAAAGCAGATTGTCGTCTGCCACATTGTTCCTTTTTCATTATTATTATTATTATTATTACTATTATTATTATTATTATTTTAAGTTTCTCATTTATGACAAGTGGATTTTCGACTTGTCCTTTGACAATAATACTGTAAATCAAAGCAGGTTATCAGAGTGCTAAAATAAACTTCTCTTTCTCTCTTTTCTAAGCTACTCAATCTGTCATCTTTTCTTATAATTTGTGAAAGAAATGGTCTTTAATTTCTCAACGATACACCTCAAAAAGCATGACAGATCGCCACCTCACTGTATTATGACATAATGTGCTTACATGTGCCATGACGTGTTCTACGAACCTTTGTTAATGCAGCGTATGCTAGGTAAAAAATTCAGCAGACGACATTTTTTAATATCTTTCTCAGTTTTCCAAGAACATAGGCTTTGATATTTCATACAAATTGTCCCTCGGGGAGATTTACATGAAACGTCAAAACCTATTTTCTGGAAAAAGAAATTAAGAAAAATATTGCATATTAATCGTCTGCTGAACTAGCCTCGAGAGTGGTATAGGTTTAAAACTCCCAAGTTTGTATGAATGACTTTCTCTCATTCATCGTCTTCCTTCACCTATTACTCAACGTATTTTTTACAGTAAAACCGCGAATATATTATAAGTAAATATGATCTTTTTCATAGGTATAGTTTATTTGATGTCAGTATCAAAGTGAGCATTTAGACTGAAAAACACAGAGAAGACATTTATTACTTCGCCAGCTTTGTTGTGTAAAATTAAAGTGACAGCGTCGCGGTTACATAATAAACTTATTATTTGGTACGTCTATCAACAGTATCATTACGAACCTTAACCATTCTCTAGGCTAATTCAGCAGATGACATCGTGATATTATTATTATTATTTTATTTTGTTTCAACCAAGAAAATAGGCTCGGACATTTCTCTCTGAGACAATTTGCATGAAATGCCAGTCTGTTTTCTCGACAAAACACGCCTATTCAAATATAAATAAAAAATTTCATCTCCAAAAACTGAAAATTTTGAGATAAAAAAACTCTGATATTTTTCATATTTCTGCTGAAAACATAGATTGTTGGTACTCATTAGAACCGCCTCGGCGAGGCGGTTCTAACGAGTACCCACAATCTATGTTTTCAGCAGAAATAAGAAAAATAATGTATTACCCTGTAAACCCCAGTTGTTCTATATAAAAGTGGGGTTTAAGGGGGTCAATATTATATAGGCGTGTTTTCGTGATGATAAGAGCCTCTCAGATGTGCTTCTAATGAGTATACACAATATATATTTTTATAGAAAAATAAGAAAATACTTATTTATCTTAATAATCCTCTTACCAAGAGTTACTTGCAAGCCATGACATTTAACTACATGTACATGTATATAATAACGGGGAATGGTGAAGATTTTGATTATTTAGAACATTAAGACATATTTATGCAATAAAATGTTGCTCATAAGTAATAATACAACTAAAAAACCTGGTTTGAAAATTGAAGAAAAATAAAGTGTCCTTTCAAAAGGAAAGGCTTGCCAAGTGTTATCAGTGACCTCACTCGGAGCATGTTTATAGGAATGCAAATGCTACAAACCATGATCCTAGTTTGTTCAAACAGTTCACTATATTCCAGATAGAGGCGACACCTATTTAACCTGTCCCACATACCACCCAAGAATCATTAAACTATCTTAAAGTATACCGCAGTTATCGAGCGTACACAATTTCATAACTAAACATTCCGAGGGAAAGTAACTCGAAAACTAAGGCAATGTGACTTGAAATTCTTGAACACGACACTTGGTCTTTCCTACATACATTCCATATATCATCAAACTATCTTAAAGTATATAAGTAAATATTACCAGGGGATGGCATAAGTTTTGTTATAATACAACCAGCCATTAATGCAAAGAAGTGGGTGGAAACGGTCCAATCTTTCCATTCCATTGCAATACGATTTCTCTTCTGCATGATAAAAACCGCAACCCCTATTTCTGAGTCCGATAGATTTAGGTCTACGTACAGTGCAAAGACAGTAAATCCGATCATCATAAGGGCTTTCAAACAAAGCAGGACTCGAAAAAAAAAAGATCCATATTCACATGTAAGATTTTCTTTTCTATTTGTTTGTCAGATCTTTTACCACTCGAGCACCCGTTCTGCTCCTCCGTGTTTGCCGGTATAAATCTGAGCTTCATGCAAACAGCCATTTTGCGCAATGACTCCTTGCTACACGTTAATTCCAAATTTTGTCAGTTTTGCCGGAAACACTACTTGTACGTTAAATCAGACCTTAAATGCTATCATCCTTTCGTAGGCTGACTGCGCCTGCAGTTATGTAAACTTGACCTTAGAAACTGCATCGAGTAATGTCCTTTTGCAACAAAGCTTGTCGTTACCAGGCTGGGAATCCATTTTTTTCAATGCATCTCCTTGTTATTATTTGGGGTATACCGGGAATAGCAAAAAGGTAAGTGAATGTCACTTGTATTGTTAAAGGACGGAAATTCATCCAAACAGTATGTCCAGGTCGAGATATTTTATACCGATGAATGAATCTGTTTGACTATCCGATACACCCCACAACGACCGTCACATTAAAATCAGCCAATATACCGGCTCTTGGATTATCGAAACTTTGTCTCTTCAGGTGCATTCGGCGTATCTTTACAATGTTTTAGCTCATCGAAACCTTGAAAATATTACGCAAAGGTTCTAAGGGAAAGATTTTCGAAAGGTGACCGATATACCCCGGCACTACTCTTCTTCTTTCTAGTCGATCCGTTATCAGAGTGAGTAATGGGTTTTACTATAGTAAACATGATAAAAACGGACACTACGTATATAACGAAAATAATTATGGAACTGAAAAACAACGAGTACAAGAAAAAGTATAACATGAAACATCATGTTATACAATGGCGTTGCTGATAGTATCTTTTTAAATACTTGAAGTATTTGGTAAAATCTAAAGGAAAAACTATTTATTAGATATATTAAGGGCAGATGTCAACTTAAATGACCAGAGTAGTGGCCCTTGGCCTAAGTATTCTTTACAGCGAAAAAAATATAAAGATATTCCATAAAACAACTTTGGACAAAACTGATTTTTTTTCACATATATCAAGGGCAGATAACTCAAAAACCAGCATATACAACTTATAGTATTCTATACGTCTGTAAAATTTCATCAAAATATTCCTTATAGTAATCGAGCTACTGGTCAAAATTCATGTTTCATATACGGCCGCCGTGACAGCAGCCGCTGGTTATTCATCCGTCTGCCGGTTGTCCGACACCATATACACCCAGTAGCCGTTGTATCAATGGCTTTTGACGGCAGTAGACGGGTGTTCCTATTATTCCTGTTTCTAAACATGACTGAGCCCTGAAAACGAGGACAAATACAGACTAAAACCGGAACGAGCTTTCCATTCTAAATGGCTTGCGTGCGTACGCGCAAGCCCAAAAGAATATCCGCTTAATACGGTAAATCCTTGTGTACCTATGTGTTGCTATACATTATGGGAAAACATGGGGTAAGGGTGGGGTGGGGTAGGTGTGCATAGCATGGATTTGTTAGCGTATGGAACTGGCAAATTTTAATTTCCCCAAAGTGCTCCGTCATCTATGTTAAAGAAACTTGTACACGAACTTCCCTTTCAACACCATAAGAGGTCCAATTCCGATGGCGACAAGATGAGAAAAAAAAGGCCTAATTTGTTTTACACAGTCCTCGAAATCTTTATGTACAAATCTCATATTTGTATCAAAAATAGTTGTTGGTGACTGATTATTTGTTTGTGTATCATATGACTTAGTTGACTTAGTTGTGAAATCCTAAATTATGATGTCAATTCAAATTGTGAAAAAAAAAAAAAAAAAAAAAAAAACCAATGGTTCTGCTTGGAGTGTAGTCATAGCAGAGTGAACCTAGAACAAGAAAAAACCCTTCAAGTGTGATGGTTGCTTGCGGGACCTGTCTAAATTGATATAGCTTATTTTTTCAGAAGCAGAGAATTGAATCATTTGAAAGAAAAAAAAGTTGAGAACCTCTATGATTCCGATGCTAGGGGGCGTATGTAGTCTCACAAACTATAATGTTACGTAATGAAGAGACTTAATAAAGCCGAGTCTCCGATTGTCGATCTTTTGTGTGTCCGTTGTTTTCAAAGGCAATCTTTTAGATTGTTAATTTACAGATTGTTTTTGAAAAGCAAGTTGAGAAGGCAATAACTGACTACAAGGAAAGAGAAGAACGAAAGTGCATCACGAAAACATACCTATATAATGTTGACCCCTTAAACCCCACTTTTATATAGTAAAACTGTGGTTAACAGGGGTATACATTATTTTACTTATTTCTGCTGAAAAAAATAGATTGTGGGTACTCGTTAGAACCGCCTCATCGAGGCGGTTCTAACGAGTACCCACAATCTATGTTTTCAGCAGAAATTTAAAAATATCAAAGTTTTTTATCTGAAAGTTTTTTGTTTTTGGAGGTGAAATTTTCAATATATTTGAATAGGCTTGTTTTCGTAATAGTAACTAGGTTATATACATAATGTACCAGAACCCAGAGCTGATCGCAAAGATAAAAAGACAAATGATGAAGTGTCCTTGAGTCTTTGAAGTTACTCAAAGTTCACTATGTTGGGGAGGCCAACTTCTTGTAAAGATAGGCTTTTGAAAGTGCAACTAAGGTCAGTCACAGACAAGCACAAGGTGCTGGGTGGTGCCATTTCGAAAACAAGCCTTTTCAAACGTATTGAAAATTTCACTATCAAAAACTGAAAGTTTTCAGATAAAAATTCTGGTAGTTTTCACATTTCTGCTCAAAACATAGATTGTGGTACTCGTTAGAACCGCCTCGCCGAGGCGGTTCTACCGAGTACCCACAGTCTATGTTTCTGAGCAGAAATAAGAAAAATAATGTATACCCCTGTAAAACCCCAGTTTACCATATAAAAGTTGGATTTAAGGGGGTCAAAATTATATAGACATGTTTTCGTGATGCGAAGCATTTAAGAACAAAACATGGAGATCACTATGCCATTGACTGGAGCAAGGTGGTTATTACGTCGGACGAAACGGCAGAGGAAAGAATAAGGAGCGTGGATCTCAAACAAGAACTTGAAAGACGTAGGAAGACCGAAAATGTGACAATCTAATAACTTTTAGAGGTAATATTATTGAAAAGAAGTCATTTGCCAGTTTGAAAGATGAAGATACCCACACCCAGATAGGGTCATAGTGTACACCAAATACCCCTGAGCCTGGTGGAGCATTTCACACATAATAAGCATCCATAAACTGAACTTAAACTCTTAGACGTAAATAACAAATCAATTGTTAATGTTAGGAGTTTGCTTGTTGGGAATCGTTCAGTTGTTAACGTTCAGAATTCTCTTGTTGAAAGGCCGTCCTTTTAATAAAGTTTGTGTTAGTAGCAATTATCAAAGCTGTGAAGATAGCACACAATCTGAAAAAAAAAAATATATTGTAAAATCTTTCAATGTATCTGACCTCTCAGATAGATTTGAATCTGGTCAAAATATTAGTAATGGTATATATTTATCAGATGACGATTTTACAGACACTTTTGTATCAGACATACAAAGTGTTGAATCTAGTGTGAGTTTCGAATCCAGACAGAGTTCTGAATCTAATCAAATTATAAATTACAGTCAAAGCATTGTAATCAGTGGAAGAAATCTGTCACAAATGGTAATTTACAAAATCAGAATATTCAGGAAGGTGAAGCAAATAGGAATGTTGTAAATACAGTACTAAATAGATGCAAGTGTATCTATACAAATGTTGATCAGCTACAAAATAAACTTGGTAAGTTCCATATTCAAATTGTTTCATTAAATGCCGACTTTATCTTTGTTACTAAACTTTTACCAAACTTTAATGCAGACAATATTATTGTGTGTGTGTGTTTTTTTTTTTTTTTTTTTTTTTTTTCCTTTTTTCAATTATTTATCAGATCGACGGTGATAATGCATTTTCCAGTACAGATCATGACAGAGTAGTTATTGCCTATGCAAAAGAAGACCCCAGGTAAGGTCTTTACTGACCGTTCCAAGGCGGTGCTTCTCGTATTTCTGTCATATTGTATTTCCGTCATAGTATATCCTGATGATTTTTTTTTATATTTTTGATAGCCGTTTGGCTATTTGTTTTGGGAAAGAAACTATCCTTTTGGCTTTCTGCTTGTAGTGTTTTGATTATGGAGCCGTTACTTTAAGTGCGTCTTTTTTTCCCTTTGATGTCTTGGATGGAAGGTGTTGGGTAATTGTATCGATTTCTTATCATTGCCTTCCTTTCTATTAAAATTTTATCAAATCAGTATTTAAATAACTCCTTGTATCATGGCACTTCTTTGTGTGACTGGACTATTGGTAGTAAGACGATTATCATTGTTTGTATATTCGGGAATCGATCGGATGTTCAGACTTGTGAAACTGTCATTTATTGCTAAATAAAGTATCAGAAAGAAGTGAAAATTTGATATTGTCTTGTAGAATTAGTCATGAGTACTCGTCTTTGTTTATTATAGTGATTAATTTGATTTTTATGTTTTCGCTTTGATGCATTTACTGAGTTGGGAGCCTTTATGCGAACCGACTTTTTATGTGTTTCTGTATTAAGAGTAGCATCGGGACCCAGGGTGAAGTTAGTTAGTTGTAAAAGTGCTTTAAACCCCCCGGTGGTTTGCTCTACTGACCGTTCTAAGGCGGTGGTCCCGGTGTTAGTCTTATTCTTTGTTGCTTTGTTGTTTATTCTACGAGGCGATTTGTTGTATGTCTTTCCGTGTGTCATTTTGTTCTTGGATTTTTCAGTCCTTTTAGTATTGCGATTACCTCGCTTGGGGAAGAGAGAGCTAATCTTAGTGCTTTTCGTACGTTTGTTCGGTTTGTGCTTGTTTGGATTTGTCGGTTTCCTCTTCCTCTTGGGGTCTGGGAAGGGCTACGGTTTGTGATTGTGGCACTCCCTGGACTTTTCTCTTACCTTTTCTTCATGTTAAAGGCATACTCCACACAATGAGACACACCCTGAATATAGATTTATATGAATGAATTTGTATGAATGAATGAGACCATTACCTGTTTCAGCAATTAAAACATTTCACAAGGTGTAGAAATGATAAACAAGAAATACATTGGATCTACCCAGCTAGCATTCTACGTAAATCTACATCGGGCCGTCATCGGCCCGTCAGCTACCCTGACGGGCCGATGACGGCCCGATATAGATTTACGTAGAATGCTGACTGGGTAATAATCACAAAGAATGAGAATAACATTGGCAACATTGAGTTATTGCCATCATTAGACTGCAGTGACCATACGACATTAGCATTTGAATATATGTGTGGTAGTAAAACTATGTACATGGAATCGAGAGCTATCTATACAGGTAATGTGACTTAGCTCAATTTGCTGCTGAATCGTAAAGTGTTGACTGGTCTAGTATTTTTGAAAACAGTAGTGTTGAGGAAATGTGGAGTTCATTCTCGCAGACGTTTATTTACTGTGTTGAGAAATGTGTTCCAAAGAGTAAACCCCAAAAAGAGATGTAAGCCTAAACCACTACTGATGACCAATGAGATTATTACATATCAAGTAGTTGCGGTCATGGTACCAAAGCCGTAATTCAAAATCATAAATCCATAAACGAATGACGAATCAGAATGTTCAGACCAACAGACATGGACCCCAGAACAAAGGGTGTAATCAGGCGTCCGCGGATAGTAAGCATTACTTGGTAAGCAAGCTTCGCCCACCATGCCCATGGGCCTGAACGATGGAAATATCGGTAGAAGCGTATGTCCGGGATTTGGGAAGTCTACTTATGGCGCGTCACTGGCAAAAACATCAGAAACAATTCTGGAAACTGCCACATTGTAGGGATTGACTAGATCATGATGTCTCCCATAGAACTTCTTAAGTGTTGCTACCAGTTTGGTTTTTTGATACCCAAAGGGAAAGCGGCATGCGTTTAATAAATATTTGCCTACAAGGCAAAGGGAAAATTTTGAAGCATATAAAAAGGTCAGGGATAAGACAAAGGAATATGTAAAACTACAAAGACAGATTATAAAAGAAGTTTTTCACAGAAAGTAAAGAAAAAAAAACATGAACAGTTTTGGAGATATGTCAAAAGTAAAACAAAATATCTGTCCGGGGTTTTCAACTTGAAAGCAGAAGATGTTTCATTTATCAAATCGGATCCGGAAAAAGCAGTACTGTTAACTTTTGTTTTTACTTTTTACTACTATTAAACCAAAGAAAACTCAGAAATAGTACCTGAAGTGACGTACAAGGAAGTAAAGAGTAACCAAGAGAATATTGTTATATCAAAAGCAGAAGTTTTGAAACTGTAAAGAGACCTTGATGCGAGTAAATCAATGGGACCTGACAATATAAATCCGCTTTTGATCAAAAGCATGGTTGAAGTGTTTGTGAAACCACTGGCATTTATCTGTCAAGATTTTGTTTCACCTGGTATCTTACCAAAAGCATGGAAAGGGGCGAGAGTCATTCCAATATTTAAATAAGGAAGCAAAACTGATTCCAGTAACTATCGACCGATGAATCTTACCGGTAAGACTTATTACCTCACCGCAGTGCAAATTATATATTTATTTCCTTTTGGATCATTAAACCCAATCTGGTCACTTTGAAAATCAAATACCGCTTAACTCATGGATGACTAGTTTCTTGTCAGAGCTTCACCAGTGTGTATCGATCAAAGGCAGTCCCTATGCATAGAAACCCGTGGAAAGCGGAGTGCGTCAGGACAGTGTATGTGTAAATGACATTCCGGATATTGTCAAAAGTAGAGTATGAATCTTCGCCGATTACACGAAACGTTTTGTAACAACGGACCGAACAGCATATAACACTTTATACATTATACATCCTATGAAATTTGAGCGGAGTTATGGATGCAAACCTAAAATGTACTAAAATGTGAAATGACTATATTATGGATAATGAAAAACTAGAACTGTTGAAAAATAATGTAATTTAGGTGTGACATTTTCAAAGAGATTTGAATTTCAGTCAGCATATATCTAAGAAAATTAATAAGTCCAACAGTATATTAGTTTTAATAAAAGGAACATTCCCACATCTAGGCAATCACTCATGTTCGAGACTGTCACAGCCTTAGTGTTGCCGATATATGGAATTTACCAACATAGTGTGGTATCCACGAAAATATTTTGAAAGCCTTGAACGCTGCAATTGAGAACAACAAATTTAGTGTCGAATCTCAAGGATCTCCTATAGGAATCACGGTCAAAGAAGTTAAAATTGCCATCGTTAGCACATAGAAGACTTCGTGAAGACGCAGTACAAACATTCAAATCACTAAAAGGTCTCGATGAAACCTCAGAAATCTAGATGTTCAACATCGTTTGCTTTAAATTAATTCTCTAACCGAGTCAACAGTTTGTGGAACAGATTTCCACAGCCTGTTGCAGATGCGGACACATTAATTTTTCTCAAAGCAAGGATTGATAATCACCGACAAGGGAATATAAAAAAATCTGATATTTTTCATATTTCTGCTTAAAACATAGATTGTGGGTACTCGTTAGAACCGCATCGATGAGGCAGTTCTAACGAGTACCCACAATCTATGTCTTTGAGCAGAAATAAGAAAAATAATGTATACCCCTGTAAACCCCGTTTTATTATATAAAAGTGGGGTTCAAAAGGGTCAAAATTATATAGGTGTGTATTCGTGATGATATGAGAGACTCAAACACTGTACTAGCGAAAAGAAGACTGCAAGATGGTGAACTTATAAAAAGGGCCTAAGCTCATAGACGATCTTCCACAAATATCTTCCAGAAAAGCACTTTCAATAGGTACACTTGCACTCTGAAGAGTCAACTGATCTCTTGTCTACAGACGGTTCGGACATATTCATTTTGTTATTTTAAGACAATTGTACTTACAAGAAATTCGGAAACCATGTGCGCAATACAATAGAACAGCTTTTATGCCAAGAACGTGCTAGGAATGTCCATTTCAGCCTTTTCATTCACACAGTCTCATCAGGTTTTTGTCGCTCGTTTACAAAAATACTGGCAACCACAAACATAGAAGATCTTACCAAACTGTGCAAGCTGGTGTGTGCCATTGATGTCCATATATGACACCAAACCCTCTTTTGCGTTGTACAACAATATTTTGTATTGACCCTTGTCCTGCTGAGCCCAGATATGCCCTGTCTTTGAAAACAGTGTAGATCCAGATTAGTTACCGTTTGCCAACTGATCTGGCTCTGCACTGTTTGCCATTAAGTATGTGAAATTATAGCAACAACGCGGATCTAGTTATCTGATTGGCTGACAACTAGAAGTGGGTGTGACATCTTCATTTATTCAGCATGACAAGGGTTAATTTCGGACTAAAGTCTCAATTGCAACAGATATTGATAAACCCGAAAATATACCAAAAAACTGGGGCAAGATTAGTTAGCGTTTGCCAACTGATCTGGATCTGCACTGTTTGCCATTAAGTATGTGAAATTATAGCAAAAACGCGGATCTAGTTATCTGATTGGCTGACAACTAAAAGTGGGTGTGACATCTTCATTTATTCAGCATGACAAGGGTTAATTTCGGACTAAAGTCTCAATTGCAACAGATATTGATAAACCCGAAAATATACCAAAAAACTGGGGCAAGAAATATTGATAGATTTCATTTCAAAAGTCTGTGATAAGAACTCTCAATGAATAGGAAAGTGACATGGTAAATGAAAACAACATGCTGAACAAAACATGACAACAACAATGTAACAAATGAATATTTGACACAGTTACTGTATATGTTTCTTTTTTCACTCGTAACACCTGCTTTACAAAGAAAAACTTACAAAAATGTCTTATCATCTGGATCACCAGTTTAGTAAAATGTATCTAGTTATTGTTATATAATACTAACACTGATTGGGCCATGCAAAGCGAAAAGGTGTCGTCGAGCATGCGCAAAATGCACAAATTCATATACATCCCACGCATGTGCATTCTCATCCGGGCATATACTTCCTATTGATACATTCTATAGTATCCAATGATTAAGTTAGCGGACAGCGAGGGATCTGATCAGCCTGCGCAGATGCGCAGGCTGATCTTGGCCTTCGCTGTCCACATATGGCCGGACACCTTTTCGAATGGCGCGGTCCAATTAGTATATACAAAGGAGCCGTCAATAACAAAAGACGTGTGGTGACCCTACTTAACCCCAATCAATACTAGTAATGTCAACGCCTTACGTGACGTTCCAATGTTCCAAAACATTACCTTCTAACAGTAGCACAAATTTGAACTCTAACAACGATCTAGATCGTTTAATCCTATTATGTGAATTAATATGGATATTTTAAATGACGGATTTGGGCGGTTAATCCTTATCTTGTATGCTAAAAATAAAGGTCGGGACGCTTGGCGAACTGCTGTCTGCTTATCGTAACAAAATACCTGTAACAAATACTTATCTAATCATGTAAAAACAATAATGTAAAATCATTTAAAAAACAATCTGAAACGAAACACGAGAAAACGCGCCTTCTGACATGTGCGTCCAATGAAGACGCAAATCAGCTTGCACATCCGCGCAGTCTGATTAGTCTTCATTTATGGCTATCCAAAGTGCGCCCAGTGAAGATTCTGATCAGACTCTGCGAATGCGCAGGCTGATAGAATCTTCCAGGGCGCACATGTCTGAAGGTACGTTTTCTGACGTTGTGGCTCATTTCTAAGGGGACATGTATCAATGGCTTTTTCTCTTGTTTTCCTTTTTTCCCCAGAAAATAGGCTTTAGCATTTCATGCAAATTGTCTCCTCAAAGAAATAATATTTCAAAATGTCTGCTAATAATTTTATCCTACATATCAAAGGATGCATTCATTGAAGTATGACTCCAAATTTAACAACGGACAAGTATTTTATGGTTTGAATCCTTCATCTTTTGATTTTCAATCTTTTTTTTTTGTTTCCATGGATACACAATTGTCATGTTCTGCGGGTGATATTACATCGCAATAAGACAATATTCTGAGCAAAATCATTCTTTGACATTTGTCTCTTCACTCAAAGTAATATATCACAGTCGCCATCATTTTGACCATGTCTTACGCCAAATAATGAAAACTATGCTAAACCTTTGTTTTGATATATATAAAGACAAATGAGCTGCAAAGCAAGGAAACGTACCTTCTGACATGTGCGCCAAACGAAGACTCAAATCAACCTGCGCATCCTTGTGAAGATTCTGATCAGACTGCGCGAATGCGCAGGCTGATCTGAATCTTCGCTGGGCACACATGTCCGAAGGTACGTTTTCTGACGTTGCGGCTCATTTTGATTGACCAATTTCCACTTGCACTGTTCACAACAATTTCCTTGATGATTTAAGACTTTACCAGGTGCACATGTAATAGTTCATTTTTTTTTTCTATTTTTGACACCAGTTTGATTGATTGTTGACTGTGTAATTGTTTTCTAATTGACTGTCTCCACATTTCAGAGAAGTATATTGTACTCTTTACTTTTGAAAATTTATATCACAAATTATCTGCAATGACAAAAATAACTGTTTCCGTTTGTTATTTTAAAGGTGTAAAATTATGCCAACCACATGAATGTTACCCGTTTGCTATTTTACAAATGTAACATTATGCCAACCACACGAATGCTTCCGGTTTGTAATTTTACAAGTATAACATTATTGCACCACACGAATGTTTCCGGTTTGCTTTCTTACAGGTGTAACATTAAGCCAACCACACGATTGTTTCCCGTTTGTTATTACAGGTGTAATAGCATTGTATATACCATACAAATGTTTCCTGTTTGTTATTATACAAGTTATTTATACCAAACACATGAATGTTTCCCGTTTGTTGTTTTACAGGTGTTACATTATGCCAACCACACGATTGTTTCCCATTAACATCATTCAAACCGACCGACTGTTTCCCGTTTGTTATTTTATAAGTGTAACAATATGCCACCCACACAATCGTTTGTCGTTTGTTATTATACAGGTGTAACATTATGTCAGCCCCATAAATGTATCCCCGTTTGTTATTTTACTTGTTTTACATTATGCTGACCATACGAATGTTCCGATTTGTTATTTTACAGGTGTAACATTATATCAGCCATATGAATGGTTCCCGTTTGTTATTTTACAGGTGTGACATAATGCCAACCGCACAATTGTTTCCCGTTTGGTACTATGCAGGTGTAACATTATGCCAGGCACATGAATGTTTCCCGTTTGTTATTTTGCAGATGTAAAATCATGCCAACCACATGAATGTTTCCCGTTTGTTATTTACAAGTGTACCATTATGCCAACCACACGAATGTTTCTCGTTTGTTATTTTACAAGTGTTACACTATGCCATTCGCACGAATTCTCGATTTTCGTATTCCTGGTATTTTGTACTAATCGTAATCTTCGGTTGGAGAACGCAAAATTACTCGGAGAAAACAGAGATTATTCGCTGTACGACCTTTGAATTATACCACGAGTCTTGCAAATTAGTGCGTATTGTCCAGAAAATTGTTAGCATTGATTTGAAATATAATTTCCCTTTGACAAATGAAAATTTTATACAAAAATTAGTATACCTGACCAACTTATTATGTACTGACCACGTTTTTCCACGATTTTTTTTTTTTTTTTATAAGCGTCTGACATTTCCTCCGATAGTCTAATTCACCTTGTTGGAGGTCATGCATTTCAGCTGCTTGTGTAAAAAGTATGTGATTCCCAATAGTCCAGTTAATCTGTATTTATACCTAAAACTAATTGCAAAAGAATTGTTTTCAGCGAAAGCATACACCTTTTAAGTTTCTAAAACGTTTGTAAAAAATCTAGAAAAATATACTTTGTCTAAATGCCTAATTAGCCCTGCTAATTAGAAGTAATAGCCAGTGTATAAGGTGGTCCAAATGGCTCACCATATATCATTTTATTTCCAGAAAAAGCATCTTCCTGGGCTTGAGTCACTGATCTGAAAGTTCTGACTGTTGTTTATTTTTATTTTGTTTTCTTTTTTTATCATGAAAAATGGAATGAACCAATACACAAGGTAAGATTTTACCTCAAAAATGTTTTACATTCTTCATTGTGAGTCGTCAGTACGTTCGAATTACTGTCATTAACCGATTGGTCAGCATGGTTTTCCATATAACTCTGTGATTAAAATAGTAAGATAAAACTCCGAGAAATGTCAATGCAAAAATTCCTAGTATGCAGCCACTGCTGAGTACTGATTAATACATGCTGCAATATTATGTATTCATAAATTCTCAAATCAATCTAATTTGCACTCAGTTCAAAGGTAAGACCAAGAGCAGGATAGAACCTCAATGCAATATGCGGATAAATACAAAACTTGCATACTCCTTAGGGCAATCAATATACTTAGTTTGTGTGTTACAAAAAGGTGTTTATATTTTACATATAAGATGATATCTATGGTAATAAATGTAAGGTATTCCTTTGGTGATTTTATCATCGTGCAGACTCTGCATATTGATTGCAATCACAATGGGTGGTGTTACCCCACCCACTTAACTGTCAGTGCATAGTTAATTCAGATTATGGAGAAAACATCAAAAATGACTATGTAAAGCGTTTAAAAAATTATTTTGAATAGCTCAGGTGTAAAGTTAGTCGAAAAAACAAGAAAATATTGTGCTGATACAAAATTCTATGGCACACATAGTACAAAGCCTAAAACAAATGACGGAATTTGGCACCCGAATATGACGAAAAATTAAAATGTTTTCCTACGTTAGATTTTCCTAGACTTTTTGCCTTGCATTGTGCTATAAATTACCTTTGAAAGTCAATAAAAAAATATTTCTTTTGCAATTAGTTTGAGGTCAGGCCCCTATTTTCACAGAATGACTGGACTAAAAATATTTTGATTTGATCTCTGTATCCTCAAACTTTCCTGGCTCCATCAGAAAACCGCAAAACTGTTTTTGATTGGCATTTTCAACTTGTAGACGCCATATTGGTTTTTACTGACGTCACGGAAGCCTATCGCTGATGACGTCACAGGTGAACAGTGACATTATTCAATTACTTGCATATAGTAAATTAGTATAAAACAAAAATATATACAGAAAACAATGATTTTTGTTTACAATCGAACCAAAGTATGCATACACCAAAATTTCCTTTAGGTGGTTGTCTCCTTGATTATCATTGACCAATAAAACCGCGCGTTAGACGTACCGACCAACTGTTCACGATATGAAAGTCACAACCTGTTGCCTTCCCAAGCTGAACGTTTTTTGTTTTTTTTTGCGTCGATTGTCTATCAATCGATTCAGTTACTGGAGAATCTGGGTTATATTGCTGTTGTCCACCTGATTAGTGTTCGGAAATTTGGAAACCGCGGGAGTTCCGAAGGGTTGAGAAGCCTTCAGTCCTTCATATGGAACAAATTTGGCTGTATTGTTAATGTTGGCAGGTGATATTGAAATGAACCCAGACCCCAGGTTTCAGTGTAGACTTTGCAAAAAGTATTGTAAAACATCAGATAATATGGTGGAGTGTGAAGACTGCAAAAAGCGTTTTCATGCAACCTGTTCAGAACTTGGCAATGAGACGTTTGAAAAAAAAAATTAATCGGGAATTTATACTTGGTATTGCGCTGATTGCAAAGCGGACTGCGGACCGTGCAGCCGCGCAGTCTTGAACGATCGCAAGGCAGTGCAATGTGACGCATGTGAAATGTGGATACATAATGAATGTTCATACATTTCACTTGGTGAATATGAAACTTTAGAAAAAATACAAACTGTACCTGGGTATGACCAATATGTGAAGTGCTCAACTTCTCTGATTCTTATTTTGATACTCAGTGCAACTTTGAACAGTCAAACAGGTTTGATCCCTTGGTGAAAGACATGAATAAGGCATCTTCTGCATCTGGCACTAACAAAACAACTTCCCTAAAAGGACTGAATTTGTAAGCTTAAATATTAATGGCATAAGAGGCAAAAAGCTGAAACTGTTGGCTTTTCTTGATTATCATAAACCTGACATTGTAGCTATTCAGGAGACAATAATTGACGGCTCAATTTCAAATTCAGAATTGTTCCCTGATTCCTGCCCATACAATGCCATATAGGAAAGACAGGAACCTTCATGGTGGCGGCGTGATGCTCCTTATTCACAAGGAAATTCCACACATGCCATTGACAAAACTGGAAAACGACTCGGAATCAGTGTGGGCTAAGGTCTTTGCAAACAAAACTTTTCACTACATAGCAAGGTGGTATCGAGAACCCAGTGGCTCTTGCGAAGACTTTCAACTCCTTCGAAATCAGTTTGAGCACAATAAGACCCAGCATAAGAAACTTTCGTCGGTTCACATACTAGGTGACTTCAACTTTAGAGACATTGTTTGACCAGACCGACTTAGCAAAAATGGGACTATGCTAAGTCAGTCAGAGGGGAACGTACTTGTGGACATTATGAACGATCATGGGTTGGAACAGCTAGTGAATTTCCCAACTCGGGAAGAAAATACACTAGATTTGATTTTAACGTCATTATCTAGGCAATTTCAAGAGGTACACTCTCCTGATAAACTGAGTGATCATGACATTGTTGCAGGAACTTTAAAGGTCTTTATTCATCCAAGAAAGAAACCACGGCGTAAGATTCATTTGTAGCAGAAGGGTGACTTTGACTTTGAGGCGAGATTCTTCAAACTTTGCAAAGGATAAATATTTTAATGGTCATTCTGGTTTTCGCTCTGTTCAGGAAAACTTCAGTTTGATAACTTCTTTCATACAGGAGGCTGTACATTAGTACATTCCCTCTAAGACAGATAAATCGGTAGCTTCCGTATCTTAGATTACATCAGAGATTAGAAGGAATATTCGAAAAAGGAATAAAACTCACGCAAAAGCAAAAGGACTGGCAGTAGTAAACTCAGATCTGAGTTTCAGGAACTGAGACAGCAAATCAAAGCTGATATCAAGAAGCAACATGATTTGTATATTAACAAATTGATTGGTGACATCAATATTAACCCCAAAGACTTCTATCGGTGTACTAACAGTCAAAGGAAAGACAACCAGGGTATCCGTCCTCGCAAATGAGAAATGGTAGTGATTTGGCTGAGTCTGAAACTGAGCAGGCTGAAGATTTCAATGGTCAGTTTACAGATGTATTCTCCAAAACTTCGGAAAGTGAGGTCCCTCTACTTGAGAAATCAGCTCCGCCTATGAGCGACATTCACATTTCAAATGAAGGTGTTATAAAAATGATGAAAGGTTTAAATCTCTCAAAGGCTTTGGGACCTTATGAACTGCATCCTAGAGTCCTTAAAGAACTTGCGGTAGAACTTGGTCCTGTATTTGCTCATTTGTTCCAACAATCTCTTGATAAGGGTGGAATCCCCAAGGAATGTCTTTGGCTAACATCTGTCCACTTTATAAGAAGGGCGACAGAGCTTTACCAAGTAACTATCGTCCAATGTCCTTGGCATGTGCTCCTTGCAAGATGCTTGAACACATAGTATGTATAAATATTATGGCTCATCTTGATGAACACAAGCTTCTGTCAGACAGGCAACATGCTTTCAGGAAGAACCGTAGCTCTGAAACTCAGTTGATCAAAGTAATAAATAATTGGGCCAAAATTTTGGATGCATAAGGTCAAGTAGATACATTCATATTGGATTTCGAAAAGGCCTTTGACACACCTCCTCATGAACTTCTGAAATGCAAACCCCATGGATATGGCATGAGTGGAAACACTTTAGTACGGATTGATTCATTTCTGTGCAATAGGCAACAAAGGGTTGTAGTCAATGGAGCAAAATCTCAATGGGCACCTGTTTTGTCTGGTGTGCCGCAGGGCACCGTTCTCGGCCCACTGTTGTTTTCCTTGTATATAAATGACATCATGGTAAGATTCGTTTGTTCGCTGATGACTTTGTCAGCTGTCGTCAGATTGATAGCACTGAAGACACATCGAAACTCAAAAAGGATATTGATCAATTGGGCAAATGGGCCAGGAATGGGGTATTAGGCTTCAGCCCGTGAAGTGTAACATTATGCAGCTTACTAGGAAGCGGATCAAAAAGGTCAATGCAGTTTGCTCCTTAGAAGGAACATTCCTCGAAAATGTGGATAATATTAAGTACCTTGTTGTGACAGTTTCTAAGGATTTGAAATGTAAGCAATGTTTGCACAAAAACAAACAGAACTCCTGGTTTCTTAGAACGAAAGGCATACAAGGGGTTGGTGCGACCAATCCTGAAGTATGCTTGCCCTGTTTGGGACCCACATGGAATAGTAGTCTAGGAAGAATTGGAAAAGGTTCAGAATCGTGCAGCTAGGCTTGTGACTGGAAACTACAACTTTGAAACTGGAAGTATGACTAGCATTCTTGAACAGTTAGGGTGGGAGTCTCTTCATAAGAGACTCAAAGGTAGTAAACTCATATTGCTATTCAAAGATCTGAAAGGTAGAGCGAGTATACCTTGTGACGACCTTCAACCCCCAAACAGGCGCAGTAGGAATCAGCATCCAATGGCATTTCAAGTGACATATGCTAGAACTGACATATATAAGTACAGTTTCTTCCCAGACACCATTAGGGATTGGAATGCACTCTCTGCATCTATAATCTCCTCTGCTGAAAGTTCTGAGGACCCTGCCGCTAGATTCACATCACTTGTGAGATCTAGAGACTAGTCTTTGCAATCGTTGGCCCTGGTGAATGAATATCTATTGATGTATCACCAGTAAAATAGTCTGAATCAGATTCTGACTATCACTGACCAATTAAGTTAATCCACGCCAATAGCGCTTGCACGAAATCCAGGTAACGGTTGTGAGGCGATTCTAACAAATATCCAAAACATATGTTACTTGAAGTTTTAATACAATATTTTTGCATAATTTCTCATTAACTGTCACCTTCAAACGAAGGCTTCGTTACAGTCAAATTGTCATTATAACGAATTTTGTCGTTGTAGCGAGTGTCGGTATAAAGAGGGTAAACTTTAATACTTTATGTATTGATTGTGTTTGGGTTAAACGACACGTCAACCCTTGTGAGTCATTTTGTGTCATCTTCCAGAGAAAGGGAGAAAATAGATAGAAGACATAGTAGAAGAGATGAAAGAGAGGGACTGGGAAGAAAAAGGAAGAGGAGTGAAAGGGAAGAAACAGAAGAAATAAAAACATTTCCCCTCCAGTCTTACCTGCTACAAGGAAAGCAGGCCTTGCTCAACTGTAAATCAATATCAGTTGGACGCTCTATATGTAAATAGCGGTACTGAATCCCACTATAGTTCGGAAAGCGCACTCATGATTCAGAAGTAGATGTGACGAAAATCGAGAATGTTGCACGATCGAGTATAATATCATGCCAACCACAGCCAAGCATGTTTCGAGTTTGTTATTTTGTAAGTATATTCTGAATTCTATTTCACTACGTACTTAAGATTCCTGCTACATAGTGCGATTACGATCAGCAACTTAAAGCGTTTTAAATTACAGAAAAATAAATTGAGCGGAAACTATTATACTAATTGTTTAGCTATGTTGAGCGACCGATGAGTTTATTGGCTGATGATTTAGTCATTGATAGAATAAGTTCATTGATAAAATAATGCACAACACAGAAAAAGGAACCGTATTCCAAATGAGAACAGCGAAGACCAAGATTATTCCAGCATCAACGCAGACTGGTCAGGTCCTATTTTCGTCGATACATTCTACTGTACTTTACGATTCCGTAGGCGACCAACAGACGTCCTGATAAATCTGCGCGGATGCGGTCTTAGCTGCTCCTATATGGCATGAGGACACTTTTCGAATGTCACCCGTCAAATGCACTTCTGAGGGGACCTAATTTAAATGCAATTTTATTAAAACCGTTGCATCACTGCTCACTAAGGATGGCCTTTTGTTGGTTCATAGGAGTGGTATGAGAAAATACTATGTTTGTGTCAGTTGAAATAATGCTAGAAAAACGCTTCCGAAATAATACATACAGTCGAACTTCAATGGCTCGAACAACTTTGGGACCATAGAAAATTGTTCGAGACATGGGTAGTTCGAGCCATTGAGGGTTAATCACGGTGCCAGGTCAGGAAGCAAATAGCGATAATTTAGGGATTTTGTTTTATTTCTTCACAATAATTGTATGTTGAGTGTACTCATTAGAATCGCCTCAACAATTTCATGATAAAATAAGAAAATTTCCCTAAATATTTGTTTTCTTGAGCTAGCGGAAGTATTTCGTAGGGACTCAAAATGAGTTCGAATTAGCCACGGTAAACAAGCCATCGGTGTTCGAGCTATTGAGGTTTGACTGTATCTCGCTAACGTATTAACCCTAAACATCGGAACACCTTTTTATCCTAAAACTTGAACAACTTCATTTTACTACCCATTACGAAAACACGCCTATTCAAATATATAGAAAATTTCACCTCCAAAAACCTGAAAATTTTCAGACAAAAACTCTGATATATTTCATATTTCTGCTCAAAACATAGATTGTAGGTACTCGTTAGAACCGCTTCGTCGAGGCGGTTCTAACGAGTACCCACAATCTATGTTTTGAGCGGAAATAAGAAAAATAATGTATACCCCTGTAAACCCCAGTTTTACTATATAAAAGTGGGGTTTCAGGGGGTCAAAATTATATAGGCGTGTTTTCGTGATGCGTTAATGTTTTTAAATAACTGCTAGATGATTCGCAAACAATGTAGATCCTGATCAGACGCCGCATGAATCAAAATCATAGATTACCTCGCAGAGGCGGTTCTAACAAGTACCCACAACCTATGTTTTGACTGAAATATGAAAAACTACCAGAATTTTTCATCTGAAAGTTTTCATTATTTGGTGGTAAAATTCTCAATATATTTGAATCGGAGCGTTTTCGTAATGTGGTCAAAAATTTTGTTTTGTTATAATAATTTAAAGCTTACCAGGTCTTCGACAAAGTCAAGCCGCATTGTATGTTACTTAACTTCGTGAAAAAGCCAATCACTCGTCGCCATAAAAGCCGGTGTCCACAGCAAGTTGTAGAAGCCATTTATATACCTACTCCGTTACAATAATAAAACAACTTACCCAAACACAGTAGACTTGGTTTCTTTCCATAGACACCATAAAATCGTACTTATTAAACAGATTTTGATGTCTTTTTTAGCCACCTGTCTCTTGTACAGAGGTGAAAGACGGATTGCTATATTCTTTCAATGGTGATAAAATACATAGTCTAATTTGTCTAACTGTATTTGTCTTAATTCAGTTTTACGAATGCAATTTGAATATGATTTCGGCTACTTCACCAGTATATGGACATTTTGGTAAATATATTTGAGAAAACATGCCTGCCGGGCCTATGCGCACAGCAAAGGCCCAGATCAGACTACGTAGGGCCTCCCCTGTCAGTCTCCACAATAATAGATGGTTTAGAAAATGAGCTGAGGCACAGTATTTCTTATTATTTTACATAAGACGTTGTCTTTTTTTTTCTAATTGGAGATGCTCACGTGATCCTACTGTTTGGATAGTTCCAGGTCGTGACACTTCTCCAACATAGGCGACACTGAATTCTAATAGGTTGAAAGCATATGTCACAGTGTCTCGATCGCACTGCCAACATTAAAGACGTTTCTCACTTGACGTTTCTCACTGGTAGTAACATAACTTATGCAAATTTATCCTCCAAGCAATTTATAACAAGAGATTCAAGAAAATACGACAAACTGAAATTTTAATAAATCCAGACAGAATGTAAGAAGTTAGGCAATAATCCCTCAGTGAATACTTAGTCGAAGTTTACGATATTAAGTTGTAGATTTGTAGTATATTATTTCATGGGCTTTGATCCAAGTTTATACCTCGTGAAATCAAGCAAAGATTGGTAATAATTTCTCAATCAGTCACTCCGTGCGGTGTTTACCGTAATAACCTTAAGTATTGGGACAAGTAGGTCTTTGCAAACAGTGTAGACCCAGATCAGACGCCGCGGAACGCGGCGTCTGATCAGGGTCAACACTGTTTGCCATACATGCAGCAATATTTTAGACACACCAAGAGGTAGTAGACTGGACTATTCCAAATTTTACGACAAGTATGGTAAGGTGTCCAAATACTTAGGGTATATACAGTATGTGGTATATATACGAGTTCTGTATTGTTCTAATTTAGCGCCATTATAGGCATTTTTTGTATGTTTGTGTAAGCCGTAGCGTCAGAAAACGTACATACGGACACGTGTGCCCAGGGAAGATTCAGATGAGCATGCGAATCCACGCAGTCTGATCAAGTCTTCTCTGAGCGCATTTTGGATGGCCTGGGATGCAAAATTTCTTCCTTCGGACAATGAAGACTCTAATCAGACGGCGCGCATGCGCAGGCTGATTTGAGTCTTTGTTTGGCGCGCATGTCAGAAGGTACGTTCTTTCCGCGTTGTTTTGCCCATATGTTTTGTTTCAAGTGTTATTGGCTTGCACATGTCACACGCAGTTTTAAAGACGGTGGTCTTAAATCTTAAGCAATATCTATCTTCAAAAACAAGTTTGTTAAGATTTTATCAATGTTTGTTGGCAGTTTCAAGATTTATAGAATATAAGCTGTACTGTGTGTACTTGTACAATCGGGGATATATGCACAGCGAAGGCCCGGGTCAGCTGATCAGGGCCTTCGCTGTCTGCTTACAAAATCATTGAGTACTCTAAAATTTGTAGATATATAGCAGGCTGATTTTGAATGTCACTGAAGACAAATTTTCTCGCGACCAGGCTCACATTATATGATAAGCTTCGTTACGCTGAACATCGCAAATGCTGACATTAGTCTTGAGAGCTGAACAAGTGGTGATCTGGGTCCATATTTTCGCTAGAACACTTTCTGCGTGATGCGAGACTAATATCTGCAAAACTACTACCCTAATTGTTGGATACCTTATGTTATCCTCGCATTGTCCTTAACTTTTTGCATGCTGGGTACTTTTGCATGCTTTTCTGTCGTCTGCATTTCTTTTTAAATTTTTATTCAAAAAATATCTTTCAGGAATACCACCCGAGAGTCAAACAGTTTGGATCCAGATCAGGCCTGATCTGCAAAGGATATTAGCAGACAAAAAAGTCGCCACTAGCGGAGAAAGAGTTAAAATTTGAATGTCATAGTGTGTCTGAACTATTTACGAATAACAAACCGTGTAGAGCCTGATCAAACTGCTCATTAGTGTCTACACTGTTTGTTTTGGCCCACCTATCCGAACATTTAAGGTAAAGACGGCAGTACCTACTTGAAAAGGCAAAACAGTACTAAAATTTTACATTTGTTTCACTTCCCAGCTACCCAGCTAGCATTCTACGTAAATCTACATCGGGCCGTCATCGGCCCGTCAGCTACCCTGACGGGCCGATGACGGCCCGATATAGATTTACGTAGAATGCTGACTGGGTTAGTCCCTTGTCGGTCGTTTGGGCACCAATAATAACGTTAAGATTGTTTATCTCTGTTTTCATCAGTCTTCAAATGCCCTTTACGAGCTTACGAAGCTAATACCGGTCCTCTTCATGTAGTTTACCTCTACCCGCCCATTCTACCCCAGTCAGCATTCTACATAAATCTATATCGGGCCGTCATCGGCCCGTCAGGGTTCTGGTCTGGTTCTTTCAACTGTATATTGCAGGATTGTGTTTGCAATACCAGAGAAACGGGAGATGTGATCGAACATGAGTTTCCGTTTCTTGACCATAGTAAGGAGGTCATCATGGAAACCAAAGGCATCTCGGATCTGCTCGCATACATGCAGTTCCTCATTGGCGATGTGGTCTAAGTGATAGAAGTTCAGTCTCATTTCCAAAGCCTGGATTCTTTTCTTGTGCATTGCAATTAGTCCACGTCTCAGAAGCACATAGAACGGTGTCTGTAATTAGGGAGGGCACCAGCTTGTGTTCTTGCCTTTCCATATCAAGTTTTGTTAGTGCCGCAGTTGTCTGAACGAACCTAGACAGAATCCGTGGTGTCTTATTGGAAAAACTATTTACATTTGTCAACATTCTCTTACAGTCTGCTGTCATCCCCTTACATTAACATGGTACGTGTTGTCTTACTGGTAAAGCTGTTAACAATCTGTTGATATCCTCTTATATTTACAAAGGATTGGGCATCTGACTGGTAAATCTGTTTGCTCACATAATGATGATATCCTCTTACATTTACACGGTACGTGGTGTCTTACTGGTAAAGCTGTTAACAATCTGTTGACATTACCTTACGTTCATATGAGATTCGACATCTGGCTGGTAAATCTGTTCACAGACTGCAGATGTACCCTTACATTAACTTGGTTATGTCTTACTCGTAAAGCTGTTAACAATCTGTTGATATCCTCTTATATTTACATAGGATTTGACATCTGGCTGGTACATCTGTTCACAGTCTGCTGATATCCCCTTACATTAACACGGTAAGTGGTGTCTTACTGGTAAAGCTTAACACGCTATCTCATCTGGATCTACACTGTTTGCACCTGTATCTCTTTTGGTCTGTAAGGCTGAAAGGGTTAATGTAGCATACATTGTGTCATGCGTTGCAGATAGTTTAGATGAACCTGTGTACGTGCACCTAATGCTTTTTCATTTAATACCATCAACTGTTTAAAGTAAAAGCTTAAATATAAAGGCAGCTATTACACCCGAAAAAGTAAAAAGAGATAGATAGTTTACATGGAATTGTAATTTCGTTCATAGAAAGGCGAAAAAAAGCAACCATGACAAAATTACATTAGGGCAACAAATAGTTAAATTTTCCGATTATATCGGACACTATTTCTTATCTTTTAATGGTCTAGAACTATGTAACACATTTCTAACATATTAAGAGTCCTTGAAAAATGATACACATTTAAACTCGGGTTAATTTCAAATCGTGAATGAAAACATTGCGGGACCCAAGAGCATTTAGCTATTGATGATATCAAGATTATGTAATTTGGCGTGCTTGATTGCCAACGATTTTCCGATACAAGACGAGTTGACAAAATGGGCCACAATGTCAGAAAACGTTTGTTTGTTTTTTGTTTGTTTGTGTTGAGGTTTTACGGCCCAGTCAACCGAATGGGTTACCTTCAGACATGTGCGCTCAGCGAAGATTCAGATCAGACTGCGCATTCGCGCAGTCTGATCAGAATCTTCCCTGGGCGCATTTAGGATAGCCAAAGGATGCAAAGTTTCGTCATGCGGACAACAATGACTCCGATACGTTGATTTAAGTATCCGTTGGCTGCACATTTCAGAAGATACGGTTCCTCACGTTACGCCTCGTACGAGTATAATGTACCGTTAAAGTTCAAGATACAAGTTCAAGTACTTGTTTCTCGATGCACAGACCGCCTTGCTTGGATAAAGTAAGTAAAATTTCCGAAATTTTTAAAAATTGATTTTGATGAACTTTATTACAAATGATTTTCACTCTTGTTTGATACCATATTTCATGCGATCTATTCATTTAAAATGTCATGACAATACCGTATGATTCTATCCGTCCGTCCGTGCGCGCACACATATGCACGCATTCTCACACACACATAAACACACACATACATACATACATACATTGAAGGGAATTGAATACACTTGATAAGTTTTCTCTTTACTTTTGTCCATAATATACAGGTATATGAAATGCGTTTTCGAGTGATTCGCTGCTCCTCCTGGCCAATGCCAGCCAAAGAGATGCAAACGAGCAAAGAAAAACTAGTTGGACTTTATTGAATATAAGAATGAATACATGTATACCTCTTAGGTTTGTTATGGGAATAAAGCCATCGAATTAAACTCAAAGTAAAAACCAACTCTGGTCCAAAATTCACAGTTAGTATTTTTCTGTTTATATTATAATAATGAGGTCACTGACACAAATGAAAAGCATTAGTTTCATACTTAGCATTCACAGAGACTGATAATATTATTGATATAACCTTAACAGTCCACATGAAGTATTTTCCAAACCAACCTTTACTGTAGGTGTTTAAAAGTGTCCAGGGTCACTTGTGGAAAACTGTGGAATGCATTCTTAAGCTGATCCGGGGATGGGAGAGATCGGGGGAGGGCATTCATTATATATTTCAGGTTTCTATGTTACACGCTGTGCTGTGTATCGAGTGGTAAATAACGGACCTACCTGACAGGTCATGCATGATGGTCGCCCTCAAAAGTTGTCTTGGGAAAACAATCGTTCCATATGCATATAAATAGGGTATAAATATGAAGAGTTTGCTTTAGTTATATAGCACTATAGGGATCAAACATGTTTTTTCATGCATTGGCATTCGCCAGGTCCCGAAGGAGGTGTTGAATACCGAGGCCGGAGGCCTCAGTTTGCAACACCTCCCTAGGGACCTGGCGAATGTTAATGCATTGAAAATCCATGTTCGATCGCTATTATTGCATAAAAACTGAAAACGTTTGCTACATTTCGCGTTATTTCTTGCACTATTTTGTTTCGCCTTGTCACTGATGTCTTGCGAACGCTATTTCCACGGACTATGCTCATTCTAGGGCAGGGCAGTACACATCTCGTAACGGCAGCAAATATGTGGCCACGGTATGATCACATTGAAAGTTGCGTAGCCGTGCATTAACAGCGCGTGAATTGCCTTGTTAATACACGGCTTTTTGCCGGTTAATGCATGGCTGTTAATAATGTGCGACACTGCTTTTTATGCAATAAATTTGTTTAAATAACAAAAACAGATATTTTTTATATGTGTGTCTTTGACTGTGATGTTTCACTGATGAGATAGAGAACCTCTATGCGGACTGAACATATGCTGAATTAAAGGTGAGGTTTCAGCCCGCACCCCACAGTAGTTTTTCTACGGACAGTTCCAAGGCGGTTCCTCCATCACGAAAACATGCCTATATAATTTCGACCCCCTTAAACCCCACTTTTATATAGTAAAACTGGGGTTTACAGGGGTATACATTATTTTTCTTATTTCTGCTCAAAAACATAGATTGTGGGTACACGTTAGAACCGCCTCGTCGAGGCGGTTCTAACGAGTACCCACAATCTATGTTTTGAGCCAAAATTTGAAAAATATCTGAAATTTTTTATCTGTAAATTTTCATTTTTTGGTGGTAAAATTTTCAGTATATTTGAATAGGCGTGTTTTCGTAATATCTGTTGTAGTTCTTCTTTGTTCGTGAGTCGATGGTTTCATATGCGACGTTTGTTTTGTCATTATTTGTGCCTCATCTCTTCTTTTTCTCACTTCTTCTTTCTGTGCCTCTGAAAGGTTGTGAATCGTGATTGTAGCATTTTCTCGGTATCTTCACTTATATATTACAAATGAATGTAAAACGACATTGCAGACATTGACAGCAAGTAACTCTCCTTAATATAATGACGTGATATCACGACTGCCTTGTATGTGAATTCTGTCAAACGTTTCTCAATTGTTAGTTTATCAAGCGGAGGCGTCTGTATTATTCATTCATTAATAATACCCTAAAGAAGGAATAGTTCATAGCAGAAGCGTTTGTAACATTCAAACTTATTCAATGTGAACTTTTTTATTTTCTAAAACTATGCATCTGGGATTGACCAAAATTTCATCTTAGCAATTTATAATGCCAATAACGATGAGGCGTAGGCATGTGGTGCATTCAGAAACATCCTTGATGAAATTTGAGCCCTTAAAGCGCTAATCACAACTGCATTAGACTAAATTTTGTATTTCAGAGAGAATAAGATTTGACAGTTTATGTGAATCGTCCTCCTAGCAGACGATTCACATAAAATGTCAAGTCTTATTTTCTCTAAAAATAAAAATAAAAATCAGAATTCGCCTGCAATAATTTTGCTTTAAACATTAAGGGTTAATATGAGAGGGCAAGTGAAGAATGGATGGCCTCACCAGCTTACGATTACAAGCCGTTCTTTTATGATTTAAAGGTTAGGTAGGAAAATTTGTAGGCGTGCAGAAATATCTGCAAATAATGTCGTAAATAAAAGTCCACCCTTATCTCGTCTCTGGATTCAATTTGAAACTTAAGAATCTTTCAATGATTTATTATTGTTGTCCTAGCATGATAATACAAGTCGTCAGTCGGGGACCACTCCCCAGTTACTAGACTGGATAAGTCATACTCAATAACATGTCACATTTATATTCGATTATTATTAGTACGTGCGTGCATGCGTGCGTGTGTGCGCGCGCATGAGTTTGTCAGTTCTTGATGTTATTTATACTGCAAATTGAAAATTATTATTTTATCTATACTCCCTTAGAGTAAACGTTTCATAAAGACTTTAGACTACCATTACTTTTTTTGCAAGTGTTCTATAGCCCATATTTTTTTTTAAGTTTCGATGGCCAATACTTACTACTTGCCTGACAGCTGCCCCTCTAAAATCTTCAAAACAAGCAACACAGCAGGCACATGGCGTTTATATAACGTCGTATTAACGTCGATGCAACGTCATGAAGTTTATACATAGAGGATATTTACTCTTTGGCTATGAATACCATAAATATTGTCATCAAGTGTAATGAAAACATCAGTATTTTCATGAGTGTGAGTCACGAGTGAAAATTTGAATGTTTTCATTACACGAGATGAAAATTTTTATGGTATTCATTGCAAAAGAGTAAATTTTCTTTGTATTTTATTGTTTACATGCCAATGAGCGTTTCTGACGTCATAACTAACGTCGCCAAACAAAACGTCTTGGCGTCGACGCTTAGTGCTTAACATGTAAAACGCTGGAGAAACAAAACCAAAAAGTTTCAGCAAATCAAAATAATTTTGATACCAACATGTTCCTTACATTCTGACTAAGAAAATGCATACCTACACTTGATAGTTTAGTTCAGAAACAAAGAAGTTAGAGGTGTTCAAAAATCTGAAGTGGAGGTAACATCCACTTCTGAAACAATGAAGAAAACCGAAGTCTTCCAAAGCGAGGAATGAAAATATAAATCGTATCAGTCAATAGTGAAATGATACGATATCAATTGCAATTCACTAGTGATTGATACCACTTTTATTTTCACCAGATATACACTGATTATATCGCTAACAATAAAATAAAAAGTCGTATTAACGTCGATGCAACGTCATGGCGTTGCATCGACGTTAATGAGACGTTTTTAAAAACGTCATGTGCCCGCTGGGTTATGTTACATATAATGAAATTTACTATTAGGTTAAAGGCTGTTTTATAAACATTTGCTGCGATGTTTTCACACTAGAGTTTTCCTCTGGGTAGGAATGTAGGATTGTTTTCTCCCCACATGTCAAAATATAACCCTGTATGAGAAGATGTACCACTTGTTGTCTGATTCTTTATGTCATTGGGCATGTTTGTGTTCTATTCAAAATGTTGCGAAATGTTTTTTTTTTTTTTTTTTTTTTTCATGCGACAAAAGTAAAATATGTTATCTAAATGACGGGAACTCCTACGCGGGCCAAACAGTTATGTGTAGATGCAATGACTAAGAACGAGGGATGAGTATTCGTAAAGTGAGTTTAAGCCTTTCAACCCTGAGTTTCTGAAGTAGACTCTTCCATTTCTGAATTTAGACATATCCATTATTGCGAACGGGGCGTCATTCAAAAATCAAAAACCGAATGGAAAACAGTGCATATCCAGATGAGACGGCTCGTCTCATCTGGATCTGCACTGTTTGCAAAGGTATATGTACTGGTCTGCAGGGATGAAAGGGTTAAGCCCCGCCCCTTCTCCATCAAAACAGTCTTGCTGTTGACAGAGTTTTTCAAGGCGTTTTTCTGCTACGATTCCTTTTCGTTTTTTGTTCTGTTTTCGAGGAAATGTTGTTGTGTGTTGTCACTTTATGGCTCATATCACTTACCTTTCTCTTGTCTTTCGGTGCCTTGGGGTGCTATGTCCTGTGGCCGTGGCCTTTCTTGGGTACCGTCGATTCTGTTTAATATCATTTGGGCCACGTCGAGCGAAAAAAGTGTCTTCGACCATGAGCAAAATGCACAAATTCAGTTCGTCCTGCGCATTCGCAATGTATCACCCAGACGTTTGCTATCCATTCATATATTCTGTAGTATCCAATGATTCTGTTAGCGGATAGTGACGGCCTTGATCAGACTGCGCGGATACACAGCTGATCTGGGCCGCTGTCCGCATATATATAAAACATGAAATACTTCATTTTGTTAACTGGTGATATATCTAAAAATGATGTTTGAATGGCAAACAATGTACATCCTAATTAAATGCTGCGTTATGCAGTATCTGATCTGTATCTGTATTCTGATTGTCTGTCCGAATACTGGAGTAAAATATGGTAATACGGGTGATATTTTTCTTATTTTTACCGGATAATAGGGCTTGTCATTTCGTTGCGATCTATCACATTATGAAAACACGCCTATTCAAATATACCGAAAATTTTACCACCAAAAAATGAAAATTTTTAGATAAAATATTCTGATATTTTTCTTATTTGTGCTTAAAACATAGATTGTGGGTACTCGTTAGAACCGCCTCGGCGAGGCGGTTCTAACGAGTACCCACAATCTATGTTTTTGAGCAGAAATAAGGAAAATAAGGTGTACCCCTGCAAACCCCATTTTTACTATATAAAAGTGGGGTTTAAGGGGGTCAAAATTGTATAGGTATGTTTTCGTGATGAGTATTTGCTTGTTTGATGTTTGATGAACGAAAACAAATGAGCCACCACGTGAGAAAACGTTAATTCTGACATGTGCACCAAACGAAGACTCAAATCAGCGCAGTCCGATCAGAGTCTTCATTGTCTGCATGAAGAAACTGTACATCCTTATGTATCCAAAATGTGTCCAGTGAAGATTTTAGGCGCGAAGGCGCAGACTGATCTGAATCTTCGCTGGGCGCATCTCCAAAGGCATGTTTCTGACGTTGTGGCTTTAACCATTATTGCATAACTGCACTGATCTACAGACTGAAAAAAATATTTTTTATTTATTTATTTATTTATTTATTTATTTATTTATAACTCCAGATCTGCAACCACTCAATAAGTGTAAATCTTTTTCTAACCAATTGAACGCTATATGCACTTTAACCCTTAAACTACCAATCACAACAATTGTCGTCTGCTTTGTCATTGCTTGTGATTTTAAAAGTCATTTCTGCAAACAGTGTGGACCCAGATCAGACTGCTCCTGATCTGGGTCCACACTGTTTGCCTGTATACAAAAATAGGTTTGAAAAGTTTGCACAAATATTCAGCAGACGACATAAACAGACGACATTTTCAGATGCAGCTTTTCTTGGCGTTTTAAGGGTTAAATATTTTGTGCGATTAGGTCATGTGCTAGTGCCCGATATTTCCTCTTTTGTTGTAGTAAATGACCATGACCGCATAATCTTTTACAACAGAAGAACATGTAGGTTACAAGACCAGTTCAACTCTAGTCATGCTGAATAAATTAAGATGTCACGCCCTCTTCTAATTGTCAGCTAATCAGATTACTTAATCCGGATTGTTGATATAAATTTACATACTGAATGACAAACAGTGCATATTCTTACGACATGAAAGTCGCAACAAAGGAATGAAGCATAGCTGAAAAAATTTCCCGCCTCTCGTGGGAATCGAACCCGGTCCTCCCGGTTAAAAATCCAATGCTCTAACCACTGAGCCAAAGAGTCGACTCCCTGACGCAGTTGTCAGAGACTGAATATATACTTAGAAGCTATGTGTAATCTGCCAAGTCAGATAATCGAAGGAAGGAGTGTTGGGCCGTAACACTCCCCCATTTCAAGGAAGTCATCTTTTATGATGACGCGAAGCCATTTTCGGCGAATAAAGTCCTATCCCGGACGAGCCCTCATATTACGACATGAAAGTCGCAACAAAGGAATGAAGCATAGCTGAAAAAAATTCCCGCCTCTCGTGGGAATCGAAGCCGGTCCTCCCGGTTAAAAATCCAATGCTCTAACCACTGAGCCAAAGAGTCGACTCCCTGACGCAGTTGTCAGAGGTTAAATGTATATTTAGAAGCTATGCGTAATCTGCCAAGGCAGATAATCGAAGGTAGGAGTGTTGGGCCGTAACAATATCCAGATCAGTTGGCCTTTTTAGAAGCCAACAGATCTGGATATACTTTGCTTGCAAAGGAATGGCATACCTGGGTTCAGCAGGACAAGGGTTAACCCGTAAATTCAACAGACGACCAAAAACATATTGTTATTATTTTTTCCAGAAATATGCGTTCGCATTTCATGTCTCAAAAGTATTACTGATTTTTTTACCCAAATTGCTAAGCGTTAATCGAATGTTTTTGTTGCATCTGTTACCGTTCGCCCTCGGATAGCCTGGGCCCAGTTGTTCAAAGCGTACTTAGCTTAACGAGCTCGTTAATGGTCATTTCGTTAACTGTTTTAGCGGATTCAATATACAATATTCCAATATTTTTGCTGAAAAAATGTGAGTAGCTTTTGCAAAAGCTACTCACATGTTTTCAGCAAAAAATTTCAGCATGTCACTCGATGTGAATTTTAACGAATCGTTAAATTACGATGTCGTTAGCTTTGAACAAATGGACCCTAGTTTATGGTAAGAATTTACTAATGGAACTGAAACTGCAAGCTATTCAACCTAAGAATGTTGCAAGCCAAAACCAAGCTGCAGCGAGATATGCGGGATGAGTTTCTCTGTGCTGGTGACATGGCTAAATGCCTCAACAGTGAAGGAAATGTATGCTAGAAAGTATGGATCGAGTTTCACAAGCTTGTTACAATTACGATGTCACAATCAGTGCCATGAAGACCGAGGTTGTGTACATACTTGCACCTGAAAAGCTGTACAATGAACCCGTCATCACAGTGATAGGATAAAAACTGCAAGTTGTTGACAAACTCGTACTTTTGGGAAACTCTGTGAAGAGATGATAAAGTAATCAACAGGACTGCTAAAGCCAGCACACCATTTGGCAGGTTAGGTGAAAATGTCTGAGATCGAAATGGAATCGGGTTTGGTACAAAGCTTAAAAGTCTATAAAGCTGCAATATCTACTGCTAACAATTTTCTATGCATGCGAGACTTGAACAGTTTCCCAGTGTCACTTCCACAGAAGCTGCCTAAAGAAACTTCTTAAGATCAGGTGGCAAGACAAGATTCTGACACAGAAGTCTTACATAGGACAGAGTTGCAAAGCATATATATTCATCTAAAGCTGGCGCAGCTAAGATCGACTGGATGCCTAATAAATATTTACCAATGAAAATCTTCTATGGAGAACTTCAGGTGGGAAACCGCTCCCATGCTGGCCAGGAGAAACGCTCCAAGGCTACTATAAAAAGCTTCCCTCAGGTATTCTACACCCGAGAGTCCTGGCAAGAAACTGTACATGACCGAGCAACGTGGCGTTGCCTCATCGGGCCCCGCGGTTATAAAACTGTTTTCATGCTCAACTCAGCTGAGCATGAAATTTTTCCTGCCAATAAATCTCAAATTACTAACAAAAGTAAATTCTTTCTTGCTAAATATAGCTGAGCATGAAAGTTTCTCTGCTAATAAATATGAAAATGCCAACTTGTTGGCATTTTCATATTTATTAGCAGAGAAAATTTCATGCTGAGCTGAGTTGAGCATGAAAAAAAAAAATGTTTTATAATCTCAGGACCGGAAAATAAGCAGATGATAAGACACAAAGAGAATATGTGAACCTGAAAGAAAGCACCAGCAGCGGAAAGCCAGAGCCAGTGCATCACTATCCAAAACCTATTTTCGTAAGAACCTTCTTGCGCAATATGCAACGGATAGTTCAAAACAACAATTGATTAACCCCTGTCATGCTGACTAAATTATGATGCCATGCCCACTTCTAATTTACAGCCATTGATCAGGGTTTTTGATAGGAATTCACATATTTAATGACAAACAGTGCAGATCCAGATCAGTTGGCTTCAGAAGCCTACTGGTCTAGATCTACACTGTTTGCTAAGACAGGACATGTGTTGTTCAGCAAGAGAATGGTTAATCAGTCATCAAAGAATACACACAAAGCATTAACACTGCAGTCAGCAGACCGCTCATAGTCAGGAATGACTGAAGAACGTCACTTATGAAACTATAGAGAAATCCAAGAAAGCCGAATGCCAAAGTTAAGTAGGTTCCCAGTTATTTCTTCGATTTGCCTTGCTGCCAAAACCATACCTTCTGAAAAGAGAGCGTGATTGGTCAACCAATCACGAATTCTCTATCATAATGGAAGGCCATGGTACAGTGCTAAAATGATCTGAAGTGACAAAATACCGCATCGGACGAGTAATACGCTTTTGAGACAACAGTAGTAGCCATCGAAATGATTCATTTCAAAATAATTCGGCGCTTTTGCATCTCGATACGGCAAAGTGTTTTGTTAAGACTTTCATTTTCTTTGTGATTTTTGTTTCATCTCTCTCCGGGTTTTGTTAATGCCCTTGCCTAAACCTACCAAGTAACCCGTTTGTTAGTTTTGAAATAGGTAACTTTGTTGCCCCTTTGATACCTATTTTTTTTTTTTTTTTTTTTTTTTTTTTGTCGTTTGTGGATTTTTTTTTTAAATTAGCTTTTTCAAAAAATCTTTCAGAAATACCATCAGAGAGTCAAACAGTTTTAGATCAAGTCAGGCCATATGTTTTATCGGGCCTGATCTGGGTCCAAACCGTTTGCAAAGGTTACCAGCAGACGGCAAAAGTCACCACTAGAGGGGAAAGAGTTAATGTCCCAAAAGCAACCTCTGCAATCATTTTTGACCAATATTATACGCTGCAAATATGGTAATGGCGTCTGTTTAGTATCTGCACTGTCTGCAAAGACATTAGCAATTTACAATAACTCTTACGGTGGTTATATTATTTTACGAGTACTTGTTACGTATTTCTGCTTATACAGTCGACTCTCGTTATCCCGAATTCAAAGGGACTCACTGAAACACTTCGAGATATCCGTACCTCGACATATCCGAGTCGAGAGAGTGAGTAAAACAATAAGTTGAACAACCACATTTAACAAATGAATATGTAATTTGACTCCTGAAGTTATTATATAAAATAATGTGGAAAAGAGGAGAAATTGCTCCTTAGGAGCAATTTCTCCTCTTTTCCACATTATTTTGTTACCTGTTGCCATAGTTTCATGTTAAAACAGGGACCAGATTTTCACTTCGAGATGAGGGGTAATTCGAAATAAGCGAGTTCGAGATAACGTTTTACGTTACATAATAGAGTTGGCGCAATAGCAATAGCAGATGTGACCAAATAGTCTGGTTCTGAAGAAATTAATGAAAGACAATACAAGGTAAATAGTTTGCTATATACATTTCTAAGTAACAGCCATTTCGTGTCTATTTAAATGTGTGTTGCGTTAATTATATTAAATGATAAATCAAAATATTTTGCCATTTCTGTTTTGTCGTCACACGATTGGTGCCGATACCCTGAGACTGATTTAATACCAGGGACCGAGAACAGTATTCTCATTTTATCAAACATAAAGCATTAACAGATGACGTTGGCTATAAGCTACCTGAAGGCTATAAGAATATATAACAGGACCGGCTAAAAGGATCTCTTTGGAAATGACTTTGCAGTAGCCAGTCCCTTTAACCCATTGTAGTCGGGAGACCCGTTAAAGGGTACTTGGCAAACAGTGCAGACCCAGATCAGACGCCACAGAACGCGGCGTCTGATCAGGGTCTCCACTGTTTGCAAATAGTTTAGTCATTTTTTTTCTCTAGGAATATGTAAATCTCATAGCCGGACGTGCCTAAAATTGAAGTTGGACTCTTCCAATATATAGTTTGGGAGAGTCTATTCAGTCTACAATGGTTAAATTGAGTTACTTGAACGTCGTAATTTACGTAGCGTTTTAGTAGATAAATACTACACACTCTTGGGAGGGTGAAAGTAAAACTGTTCACCCTGAAGAAATGAATATCGCCTTGGTCGATAATCGTTTTCGAAGGATAAGCATTCTTACTTTCACCTTCTCAGGAATGTAGTATATATCTTATTATACCGAAATTACATGTACTGTCACCCGGAAATGTCACCTAAATACTGTCCGTTTCACGGCCCTTTGTGTGCTCGCAGCATCCTTTGTGGCTAGAAGACGTTTAAGATCTTCAGTGGTACCCTTCTTGAGAACTTGCTTAACAATGCATATTTTCATACGTTATTTTAGCGTGACATCATTAACATATGCTCACGACGTCAGTAAAAACGTCATTATTGGCAGTTGACTTATTATGTTAAGTATATACAGAACTATTTCATGTTTGCTTTAATATGCTTTGAGCAGTGATTTATTCCTTATGTTTAAAGCTGGTCCTTTTTATGATAAATCTTTTCTGGTCAAATTTCTTTTTATCGGGGTGAAAGAACGAGACCTGTCGTCAAACAGGATAGTTTGTCTGAAAACTTGTGCTTGTCAATCAAATACAAAAACAAGACTTAAAATCCAGATGTGGTATTGTGTATGTGTGCGTGGGGAGGGGGGGGGGGGGGGGGCGCGGGGGGGGGGCGGGGGGGGAGGGGGGGGGAATGGGGGCGTTGGAGACGTTGTACTGGATATAATTTTGGTTGCAGAACATCTTACATATCTATCTGTAAACCATATATAAACTAAATGAATAGTATGATTTGAAAACTAGCTGAGAAAACACAATATCTTAAGAACTTTCAGATAAAACTTGAAGATAAAATTCTTAGTCCCTGACCTTGACCTCTAGGTCATAGGGTGGGGATAGTGCCTAAAAGGTTGGACCAATATCTATAACCATGCCAAATATAAAGTAAATCCCTGCAAGGCTTTAGAAATGAAAAGATCTTGAAAACTTTGACGCAAAACTTTAACATAAATTTCTATGTCTGTGACCTTGACCTCTAGGTCATAACCAGGGGTGGGGTTAGTGCCAAATAAAATTTTGGACCAGTATCTATAATCATGCCAAATATTAGTAAATCTGTGCAAGGATTTAGAAATGAAGAGATCTTAAAAACTGATGCAAAACAACATAAAATTTCTAAATCCGTGACCTTGATCTCTAGGTGATAAGCAGGGATGGGGTCAGTGCTGATTAAAAGTTTGGACCAATATCTATAATCATGCCAAATATAAAGTAAGTCCATGCAAGGATTTAGAAATGAAGAGATCTTTAAACTTAGACGCAAAACTTTCACATAAATTTCTGTCCGTGACCTTCACCTCTAGGTCATAAGCAGACGTGGGGATAGTGGCAAATAAAATTTTGGACTAATATCTATAATTATGCCAAATATAAAGTAAATCCGTACAAGGATTTAGAATGAAGCGATCTTGAAAACTTTGACGCAAAACTTTTATATAAATTTCTAAGTCCATGACCTTGATCTCTAGGTCATAAGCAGATGTGGGGACAGTGCCGAATAAAGTTTTCAATCAATATCAATAATCATGCCAAAAATAATAATAAAAAAAAATAACATAAAATTTCTAAGTCTGTGGCCGTGACCTCTGGGTCATTAGCAGGGGTATGGATAATGCCCAAGAAAATTTTGGACCAACATCTATAATCATACCAAATATCAACAAAATCCATCACATGATCTAGAAAATTTAATGTCTTTAACGTTGGCGTAAAACTTTAATTTTTTTGTTTACGCCGAAGCCGACGCCGACGCCGCCACCGACGCCAACGCTACCGCCAATGCCGAAACCGACGCCGGAGTGGGTGGGGGAGGGGTTTAATGCAATGGTTCTTCCTGTACAGGCGAGCTAAAAATCAAATAGACAAAAATGAACCGTACGCGCATTATTGTAGCGCATGTGATAGTGTACAAATATTGGTGCTGTGGACCACCTGATGAACTATCGCCCGAGTTCATCAGGTGGTACTCAGCACCTCGGGGCTATTAGTTTTGACTGTCGCCCAGAAAGGTATGATAAGGATGTTTTATTACCCAACTGATACTTTGAAGGAACTGATGCTAGGTAATTCACGTGATGGGAGACAGTCCAACATATGAGACTAGGTGATAGCTTTCTCAGAACCGGTTCAATCGGGCTGGCTTTTGTCACAGCTGAAAATACGTAATGCAATTCACGTAAGCGGGAGATAGTCCAAAATATGAGCCCGGGTGATAGTTCTCTTAGAACCGGTTCAATCTGGCTGGCTTTTGTCACAGCTGAAAATACGTAAGCGTAAGCGGGAGATAGTCCAAAGTATGGGCTCTGGTGATAGTTCTCTGAGAACCGGTTCAATCTGGCTGGCTTTTGTCACAGGTGAAAATGCGTCAGCTAGTCAAAAATGCTTTATAACTTTTCATATAGTAGGTTGGGGAATACTAAAAATGTCACCCTGAGGAATATGATTATCGACCGTGGCGAAGCTGAGGTTGATAATCTTATTCCGAGGGGTGACAGTTTTTACTATCGCCCTCTCAGGAATGTAATGTTCATTTTATTATACCAAATTTTTAGTAAGGAACTGAAAACGAACCGTACGCGCACCCTCTGCTGCGCATGTGATACAGTCGACTCTCGTTATCTCGAATTCGAAGGGACTCTCAGAAATACTTCGAGATATCCGTACGTACTTCGACATATCAGATTTGCAGAATTGACGAAAAACTAATTCGATTAACCACATTTAACAAATATATGTGTAATTGGACTCTTGAAGTTAGAGATATATTGAAAATATTGTGGAAAAGAGGAGAAATTGCTCCCTTAGGAGCAATTTCTTCTCTTTTCCATAATATTTTTACATGTTGTTAGATTTTCCTGTTTAGGCATAGAACAGATTTTCTCTTCGAGATAAGCGGTTATTCGAGATAAGTGAGTTCGAGATAGCAAAAGTCAACTGTATTTGTTTTACTATCGCCCTATGTTGAATGACTAAATATAAGAAGGGTGGGGGGCGGGGGGGGGGGGGGGGGAGATACTCCAAAAGATAAGGGAACGACAGCTGACAGCTGACATTCCTTTCCGCGACGCGCCTTCTTCATGCAGTTCATTCTTCTAATACAAAGGAATCGCAGAGTTTACAAGGTTAAATGTCTTATGTAACATTAAAATGGAAGAAAATTAGAAGGGGAAACTGGGAAGCGCGATTTGTCATTCATTTACGCGACTCATCCACTTGACTCTATGTACATTTCTACTCAGTATCATCAAACTATTACTGGGGGCATAGATAGGAGTTATGGAGTGCATATGGTGAGACGGAAGGAACCCATTTCAATATTTCGTCGGTGTTTAATATAAACAGTTCGAGTCCAAGAAAAATGTTTTCAAATTTAAAGGAGTTAGTACTTGTGTGAGGAAGTCCACAAATCCACACATGAAAAGCGAATTTATATATCTGTATTAAATTTGGTATGCAGGCGGTGAGTTATTCGTTTCCACTCAATATATCTTTTATCAAAAGTAGATAGACACAACATATTGTACATTTGTATGCACAAATCTGATTTAGGTCTTAAGTCATCAAGTGCAGCTAAACTTCTACCGCAGACTATAAGAAATATTATTCTGTCTGACCTATTAAATAAATATAATCCTTCAAGGAGGCGCTGAACCTGATAATATGATCAACAAATTGCCATATAAAATATCTACTGAAACGGAGGGAACCTTTGAGATAGGTGTGCCGTTATATATATATATATATATATATATATATATATATATATATATATATATATATATATATATATATATATATATATATATATATATATATATATATATATATATACATATATATATATATATATATATATATATATATATATTTTTTTTTTTTTTTTTTTTTTTTTTTAAATACGACGATAGCGGATTATAACGTATAGCTTATTACAGTTAGCCCCATCGTTTACAGCTGACGAACTGTTAGTTGTTTCCGTTCAAAGAATGGAATCTCAACGTGAGAAAACGTATTTTCGGACATGTGCGACCATCCAAGATTCAAATCAGCCTGCACATTCGCGAGGACTTTGATCAGACTGCGCGGATGTGCAGGCTGATTTTAGTCTTCGTTAGCTAACGTCAGAAGGTACGTTTCTCACGTTGCGACGCAATAGTATTTAAAATATGTTGCTCACTGGGATTTTTCGTTGTATTTTTTTTTTTTTTTTTTTTTCAGATTCACGTACAATTTCAGTTTCCTGAACCGAATCAAACTGTGCAATTCTCAACAGCTATAATATATACATGTATAAATACAAATCATCACGTTATTAACATCGTACTTTCATGCCTACAGACAGAAAACGCAGACTCTTTCTAGATATATCATATTAACAGAAATAGTTTGAATGGATCCAAAAATCTCAAAGAATCAGAAAGTATAAACTACACTATTGTGAAGTATAAGGAGATACTTACGGTAGCCACTTGGCCATAATACCAGTAGACAGAAATCGCAAATTTTTTCTAGATACTTTCGACTCTCGTTATCTCGATTTCGCTTATCTCGCATAACCGCATATCTCGAAGTGAAAATCTGGTTCCTGTTTAAACGTGGATATCTTAGGTACCAAAATATTGTGGAAAAGAGGAGAAATTGCTCCTAAGGAGCAATTTCTCCTCTTTTACGCAATATTTTCAACGTATCAGTCAAATTACATATTCATTTGTGAAATGTGGTTAATCGATTTATTTTTTTTCTCAATTCTGCAAATCTGATTTGTCGAGGTACGGCAATCTCGAAGTATTTCAGAGAGTCCCTTGGTCTTCGAGATAACGAGAGCCGACTGTATATCTTGTAAGGTGGAACAAATATACCATAAACAGATTCTGAAAGGAATGACCATTGACAGCAATGAACACATGTATAAAAACGAAAATAGCTGAAGTGTCGGACGTTTTCGGGGCCAGATTATTTAGTTTCGGTCAAATAGGCCTAATAAAGATCCCGAAATAGGCCCAGTGTTCACAAAGAACCATTATATATAAATTACACTATAGTGAAGTTTGGAGAGTAAAAGACGTTTTACGGACGCCACACGGCACCAATGCCAGCTGTAATGAAAATAGATTCCAAATTTAATGATCCTTGAAAGTCAAGAACCCTCACAGCTTATCGATGTATTATGTATACCATAACTGATAAATAACTGGCTTGAATGTTTACATTAACCCATTTATGCCGAGTGGACTCTTCTACCTCAACTCTTTGGTCAGGTTTATTTCCTATACAGGGGGGTGTCTGGTTAGTTTATATTCTTAACATGTTTTAAAGGAGTTTCTGAACTTAATGCAAAGCGTTCTGTGGCGTCTGATCTCGGTCTACACTGTTTGCCAATGTCCTTTTTATGGGACGCTGGGCTTATATGAGCTAAAATAAGGATACAAATCAGTTGTCATTTTTGGTTCAGATATAGATCTCTAAATGTGTAACATGAAAATATGAGGAGCAGACAATGACAAGACACATAACACATTACAGTTGACTTTCGTTATCTCGAAGACCAAGGGACTCTCTTAAATACTTCAAGCTGTCCATACCTCGACATATCGAATTTGCAGAATTGAGGAAAAAAAAATTAATCGATCAACAACATTATACAAATAAATATGTAATTTGACTCCTGAAGTTAGAGATACGTTGAAAATAATGCGGAAAAGAGGAGAAATTGCTCCTTCTCCTCTTTTCCACAGTATTTTATTATATGTTGTCAGATTTCCATGTTAAAACAGGAGCCAGATTTTCACCTCGAGATGAGCGGTTATTCGAGATAAGCGAAATCGAGAGTTCGACTGTAATGAAATCAGCAGATGATCTACAACATGTATGCCAGACTAGCGAGTTTCGGCCACTTAGGCTTAATCAAATCCGGTAATGCGTCAGAGGTAATCAATGAAGGGAGAAAAGGAGAAATATTCGTTTCAACATTTGAAAACTATCATTTGAAGAACTGTTATGCAAACAAAGTTTACCAAATACGACAAGAACACAGGTTCACACTTTGAACCTATATCTGCTATTAAAAATCGAAACAACGCCGAAGCACTTTTTGCAAAATTTATCAAAATGGGCTCATTGACCCGAATGTACAAGAAAACATTGCATCACCATTGTGAAGTATGACATTGTCTCCATATGTTTGGTTTCATGACTGTGTTATTTTTTAAGTATATTTTTTCACTTTATGTGACAGTATCCCTCATGTAATAGCTTTTATCCAACTTGCTGTCCTTTCTGATATTTCAGTATTGTAAGTCATAACTGTCAGATCAAGAAAGTCAAGTTTATTCCATTTTTCGTCCAACGAACACTCAAATCATTCTGCGCACCACAGCAGTCTGATCATAGTCTACGTTGTCCCCAAGAAGAAACTTTGCAACTTTGGCTATCCAAAATGCGCCCAGTGAAGATTCTGATCAGACTGCGTGAACGCGCAGGCGGATCTGAATCATCGCTGTGCACGCAGAAAGGACGTTTTCAGACATTGCGGCACATATATTTAGTCGGCTGTGTTATACCGTTCTGTCTCCGTTTTTGAATTCCCGAGAAAATCTGGTTTAAAGTTAGCAGTCCTTAAATGTGTTTTACAAGTCAAAATAAATAAAACTTGTACACTGCACTTCATGCAACTGAGTCAAAATATGCTTTATTTTAACATTACGAAAACAAGCCAATTTAAATATACTGAAAATTTTACCACCAAAAAAAAAATGAAAATTTTCAGACAAAAATTCTGATATTTTTCATGTTTCTGCTCAAAACATAGATTGTGGGTACTCGTTAGAACCGCCTCGCCGAGGCGGTTCTAACGAGTACCCACAATCTATGTTTTTGAGTAGAAATAATGTTAACCCCTGTACACCCCAGTTTTACTGTATAAAAGTGGGGTATAAGGGGGTCAAAATTATATAGGCATGTTTTCGTGATGAAAACTACTGGTGAAAACAAACTTATTTAGGAGATAATTGGACTTTTCTATTCGGAGATAGAACAATATGACAAACAGTCAACACTCTTGTTTCAGTAACCCGGAGATATAACAAATGACTGACCTTGATTCCACAACAATGTATTGTAATGAAATGCAGCATTTGTAAATTTAATTTAAGTGTCCATACATTATCCAAATGAATTCGTCAACAATGGACATTGTATTCTCTTACGGTGTAATTTGAAGTACTTTCTTTTTCTCCAGTGTCAGTCTCCTCATCATCAAATTGTTATCCCGGACCAAAGGCACAAAAGGGTACACTCATGTGACCTCAAATGTCATCTGAGGTCACGTGACTATACCTCTGAATACTTTCTTTTCTGTTGTTCAAATGGACATAGAACAATATAACACTTAAAATATTTTATCAATTTGGAGATAGAACCAAAAAAACTTTTTTTAATCTGGTTATAAAGCAACGACAGACAACATCTTACAACATTAGGTAATAGAACATTCAACTCTGATTCCAACGGTGTATTATACTCAATTTCGTCAAAAAGTGGAGAGAGAACATTATAGCATTCAGTCGACGGCTTCTGTCTTTCATGTTTCAAGCTTATTCGCTGTTCCTGCCCTACTAGCATTCTTTATAAATCTATAGCGGGCCGTTATCGGCCCGTCACGGGCCGATAACGGCCCGCTATAGATTTATAAAGAATGCTAACTGGAGGGTTATCTATGTAATTAAGACTTCCATAACAAGGAAGTCTTATCTGTATTTCGAAAACAGAGATTGGAGCAGGGTAGAAAATAATGTAGTTTTGGATTATGTTTGATGCTGCTTTAGGGGAGAGTGCTGCTTCATAAAACCAGATTAAGGCCCACAGACAGGGCTGTTGCAATAACCCTTTGTTTGTTCATTCTGTTTTCGAGGTAAAATTGTCTTGATACTGTGTCTTAGAGGGATTGTGACTTGCAGAATTTCTCCATACCTTTTGTCTTCTTATTTGTATTTACAGTTAATTCTCGTTATCTAGAACTCGCTTATCTCGAATAACCGCTTATCTCGAAGTGAAAATCTGGTCTCTGCCTAAAGATGAACATCTAACAACAGGCAAAAACAAATATTGTGGAAAAGAGGAGAAATTGCTTCTATGGATCCTCTTTTCCACAATATTTTTAATATATCTCTAACTTCAAGAGTCCAATTACATATACATTTGTAAATTGTGGTTGTTCGAATAATTTTTCCTCAATTCTGCAAATCTTATATGTCTAAGTATTTAATAATCCATTGGAATTCGAGATAACGAGAGTCGACTGTAATTACACCGTTGAATCAAGAAATGATCTGTTTAAAAAATGAGTCATAACGTCAGAAACGAACCTTCTGATATGTGTGTCCACCGAAGACTCAAATTAGTCTGCGCATCCGTGCAGTCTTCGTTGTCTACATGGAGAAACTGCATCCTTTGCTATCCGAAATTCGCCAGTGAAGATTCTGATCAGATTACGCGAATGAGCAGGCTGATCTGTAACTTCTTTAGGCGCACATGCCCTAAGGTACGTTTTCTGACGTTGAGGCTTGAACTTTTCCTATACAGTGAACCCTCGTTACAACGACAGCATTTGTTCCCAAAGACGTTGCCACTAAAATGAACTTGCTGTTGTAAAGAATCCTTAATGAGCAGGACCCAGTTGTTCAAAGCTAACGACATCGTTAGTTAACGATATGTTAAAATTTACATCGAGTGATACGCAAATATGCTGAAATTTTTTGCTGAAAAAATGTGAGTAGCTTAAGCACTCACATTTTTTCATCAAAAAATGTCAGAATATTGTATATTAAATCTGCTAAAACAGTTAACGAAATGATCCTTAGCGAGCTCGTTAAGCTAACGACGCTTTGAACAACTGAGTCCAGATTAATAGCAAGAAAGGTCTTGTTTTGTTCTTATTTCCTCATAGAACAACTATCCAAAAATTTGCTTCTTTACAGTATTAAATAAAATATTCTTGCATAATTTGTGACTAATTACCTCTTAACTGCTGGTTTCATGACAGCAAATTGTCACTATAACGAATTGGTCTTCGTATCGAGTGTCGGTATAAATAGGGTTGTCTGAAGAATGACGGAATCACCGGAATAGTTCACTACCCTGAGCGCATAAGAGATAACAGGGTATTTTATTAACATAAAAGCTTTTGACAATTCATATACTCTGTGATCTTTCTCTCGGATATGTTATCGTTGTGCCCTGATCTTTAAATAGTGTTCGTCTTTTCTCTGCTTTCGTATTTTCCTGTATAACTAATTTACTGCCTGAATTCTGTTCCTCATTAAATATTTCAAAATAGGTCAACGTCTCATTACTCAACAAATTTAGCTTATCCTGCAGCAATATTATTTTACTTGTCGTCAGAGGCGTAGCCAGAATGGATGTCGTCAGAGGCGTAGCCAGAATGGAATTATTTCTGCGCACACCCAGGAAAAATCTTAAAAAATATACCTAGAATCGCTTCCAAAATAGGGGCTAGTCTTTTGCTGTTTTGGTGGCCCATATTTTATTGCTAACCATCCTAACAGGTTCAAAATAATAAGCCCAAGTTTCATCGCCAGTCACTAAATTTGCAAATTTCTTTTCATCATATATTTTGAGCAATTGTTTGGTTATTTTAACTCTCCGCTTCTTTTGACCATCAGTCAACAAATGAAGCACCCACCTGTCAGAAATCTTCATAATATTCAAGATATTCTTAAGAATATAATGAACTCTCGATAGTGAGATGCGTGAGATGCAATCATTCTTGCTGTATCACGAACTGTATACCTAGCATCTTTTTCAACAATTTCTTTTCTTTCGATACAATGTCGCCACAAGATGCAGACTTTGGCCTTTCTAATTTGCGTGCATTTTCGATCGACTCTTAACCAGAATCTACTTTCTTTTTCCATTTACGAACCATATCATAAGACACATTAGTAGATGCGTAAACAACAGAAATTTCAGCAAATATTTGTTTCAAAGAACAACCTATCTAAGAGCGAGCTTTTATGTATTTCTTCTTTCTTGGCAACACTTTTACCAACCATTTTTTACTACAGTAATCAACGACTGTGTGTATTCAAATGGCAAATTATCTATCTTTCAGTTAGCTTTATGGGCACATGTACGTATCTGTTTCAAGTTGCATGTCGATATCGAGCAACGACACAATAAGCAATTCTTTTGGAACACCCCTCGTATATACGTACTTCCCGTCAGCGGAACTGTTCTGAGTGACTCGTTATCCCCACGCTTGTTTTTTTAAAAAAAAAAAAAAACGATGGGGATATTGTTAACGCCTCCATCCGCCCGTCCGTCCGCCGTCTGTCAATCACGCTATCTTCTCCTAAACCACTGGGCGGAATTCTGCCAAGCTTGCTACATCACTTCCCCTCATGGTAAGGGTGTGCGAGAGCAACATTATTTTTCTGTGCGTCCGTCCGTCCGTGCGTCTGTCGTCCGTTCATTTGTCTGTCACACTTTCTCCACTGGGCGGAATTCAAACAAAATTGCTACATCACTTCCCCTCATGGTAAGGTTATGCAAGAGCAACATTATTTTTTCCATGCGTCCGTCCGTCTGTGCATCCGTTGTCCGTCCATCTGTCCGTCACGCTATCTCCTAAACCACTAGGCGGAATTCAACCAAATTTGCTACATCACTTTTCCTCATGGTAAGGGTGTGCGAGAGCAACATTATTTTTCCATGCGTCCGTCGCCCGTCCATCTGTCCGTCACGCTGTCTCCTCCTAAACCACTGGGCGGAATTCAACCAAATTTGCTACATCACTTCCTCTTTTGGTAAGGGTGTGCGAGAGCTACATTATTTTTCCATCCGTCCGGCGTCCGTTCATCTGTCCGTCAGGCAATCTTCTAAACCACTTGGCAGAATTTAACCAAACTTACTTCATTACCTCCCCTCATGGTAAGGGTGGTGGAGAGCAAGTCCGTTTGTCCGTCCCTCATGCTATTAGCAACACTAGCAAAGAGCGTGGGGATTTGCGATGGCGCGCAATCGACTGCGCATTCTAGTTCAAAAGTGTTGCAAAATACTTTTAAACCGCCAATCACGACTAGCAGACATTTCTAAGCACATGTTTTTTTTTTGTTTTTTTTCCTTCTTCTTCTGATTTATCCGAGGTAATAATACTTGCGTTTTTGTGCATGGGTTAGAAACCAATCCTCCATGAGGCCCTCTTTAAATCAACAAGTACAAAACATTTAACTATAAAAGTAAATTAACATGTCTATGCGATGAATGATTAAAGAAAAGTTAATTGTTAACAAGTCTGTGCGATGAAGAATTTGAAACCGACACGAGCGATGCTTTTTCATGTACATATCACCACATTCCATGGCTACAGAATCAAGTTTCACTTTGTTTCGTCCAAAATGTCCCGGTCCGGATTTAGATTCAATTTCACTTTTCTGGTCCGAAACGTCCCGGTCCCACTTGTAGTATAATGTTTTTCTTTTACTGACCCGAAACGTCCCAGTCCCGATTTAAGATTCAGTTCCACTTTGTCTGGTTCGAAACGTCCCGGTCCCAGCTTTTGAATCAAGTGTAACTTTGTCTGGCCCGAAACATCCAGGTTTCGACATAATCATTCAGAATTGCTAGGAGCTAACGTCCTGATCGAATATGTAAATAGACTATAACAGTGCTGAATGAATCGATCTCCCTTTGTCACGATGTCGTTATTGCTTTTGGCGATGAAGTTTTACAGGCGAAACAAAAAAGTGAAAAATTGTTGCCAGTGGTATCACTTTTTTAACTTCATTTTTTGCACCAAAGACAGCAATTGTTATCATAGGTGCATTGTTGCCTTTGGTGCTGCCACACCCTCTGTATTAGAAGAACAGATTCAAAGGAGGGAACTGTGCCAAAATGATTTTGCCTTCTGTGAAAGGGCACACTCTAAATGGAAAAAATGTGTTTCCATTCTTACCTTTTAGACAAGACCGGTTTTCAACAGGGACTTACCCAGTAAGCATTCTTTATAATCTACAGCGGGCCGCTATCGGCCCGTCGGGGTTGCTGACGGGCCGATAACGGTCCGCTGTACATTTATAAAGAATGCTAGCTGGGTGGTGTGCAGAAAAGCAACAGAAGTATCAAACGCTATTTCCCTTGTAACAGTGGCCAAAAACAACCACGTGTACCTGGTCCTCTTTAAAACTACAGCTATTGGCCAGCTAAGAGCACTGTAATACAGTAGATAGAACAATTTGACAGGTATATACAAACCGTACGGAATCGCGCTGTGTGGCTCTGAACTGAACAGGGGAGGCACTCTTAAAATGTCCCCCACTAATGTGCTGCAGTAGTTTAATTCAAACGATATTCTTGATATATTGTACTTCTGCTCCTGTGGTACTCGTTTAATTAATGATGATTTATAAATCTTAAACACCTTACACCCTTTAACTGACAATTAGATTTTTACTATTGTCGCTTGGACAAAAATAGTCAAGGAATGTGACCCGCATACCCCAAGGTATTCGTATCATTTGATTTTAGATAATAGAAGCACTATATTAAATTGATAATTCAATGGTGACATAAGAGTAACAGGAATCTGTTTACTGTTGCACAACAAAAGACTTGAGCCACAATATCAGAAAACGTACCTTAGACATGTGCGCCCAGAAAGATTCTGATCAGACTGCGCAATTCGCGCAGTCTGATCTGAATCTTCACTGGGCGCATTTTTGATAGTTAATGATACAAAGTGTCTTCAAAGCGGACAATGAAGACTGTGATGACTGCACGTATGCACAGGCTGATTTTAATCTTCATCGGATGCACATGTCAAAATGTACCTTTTTCTCACGTTGCAGCTCACTTGCTCTTGACATTTATTTCGACCTAGTTGATAACTCGTCTACGGATTTTAGCGTAAATCAAAATATAGCTACTACCACTACTACTACTAATGATGATAATAATGCAACGGAACAGCTTTACAGATCACTTCCGCAATCTTGCTATGAAAGCCGGCTTTTATGGTAACACATGTAGAGTGGTTGGATGAATGGTTCGCTTTTTCACGAAAAGCAACATATACGGCGGTTAATTAGTACCTGAATGGGTGACCCCGACGCTTGACTTCGTGGAAGACTCGTAAACGTTATACAATTCTGATGGCAGCGATGTGATAAGAGATTACACCACCATCATCTCCGGGTCTTTGGAAGGGAAGATGTTCCTGGTAGAGTTGCATGGGATCCTTCCTTTAATCTGCAGGGTGGGCAGTGCTTGGACCTTTGGGAGAAGTCAAGAGGAGAAACGTCACGGAAAGGTATATAGATAATTTCTCCAGCTGACTTTTTATGGCGACTCGGATGGTATTTTCATGAAGTTAAGCAACGTATACGGAGGTTAATACCCGGATGGGTGTCCGCGTTACTTGACTACGTGGAAGACCCGATAAGTACTACACTTGATGACGGCATGGGATGAGAGATGACATCACTATCTCCGGACCTATGTAGCAGATAGGTGCCCCCCCCCCCCCCACCCCCGGCAGCGTTGCATAGGCTCCTTCTTCGGGTCTGCAGAGTGGGCAGTGTTGAGGGACAAAAGAAGGACATGTAACGGAACAGGTGAGCTCACTTCTCGGCATCTGAGGAAGCCGGTTTTTTGGTAGTTTTCCTGCTGCCAAGGCGGTTCCTCTGTTGCAGCTCTTCTTTGTTTGTACTTCTATGGTTTCATGTGTGGCGTTTGTTTTGTCATTATATTCGTCCTCATCCCGACTTCTTTTGGTGCCTCAGAAGGTCTATGCGTCGTGGTTTTGTCGTTTCCTGGTTACCTTCACTTACTTTTTTGATTGCTACACTGTTAGAGTGATTGGCTTTTTTAACGTAGTTACGTAACGTTTTCGGCTGTAAATACATGGATGGGTGACTCGGCACTTCCAGGCAAAGTCATTAGAAAAGGTAAAGAAATATAACGGAAGAGGTATATAAATCTTTTCTACGACCTTGCTATGGAAGCTGGCTTTTATGGCGGCAAGGTCAGAGCGGTTGTTTTTTTTTTTTTTTTGTTTTTGTTTTTTTTTTTTTTGTTGTTGTTTTTTTTCACGAAGTTGAGCAACGTATACGGCGGTTAGTACCTGAATGTTTGACCGCGATACTTGAACTCGTGGGAGATCCGGTAGACGCTACAATATAATAATAATAATAATAATAATAATAATAATTATAAGTTCGTCCAACGGGAACTGCCACAGTTCCCCCAGACTGACTATGTGACCAGTGATGTGTGTGACCAAAAATGTACTGGTCCAACAAACGCTTGGGTGGTCCGCTGCTTATCCTGAAAAACAATAAGCATTCCGTGATTTGGTAGGCACTATTAATACGGCGGCCGTGCCGAAAATAGCAACAAAACAGCCAATAACGCCAAGTATTCCAATTGCAAGGGGTTGAATCACGAGACTTATGACGTCAGCCTACAAGATTTACGATCGCCGCCATTTTGAATTTTGTCTCCACTTCGAATTTTATTTCTATCCATTCTCCGTCTATATGCAAGCTAAGCATGATTCGTTTTGTGCATAAGGTACACTTTGATGTAGATTTTTAGATAACACATAGACTTTACTCTCTTTTTACGTGATAATCTTAAGAAAAAAAAAAAAAAAAAAAAAAAACGCGACATAATAATGTGTTCGAACGGTTTGTAAATTGTTGTTGTTTTCTTGTTGTCATGTTTTGTTTTTTTTTGTTTTTTTTTGTTTGTTTGTTGTTTTTTTTTTTTTGTTGTTTTTTTTTTTTTGTCTTTTTTTCTGCTTTTCATAATATGCAGACTCGCTTAAAAAAAAAAGACCGAAAAGAAACAAAGACAAAAGGAAAATCCTGAAGCAGTAAAATGGATTTCAGGTAAGCGAACGATAGTGTCGTTGTACCTGTCATCGGTATACACTAGTTTTCGGTATTCGGAGAGCATGGCCCCCGCCCATCGGGGCACTCGAAATAGATGGGCTGCCTAAAGCCTCCATGGCAGAGCTGCTAATAACTAAGCAGGACCCGAATTCTTGTGATCGGGTCGGATAAAAGTCCCACAAATTTGGAGGCAATGTCTCTGAACTACTGAAATATTGCTGACTTGGGCGTTATATCGCAATTAATGCAGTGGATTCAGAGGTCAAGCGTGGTCTGAAATTAAATTCAGTTAGATCTGCCCAACCCAACTATGAAGCATGTGATGACAATTTGGACGCACATATATAGGTAGCTCCTATTAAATTCATATTAATCTTATCAATTTAAAAATGTGTTTGTCATGTTTGAACATTAATAAAATAAGACGTGAATATATTCGAACAAGTTTCATATGCTCCCTTCCTCCAAACATTTCATTCGTAAATAAACAGTAGACCCATATTTTGGAAGGGGCTTGGTATGCAGGGAATCAGTCAAGATGTCAGAAAAGATGCCTGTCTTGTAAAACAAGGAGAAAATTCTACAACGTTTATCCAGTTCCCTTATATATATTAATGTTTACCACTCTCTAGGTTAATTTAGCAAACGACAAATGGTTGATATTTTTCTTCTTTTTTTTTCTCTAGAAAAAAGGATATAACATTTTATGTAAATTGTCTTTATTGAAGACAATTTACATGAAATGTCAAAACCTGTTTTCTGGGAAAAATAAGAAAACATTTTTTATATGTCGTCAACTGAAAATTTTACCCAGCTTGCTGAGCGTTAAAGTTCCTATCCTTCTTAGCATCATCACGAGATATAGTACTCCTGAAAGATACTTTCTTTGACATATGATACTACCACCACACTCATGAATAAGTAACGATGCATAATAATGAAGCATGAATCCAATTCTCCTAATAGAGGCACGTTGTTTTTTGTTTTTTTTTTTGTTTTTTTTTTTGTATTTGAGCCGCAACATAAGAAAACATACCTTCTGACATGTGCGCCAAACGAAGACTCAAATCAGCCTGCGCGTCCACATGACATCACGAAAACATACCTATATAATTTTGATCCCCTTAAACCCCACTTTTATATAACAAAACTGGGGTCTACAGGGGTATACATTATTTTTCTTATTTCTGCTCAAAAACATAGATTATTGGTACTCGTTAGAACCGCCTCGCCGAGGTGATTCTAACGAGTAACCACAATTTATGTTTTGAGCAGAAGTATGAAAAAAATATCAGAATTTTTATCTGAATTTTTTAATCTTTTGGTGGTAAAATTTTCAGTATATTTGAATAGGCTTGTTTTTGTAATGAAACTTTGCAAACTTTGGCAAAATGTCCCCATTTAATATTCTGATCAGACGGTGCGAATCACGGCGCAGACAGATCTGAACCTTCGCTGGGCGCATATTCTCGAACGTACGTTTCCTGGCGTAGAGGCTCAATGGTGTACAATGTACTCCACATTGAACCAGTTTGAAAGAACTAATTTGGTCAGCTACGAGTATTTTCACTAATTTTACAAGCTTTGATTTGACATTTCTGGCCATTGGAAATTCCATACCTGAATGAACTCACTGATTTGAAGTACACACACGTTGGTAGCCTCGTTTTCTGAGTAAAGCGGTGACAATCTTAACCAATAATGTGCTTAATGAATGTATACATTTTGTCATATTTGTTTGAAAATAAGTTCAGTGCTGGAAAACTGTCTCAAACAGCAGAAACACTGCATCCTGAGAAATAGTATAGACTATATCCAGGAACAGACACAAGCACAGAACATAGCCTAACCAAATGCGTAGCCAGAACGGAATTATTTTTACGCACACCCAGGAAAAATCTTGAAAACTAAGCCTAGAATCGCTTACAAAATAGGGGCTACTCTTAAATGGAAGAATTTGCTCCCAGAGGGAGCAAATTCTTTCTTTTAAGAGCAGTCCCTATGGTATAGAAGCAAAATATTTTATGTTAATGCCACTTTATCGTAAATATTTTTTCTTACGCATGTTACGCACATGCGTAATGTACGCAATGAACGCTACGCATATGTTAACATGAACATCAAACAAACCAGGACAGACAGTACACAAGCAACAATCAAAGAGAAGTAAAGCAACCAGCTACCTGTTCCACAACAAGGTGATCACAGTGCAGGACAGGTTCCACTAAACAAAACGGACGGGACAAACGTAAGAAAAACAAAGCAGCGAACTGCCACCAGGCCACACAAAGAATATCCAACACCCTAACCACCAATTTCTTTCTCTCTCTCTCTCTCTCTCTCTCTCTCTCTCTCTCTCTCTCTCTCTCTGTATGCGTGTGTGCGTGTGTGCGTGTGTGTGACATACTTACATAAGGTGTAAAGCGAAGACGCCTTTAGGACCTCACAGGACACACAGTGTGTATTCAAACAGAGATCCATGTTTGTCTTAAGAGATCCGTGTGTGTTTCCGTCCGTCTGTAATAAACACCTACTTGCGAGTTAACCACAAGTCCATCCGAGCACACTTGTGTGTACATCCGAGCACACTGTCTTTCCGAGGCCCAATCCGACTACTTACCGGGTTCCGGGGTCCACCCTAGTACCGGGTTATATTAACTCCTACCAAAACGAGGCAAAGGCGAAACGAGGTCCAAATATTGGAGCTCGCTTTAACTTCGGACCTCGGACTGTATGTGTGCAAACTTATTTCGGATCTCGAAAGCTGATTAAAACGGGTGCACGCAGTGTGTGTGTGTGTGTGTGTGTGTGTGTGTGTGTGTGTGTGTGTGTGTGTGTGTGTGTGTGTGTGTGTGTCACATGGAGCTTCCCTAGCTAGGACACGAAGCTTCACGTTCCTGAAAACGTTTGGGACATACACGATTTACTGTCGGGTGGCATTATGGTTTATACAAAAAAAAAAGTGAGGCTGGTGATTTATTTTTATTAAAACTATAGGTCAGCCTAATTCGTGCCTTTAAGTGTTGAGGTAGTGCTAGACTGGCTCCAGTCTCCAGTGACTATTTTTTTTCTTTCAATCTGTTTAATAATCCATGCATTAAAATAAAATCAAAGCAATGTCAAGACTCTAGTGACCAGCCATTATATTCATGATATTGTTTTGGTTTTATCTTACAGGAATATGAGAAAAATATTTAGTCGCTGGATACTGGAGCCAGTCTAAGGTAGTGCCAATGAATTATGAATAATCATGTAATGGTTTTAGTATACAGTGCAGAAACGTTATGTCAAACTGGTATCAACATTATTTTGCTGACTAGTCATTAAATGCAAAAACAAATGAAGTGTTCAAGTGTGCTCCGTTTTGAGTATAATCTGTGCTCTATAGAAGATAATGATTTGAATTTAAATCATTTTTGCCGGGTGGACTCTTCTACATTAACCACTTGGACCGGTCCATTTCCAATATAAAGAGTGTCTGGTTAGTTGTAATTGTTACGATGTTTTAAGGAAAATTCTATATTTACTGCAAACAGTGTTGACCCTGGTCAGACGCCGCGTTCTGCGACGTCTGGTCTAGGTCTACACTGTTTGCCAATGGCCCTTTAATGGGACGCCAGGCATACATGAGAAGCGACCATTTCTTCATTCATAAATCAGACGCACCTTATCCGTTTATTTGACCTTTACCACTCTCTAGGATAATTCAGAAGACGACAAACTGATGATAATTTTTCTTATTTTTCTCAGAAAACAGGATTTGACACTTCAAGCAAACTGTCCAGTGAAGACAATTTGCATGAAATGTCAAATCCTGTTTCCTGGAAAAAAAAAATTCAAAATGCCGTCTGCTGAAATTTTACCCAGCATGCTAAGCGTTAATTTGTAAAAAATAACATAATTTTCACTTGATATACGATATATTTATATACATTTTACCCATCGCTATTAACCTTTAACACTCTATAGGAAAATTCAGCAGACGGACGATAAATTTATGATATGTTTTCTTATTTTTCCAAGAAAATAGGCTTTGACAATTCTTGCACAATTTGCATGAAATATCAAGGCTAAATTTATGGGGAAAAAATAAGAAAAGTATTTCTAAATGTCGTCTGCTGAAATCTTTGTCCAGCATGCTAAGCGTTAAAGCACTTTGGGCGCCTTCCATCCCATTCATAATATTAGCTGCAACTCGAGAAAAACAGTCTTAACCCTTCAAGCGTTATGCAACAATTGCAGCAGACGACATTCTAATTTTATCATAATTTTTCATAGAAAATAAGACTTTTTGTCATTTCATGTGAATCATTTGCTAGGCAGACGAGTCACGTGAAATGTCAAGCTTTATTTTTATTAAAAGATGTGAAAAAAAAAATCAATTTCGTCTGCTGATTTAAGGGTTTATTCAATACACAATTCAGCCTGTGCAGTCATGGAGTTTGATCAGGCTGGTTGCCGCTTATTGGTAAACAAATACTGCCCATATCAGATTGCGTAGATGTGCAGAGCTATCTGGCTCTTTTCTGTTTGCATATCTTATAAGAACCTTTTTTCACGTGGTGGTCACGTGCACTGGTAAGAACACGCATGTTTTATAAGCGCAGTCATACGCGGATGCAACTATATCTGCCTTTTCGCGGAGTTCGGTCAAAGTGTACATGTGCGCCGTCCGTTCTGTGAGACTAGTACAATGCCATGATCAGACTGCGAGTTTGTACAAGAACTGGATGTGTGCACTTTTCGTGTGCATGTATCAATTTGCCTGACACAGCAAATATAAACTGTACCTTGAGAAAATGGACAATATGTCATATATATGCGAAACTGCGGCTCAGATCAGATTCAGCATCTGTGAATTCTGATCAGGAGTTTTTCTGTTCGTTATCGTACCATACTTACTCGAAATATTGGGCCATCTTAACTCCTTGCCATACTTGTCCTAAATATTGAACAAGTCCATTTAACTACCTGTTGATGCGTCTCAAACCAACCGGATGATTGGCAAACAGTGTAGACCCTGATCAGACGCCGCGTTCTGCGGCGTCTGATCTGGGACTACAGTGTTTGCTCAGGCCTATCTGTCCCAATACTTAGGGTAAATATGGTATTCTACGGTACTGAATGAAACTGCAAGCGGATAACAAAATCTGGTCCTTCGCCGCCCGGATATGACAGCAGGGCCCTTTTCTCTTTCTAAGGTCCAAGTTCTGTTGATGAATGGGCACGACGATGCGTGAAGTCTCAAATGTTATCGTGTTTACTATGCTCTTGAGGTGTGCACCGTGACATTTGGGCTTCGCCATGCGAAAAAATGTCCTCGGGCATATGCGGACAGCGAGGGCCCAGATCAGCCTGCGCATCCGCGCAGTCTGATCAGGGCCTTCACTGTCCGCTAACATAATCATTGGATACTACAGAATGTACGAATGGAGAGCACAGGCCCGGCCGATACTTTGCGCATGCGCAGGATGATCTGAATCTGCGCATTTTGTGCATGTTCGAAGGTACTTTTTCGCTTGACGCTGCCCATTTTATCTAACCTGAATGAAAGAACACTCAATTTACGTTTGTCAACCTTCAATAAAGATATACAAAATTTTAATTCATAAAACTTGTTTGATATCGAGTGATCTCAGCTGGCTGTCGCAGATAGAGTGCGCTCATTGCGTGAAATTTCGATAAACCGACATAACGTCCAGGAGAGCTCCCGTGGGTCCATCGAGCGGTTAAAGTTAATTATTGACCATAAAAGATAAATTAAACTGCTCCATGGGGAAGACCGCCCATGTCGCACGTGCGTACTACAGCCCGTGCATCTGTGCAGCCTGTTAAGGACCTTCAGTCTCCGCGTTTGTAGAATGTGCAAAGTTCAAAGGCTCGTAAAAGTGTAGCAAATGTTCTCAGAAAAGGTTGCGTAGCTGCGCAGGTTGATCCGTGCCTTTGATACCCTTATACGGGATGAGGGTAGTTTACCGCCATCGTGTTTTAATTCTAAAGTCAGCGTAAAGTCAATGTATGTCATTGTTGTAAAATGTGATTTAGCACGAGTGTAGCTTCAGTCCGTCTCCTTAAACATTCAGACAGCTTTTATGTCTTACCATATTTATCCTAAAATTTGAACAAGTAAATCTGACTAGTCATGTGTCCAAAAAGTACTGATGGAATAGCAAACCTTGTAGACACCCAAAAATACTTCTTACGGGAAAAGAATACACTTTTTGGGAGATAGCTCTGTCTAACTGGTTCCCTTCTGAAAATTATTCTTCTGTAAAAGGAAAGAAGTTGCTCCTTAAGGAGCGGAAGCAATTCCCTGAAAAGGGGTGTACTCTAAAAGGAAAGAATTTGCTCCAAAGGGAGCAAATTCTTTCCTTTTAAAGTAGACCCCTTTTAAGAAGAGGCTTGATATGCAGGAAAGCAAACAGGAAGATGCAAAAATTGTCTCCCTTGTGAAAAAGCGCGGACAATTTACCAAGTGTATCTAGTCACCTTAAGATGAACGTTTGATCTGAGTCTACCAGTAGAACACTGCTCTTTCAGGCATGTACAAGTATGACCAAATAATTAGATTATATACGGTAAGTTTGCATGTGTGTGACGTTGCACTATAATGTAAATATGTGAGGTAATTTAATTTTGCCATCTTTTTAACGCTTACCATGATAGGGGTATTTTTTTATTTTTTTTTTTCTCATTTTGCCCAGAAAATAGTATTTGACATTTCATGCAAATTGTCTCATTTGCATGAAATGTCTAATCCTATTTTCTGATGAAAATAAGACAAATAAAGTGGGAAGTCTAAAAGGTGGCTGCTGAAAGGAGGTGAATGTTTTAGAGAGACTAGATATAAACTTAAAACTGCACCTTGGGAAATTAGAAAAGTGGCTTTTTAAGGGAGGTGGCTGTTGTTGAGAAGTGACCTTTAATGGAGGTTCCACTGTATCATCAATTAGTCGTCTGCTGGATTTGCTCCTAGCGTGCTAAGTGTCAATAATAGGTTGTACGTATGTCGCAGAGTAAGTTCAAATATTGTGCTTTTAGATGTCGTACCCATACCTTAACATTTAAGCCATTATTTCCAAAATTGACTCATTAAGCAAGCGTCTCAGAAATGGATTTATCAGAACGTACTGTCTGATCAGTCTTTAACACACGTTTAAATAGATAATACATCCTTCTGACTTGGGGTGACGGAACGATAAACAAATGATGTCTTGTCATTATTTGGTAAATGCAGTTAGAAACAAACATACCCCTACAAGGTTGCCGTTGAAAACATAAACAAATAAAAAGTCATAAAAAAGACCACATAAAAATCAGAATCTGATTGAGATTCTTCATATGACAGCATTTTAATTTGCATGGCTGCATCCGCCATACTCCAGCACCCCCACCCCCAGCACCGGCTTCAACGGAACTCTGTTTTTCAGATACGGCTCATTACTGAGGAAACTATATTAAAACAACTGCACTTGATGAAGTACGGGGACACTGTACACGGCCGCCACACGGCACTTAACACCGGCTGCAGTGAAGTCAAATAAAATCTATAAAGTTGCCCTTGGAAATTCTGTACTGGCTGTGAACAAAACGTCATGACCGATATTTTTTTTGAATCAGCAAATATGTGCGATACCGTATATACTCAAAGAAATTGGATATTCAGGCCTGAGCAAACAGTGTAGACTCAGATCAGACGCCGCAGAACGCGGCGTCTGATCTGGGTCTACACTGTTTGCCACTCGTACAGCAGTTTTAGTTGGTAATAAAAATGGTAGTGTTCGAGTATTAGGACATGGTTGGTAAGATGTCAGTCTAAATATTTTTGTGTATACGGTATATTATTAAAGAGTCAGATGTATGTTGCCCATCGATAGCTGTGTGTTACATCAGCTCAAAGATGAGGTTCTGTTGACTTAATCAATAATAATATCAATCAGTGATCAATGATAGATGTCGGTACCAGTACAACGACGAAAAGACGTACCGTAGACCCCGGATCGCAATTAATGTTCTATTGCTTCCCATACAAGCACCTCTTGGAATAACTCTGCTCAGAACATTCCAGCCAATACCTACTTTTTTGTGCTTCACGTCTTACCTGTCAATGTATCCCATTACAACAAAGGACTAAACCAGCTCCTTTTCCTGCTATCAACTGTCAACACAAGCGCCTGTCAGTTAACCATATCTGCCTAGCGTCCCATAAAAGGGACATTGACAAACAGACCCAGATCAGACGCCGCAGAACGTAAGAAAGGATAAATCATATGCCGATTTGCCGTTCTCAAATGAACAAATTTCATTGATCCTAAAGCCGAAGATACTCCACGGATTAATCCAATTTTAGTAAAGATTTGGTGGCTTACTTTAAACCGTCGTATCTACAAGAGAATCTTATTTTCGTACGATTTTTTGAAGTCATTTTTATTCAAAAGAAAATAAACATAATACGCGTGGTTAGACAGAATCCAGCTTCAAGGGTAAGAACCTCATAAGCGTATCACCGGTGCTATTAAGAATTACGTCCCATATAACTTTAGGACCACTTCTCACAGTATTGTTACGAATCCTATACCTCTGTTAGTGCCCTGTGTTTGTAAAGCATTTACTCAAGAAATAGGCTGACATGAAATTTATTGTAATACTCTCAAAGAACAGAGCAATTTGTTTGTCAAACTAGGAATATTTTCAAGATCTTTTCAGCGCTAGGAAAATGCTAGCTTATTGTCAAGACCGGTGTATTTTCAAATTATTTTTTATATTTTATATTATATTATATATTTCAAATAGGCAAATTTTTAGACGACGTCTTATAAGATCATTTGCGACCTAATTCTGTAAGCCTCTGTATGGAAGAATGTGCGTGCCTTGAAGTGATGATAATTCTTATAAAACGAGTATTTGGTCAAATCCATTGATTCAGCTTCATTGTGTGCATTTTAAAACATCTTTACAATATGATCTTCAAGTTCACGCCAAAATCAAGTTTTGAAAATCAAAGAAAACCTTCTCTGTGTAGAATAACGATTTGATAGAACCAATCATGTACTTTGCGCGAAAGGATAAATCATATGACTATTTGCCGGGACCGAGCAGAAAATCAAATGGGGCAAAATTATGATGGACTTTTAGTAAAAGTTCTGAACGTCAGAAGATAAAAAGAAATATTGTTTGTAAGTAAGTAAGAAAATTCGTTTAAGCCGAATTCAGACAAAAGGGAAACTGTCAAAGTTTCGGAAGTATTGTTTAACCTCTATTATAATATTGGGAAAATGTCAAACTTATCTACTACGGGTATTAGTAGTAATATACTTCGTCGCTTATCTTCTTTTTGAAGAAGCCGCTTGTTAAATTTTAGGGTATCTTATCATTTTAAAGCAGCTAGCAATCTTTTTTTTTATTTTTTTTTTTTGTCTGAAAAATCACATTTTTGAGTTTGTAAATAAGTCACAAAAAAAAAACGTGAGTTCCCACAGATCTTGTTGTTTTCAAATGCGGTTGTTTGTATAGGGCTTACCAGTAAACATAAGAATAGAAATGACGCAGGCAAGGTTTTTCACCCAAAGTGGTTACAAACTCCTAGTAATATCTCCATATGCTATGCTGTAAAGAGTTAAAAAAGTTTCTCACCGGCTACTGTACCATGGTCCCAAATCAGATCCTGGTGAAATGTGATGACCGGATGAGTCAGCAACAGCTCCTGGGATTGTTGCGTCCTCGTCACTACTTCGAAAACTGATGGTATTTATGTCCATATGACATCGCACAAACTTCCTGTTTGGGACCACAAAAATCTATAAAGGTTGTTCCTGAAATGACAAACTTGAATGACCGACCGACTCTTTGTAGCGTTAGTTCCCTACAGAATCTTTAACTATCAGGAATTCTTCTCCTCCAGAAACCACCTATTGCCAGAATTATACAGAACAATGCTTTCTTTTTTTTCTATTTTAATTTAGAACTATTTTCAGGGTATGAAAACAATGTGACGTCAATAGAAACCTACTTCCTATATACAACTGTCAGGAATGATGGGATTGATGCAGTGGTGCGATAAGACGATATCAGGTTCCAAACCAGGCGCAAAGTAGTCGTAATGTAGTGTAGTAGAGTCGACGACATGGAGGGTTAGAGGATTGAAAATACATGTACAGAGAGGAACTTTAACACTAACTGTGGGAAAAGGGATTGTGAGAGGTGATCGGTTATCATAAAATGCAACTTCAAAATTCAAGTTTGTTGCTATATTGCATCCCAGTAAGCATTCTTTATAAATCTATAGCGGGCCGTTATCGGCCCGTCAGGGCAGCTGACGGGCCGATAACGGCCCGCTATAGATTTATAAAGAATGCTAGCTGGGATGGCATTACAGTGTTTATGGAATATAAGCGGACATGTCCTAGTTTATATATATGCTATTATAAGCGGACATCTCCTAGCTACCACAGGTTAACGTTTCCTATCAGATGTCTGTGAGTGATTGTCTTATTTTGTTGCCTGAGAGTGTGTGGGATCAAAGATGTTTGCTTTCCGCACCATAAGCTTCTTCTGTCTGATGTTTGTCGCTGTTTCGCGTGTCATAGTGGCTGAGGTGCGCTCGGTAGGAATTACACACTATTTGCCGACACCTGTTTTTCATTAATTTTCTTTTAAACATTTACAATTAACTACATATACGATTATTGTGTAGAAAATCGAAAATCGAAAAAATTACCCTAAATTATCGCTATTTGCTTCCTGACCAGGTGCCATGATTAACCCTCAGTGGCTCGAACTACCCATATCTCGAACAATTTTCTAATGCCCCAAAGATGTTCGAGCCGTTGAAGTTCGACAGTATTTATTTATTATTTTTCTTTTTTTTACATTTTATTCAGTGTTTGATTCTTACATTTTATCCAGTGTTTTTTGATGTGGTTCACTGATTACTTAAGAGGCTCGCTACCAGGATTATATATTGTGATTTGGTACGGTGTCAGAGCAGGGTGAGAGAGGAAGACTTTCAAAGGAAGGGACAACGCTTATCAGATCGCCCATGCCTCCCTTCTGAAAAGAGATATACAGTCGAACCTCGTTATCTCGAACTCGCTTATTTCGAATTACCGCTTATCTCGAAGTGAAAATCTGGTCCCTGTTTTAACATGAAACTATGACAACAGGTAACAAAATAATTTGGAAAAGAGGAGCAATTTCTCTTCTTTTCCACATTATTTTACACATATATTTCTAACTTCAGGAGTCAAATTACATATTCATTTGTTAAATGTGGTTGTTCAATTTATTTTTCCTCACTCTCTCAACTCTGATACGTCGAGGTACGGATATCTCGAAGTATTTCAGTGAGTCCCTTGGAATTCGAGATAATGAGAGTCGACTGTACTCTAAAATTAAAGAGGAAATTTTTTCCTTGAATAGTAAATCCCTTTTCAGGCGAAACCTGGTGTGCAGGAAAGCAAGCAGAAAGTCATCATAGTTATCTCCCTTGTAAAACATAGCAGAAAACATTACGAAAACACGCCTATTTAAATATATAGAAAATTTCACCTCCAAAAACTGAAAATTTTTAGATAAAAAAAAAACAACTCTTGATAGTGTTTATATTTCTGCTCAAAACGTAGATTGCGGGTACTGGTTGAAGAAATAAGAAAAATAATGTATACCCCTTTTAACCCCAGTTTTATTGTATAAAAGTAGGATTTAAGGGGGTCAAAACTATATAGGCATGTTTTCGTGATGAAACTACCAACTTCCTTAAATTCAGGCTGATTTCATTCTTCACTTTCCATATTTGCACCATACACTTTTACATAGTAAAAATATGGTTTACAGGGTATACATTATTTTTCTTATTTCTGCTCGAAAACATAGATTGTGGGTATTCCTTAGAACCGCCTCGCCGAGGCGGTTCTAACGAGTACTCACGATCTATGTTTTGAGCAGAAATATGAAAAATATCAGAATTTTTCATCTGAAAATTTTCATTTTTTGGTGGTAAAATTTACAATATATTTGAATAGGCGTGTTTTCGTAATGGTAACAATCTGGGTAAACGGTTCCATCGGTTTCCAGTTGGGAACTTCTTACGTCCATCTGAATTATTTCCTTATCTCCGTTCAGTAATGCAGAACATTCGCGAGCGTTCTCGCAAACTATTATGCATCACGATTGATTGTAAACTCGTCTCATGTGACTTCAAATTGAAGAGACTTGATGTTAGATCTAATAAATTGTATAAAAGATTATCATTTTTTTTTATAGAGCGAATAAATAATATCAACGCAGTAAACTGTTTCATATTTTGTTACAAACAAACATAGATAAACTTTCATAACGAAAACATACCTATATAATTTTGACCCCTTTAAACCCCACTTTTATATAGTAACACTGGGGTTTACAGGGGTATACAACAAAATGATCTGTCTTGGAGATGTGTTGCACCTTAATTTTACGTTGTACCGTAATAACCCTGTATTAGGACAGATAAGCATTTGCAAACAGTATAGACCAAGATCAGACGCCGCAGAATGCGGCGTCTGATCAGGGTCTAAACTGTTTGTCATACATACAGCGATATTTTAGACTCATCAAGAGGTTCTAGAATGGACTATTTCAAATTTTAGGACAAGTATGGTAATATGACAATAATATCAACGCAGTAAACCGTTTTATATTTTGTTACAAACAAACATAGATAAACTTTCATAACGAAAACATACCTATATAATTTTGACCCCTTTAAACCCCACTTTTATATAGTAACACTGGGGTTTACAGGGGTATACATTATTTTTCTTATTCCTGCTCTAAAACATAGATTGTGGGTACTCGTTAGAACTGCCTCGGTGAGGCGGTTATAACTACTACCCATAATCTATGTTTTGAGCAGAAATTTGAAAAAAAAATATCAGAATTTTTATCTGAAAACTTTCAGTTTTTGTTGATGAAGTTTTTAATATATTTTTGTAATGACTCGCCTAAGTTAGCATTTTGGTTGCGTTAAAAGGACAACGTAAGTTAGATTTCGTGGACATTCTCTAAAGTCTGTCGATAACTGCCATAGCTGAACGGAAGGTTTGTAGATATCCGTGGATGTCATCCGCGGCCGCTTTGCTTTGCTGAATGCAGTCCTATTTTTACTCATCACGAAAACATGCCTATATAATTTTGACCCCCTTAAACCCCACTTTTATATGGTAAAACTGGGGTTTACAGGGGTATACATTATTTTTCTTATTTCTTCTCAAAAACATAGATTGTGGGTACTCGTCAGAACCGCCTCATCGAGGCGGTTCTGACAAGTACCAACAATCTATGTTTTGAGCAAAAATAAGAAAAATATCAGATTTTTTTATCTGAAAACTTTCATTTTTTGGTGGTAAAACTTTCAGTATATTTGAATAGGCGTGTTTTCATAATGTATTCCACAAAAGTACGAACATCACAATCGAACACTTGTCTTCGTCTTGTTTACAAATGCTGTCTCGCCAACTCTTATACGTTTTAGTATGTAATGTACTTTACTCGGTCAGTCACTTGACACTGGGCAGAAAAAGCACTTATCTATCTTCTCTGTATTGAAATCAAAGATGTCTGGCTCATCATTCAATATACGGTAGTTACCCTAAGTATTCGGACATGCAAGCCTGAATAAACCTTGTAGACCCGATCAGACACAGTCTAATCAAGATCTACACTGTTTGCAACTCAACCGCCAGTTTTAAATACAGCAAACGAGTAGTGAAATAGACGTGTTGATATTTTTGACCATGAACGGCATGGAGTTGAATTAACTGTCCGAATGTTTAGGGTAAATACGGTAATGCATAAGACATACCCTCTATTATAGCAGATATCTTATAATATACCGTATTTGTCCAATTACCATGCTTGTCCTAAAATTTGAAATAGTCCATTCTAATACCTCTTGATGTGTCTAAAATATGTATGGCAAACAGTGTAGATCCTGATCAGACGCCGCATTCTGATCTGGGTCTATACTGTTTGCAAATACAGGGTTATTACGGTACAACATAAAATTAAGGTGCAACACATCTCCAAGAGAGATCATTTTGGCCTGAAAGCGTTTTTATCATTTTTGATTTTCAATTGCTGAATAAACTGAATACGACTTTGCAACAAATAATAATTAACAATGGTGATAGTAATTATAATGTATTATAGTACCTTTATTTAGTATAATAATAGCAATAATAATATACAAGACAAAATATTTAGACGTAAACGTCTAAGTACCGGCGCAAATTTTATTCATGTTTACATAGAGATATGGGACAAGGGTATACTAAAGTTTAATAAATTTCAATGTAACAGGTAGAATCGAACAACAATGTGATTCTTTAACTGCCACAGGCGATAATAATAGGCTTTTGTAAACAGCATAGATCCAAGATGAGCCAGCTCATATGAGCCGTCTCATTTGTGTCTACGCTGTTTGACATTCAGTCTTTCAACTTTACGTATAAACTTCTTTTCAAGCGATAATTTGTTAAAAAAGAAAAGCAGACGACAAATGTCGTCTGAAATTTGGCACCGAAAGAGTTAATGTTTGCTTTTATTAAGCTTTATGAAATTTCTTCATTGAAATGAAAATAAAATAGACATTAATCTGTTTATAACACAGTTTGAAATAAGATTTTTTATATATTTGCCGGGATCGTCACAAACCGACGATCCCGGCAAATATAAAAAGTCCTTAGTGAGCTATTCGAACACGCTTCCATATGTAAAAATCCAAATAAGAGTCCGGCGCGATTCCCATGCCTGTCAATAATAATAATAAATTCTGCTAGCCGTTCCAAGGCAGTTCCTCGGTTGCAGTTCCTTGTTAATATGTTGGCTATTGCACCGGTGTCGTGTTTTATTATTGATTGTTCCTCGTCTAGGGTGGCTCGAGAAGGTTGTGCTTGAAATCTTCTATGGATGGACAACTGGATCCAGTTTCATTCCCCGTGGATCTGTTACGAATGTACACCTACATTAACAAATATTCTTTGTGCTATTTCTTTTTTCTGGATAACTTTGTAGTGCCGATTCTTTTCACATATGTTGTATTATCTATTTTTTTCTTCACACTATATATGCTGATAAACTAACGAATATTGTACTTGACTTGAAACTTTAAGAAATGTTAATCTTATAGCTTCAGACATAATATGTTTATTTATGCTCTAAATCACTCCTAGATATATACAAATAACACGATTACGCAGTTTGGAAAAACTAATGACGTAAAGGGGATACAGATTTAAAAAGTCTGTGGACTCCCTTCTGACTCACGTTTGTATAATTGTGCCTATATTTTCTGTATATTTGTAATTGTTATGAACTATGTATTATACAATAACATCACGAAAACATACCTATATAATTTTGACACCCTTTAACCCCACTTTTATATAGTTAAACTGTGGTTTACAGGGGTATACATTATTTTTCTTATTTCTGCTAAAAAACATAGATATTGTGGGTACTCGTTAGAACCGCCTCGCTGAGGCGGTTCTAACGAGTACCCACAATCTATGTTTTGAGCAGAAATATGAAATGAGATTTTAATCTGAAAATTTTCAGTTTTAGAGGTGAAATATTCTATATATTTGGATAGGCATATTTTAATAATGAAATATTGTTTAAACCAAGGCTTTGCTTCATCATTGTGGCCTTTCCTTGGTATTTCATCTGCTGTCTATTCATTTATACTTTTCCCTGTCTACATATGCCTAGGAGACACATTTTACATGACACCTTATTTTATTGTGCGCCCAGTAACGAATAAAGTTTTGTTTTCTCGTTTCTTGACATAAGAAATTCATATTCCAGCAGGCACACAACTTTGGAACAACATTGTTTCAACGTTAATTCAACGTCATTGGCGCTGAACCAATGTTGAGACGACGTTGTTCCAACGATGTGTGCCCAGTGGGATTCTTCTTCAGAATTGATAGGAGTGAACCGAATGGGTCTCTAGAATGAGATGTCTATGACATCAACGAATGCACACTTGCATATATAACTCTTTCACCACTGAGTTCCTGAAGTGGTCTCTTCCATTTTTAATTTGGACAGGTTCATTTTTGAAAATAGGAGTTTCAGTCTAAACTGAAAAACAGAATGGTAAACAGTCTAGATCCAGATGAGACGGCTCGTTACGAGCCGTTTCATCTGGAGCTACACTGTTTGCATAGGCACCTGCGTTGGTCTGCAGAATTAAGAGTTAACTTTACTAACAGAAGTCAAAATGTGCTGTGGCAGGCTTGCAGTTGCAGTATATTTTGTTATGTTATATATTACCGTAATTTCCCTACTATCCCTTCGAATTCATTCGGAAAGAGGTTTTTTTTTGACTTGGTCTTTGTTTTAAATGAATTTCTTTTGTTCTGATCGACCATACTTTCTCAGAAACTATTTGTCTTTCCCGTTTTTGTGTTTTGTTCTCAGATACGAGTATTTATCTCTGAATTAAATTTATGGTCAAATGTTGATCTGGCCTGTGCAAATTCTATAATAAAAAGATGTTTTGAAGAAAAAAAAATCATAGATAATACTGTTTTTAATTATTGATGCTTCACAACAACATTGTGAAATTTTGAACAAGTGGAACTTGTTAGAAACCTACACCCAATCTACCTACCATAAGTTTTTGACGTTATAAGGGGAAAATGAAACTATTCGATTTAAAATCAATGAATAGAATAAAACGTGTGCATAGGTGCTTAAGACAAAATGTTTACATCAAAGAAGAGTTTGTAAATTTATTTTATCTGAGTAAAATGGCAGACAGAAAAAAAAACAAAACAAAACAAAAAAGACAGGACAAAAGCAGATTAACCCTTTTATGCCGAGTGGATTCTTCTACCCGGTCCATTTCCAGTAAAAAGGTTGTCTGGTTAGTTTTTATTGTTACCATGGTTTACAGAAATTTCTGTACTTAATGCAAACAGTGTAGACCCAGATCAGACGCCGCGTTCTGCGGCGTCTGATCTGGGTCTACGCTGTTTGCCAATGTCCCTTTTATGTGACACCAGGCATAAATAGGTTAAGTATTCGGACGGACAAGCCCATGCAAAGACTGTAGACTATGTTTGTCACTCACCCAGCAGTTTTAGACACATTAACAGGTATCAAAATGGATTTGTTAACGTCTTCAGACAAGTACGGTAAGAAGATACGGTGTCGCAATATTTATGCTCAACACGGTATAATGTGAAAATATCTTTGTACCTTCACAGTTTGTTTAAAGCTGCCATAAAAGTGACGTCACAGTCACCACAGTCTATCAACCTTTGCCATGCTGAATAAATTGAGATGCCCTGCCCACTTCTAATTTTCAGCCAATCATATTACTTGATCCTGGTTGTTGATACAAATATACATACTTAATCACACACAGTGTATATCCAGATCAGTTGGCTTCTCCAGATCAGTTGGCTTCTTCAGAAGCCAACTGATCTGGATCTACACTGTTTGCAAAGGCAGGGCATATCCGGGTTCTGCAGGACTAGTGTTAACCTTTACCACTCTATGAGCAAATTCAGCAGACGACAAACTGGTGATATTTTTCCTTATTTGTTTCAGAAAAAAGGCTTTGACATTTCATGTAAATTGCGCAAAATGTCAAAGCCAATTTATGGGAAAATAAGAAAAATATTTCAAAATGTCGTCTGCTGAAACTATTATCCAGCATGCTAAGGGTTAACACACAGCGTCCAAAATTATCATACCGTCGAACCCCGATGGCTCGAACACCGATGGCTCGTTTACCATGGCTAATTCGAACTCGTTTTTCAGTCCCTACGAAATTCTTCCGATACCTCAAGAAAACAAATATTTAAGGAAATTCTCTTATTTTATCGTGAAATTGTATGTTGTGTGTACTCATTAGAATCGCCTCATCGAGGCGATTCTAATGAGTACACTCAACATACAATCACTGTGTAGAAAATATAAAAGATTTCCCTAAATTATCGCTATTTGCTTCCTGAACTGGTGCCATGATTAACCCTCAGTGGCTCGAACTACCCATGTCTCGAACGAATTTCCATTGTCCCAAAGATGTTCGAGCCATTGAGGTTCGACTGTACGAACACTAACTTGTAATGCTCTTGGGAAAACATTGTCTTTAACTTTATTGCTACCAGGCAAAATAAATAAAAAAAATATTAAAAGTGCAAAAACGAATGTTGTTCGATAAATTGCGTTCCAAATTTTGTGCAGCTTGCAATTTTATCATAAATTTAATCTTTTCCGGCAGTCAATTCCTGTCAGTCTTGCTGGAGTAGCCGGCCTCCTCTCTCTGCATGAATATGCAACTCTGTCTATAACTTTGAAAACAATGACAATTATTGAAATCAGTTTGACACTGCATTAAGAAAATGGCAAACAAGTAATTCAAATCTAGCGTCAGGATTGATATGATATAGAATTTTGGAAATTGCAATGTCCGATGAAGCGATAGAAATGGGCCGCGTCAAGCGAAAAAGTACCGCCGAACACGCGCAAAATGCGCAGAATCAGATCTTCATGCACGTGAGCAAAGTATCACCCGGGCCTTTGCTCTCCGTTCATACATTCTGTTGTATCCAGTGATTCTATTAGCGGTCAGTGAAGGGCTTGATCAGACTGCGCGGATGCGCAGGCTGATCTGGGACTTCGCTGTCCGCATATGCCCGAGGACACGTTTCAATGGGCCGCGTCAAACGAAAAAGTACCTTCGAATATGCGCAAAATGCGCAGGCTTAGATCATCCTGCACATGCGCAAAGTATCAAAGTATCATCCGGGCGTTTGCTCTCCATTCATACATTCTGTAGTATCCAGCGATTCTATTTGTGGTTAGTGAAGGCCTTGATCAGACAACGACAGTAATGATTCAAAAATCACCAATATCAGTTCCTTGTACCCATTTATGCCGAGTGGACTCTTCTACTTCAACTCCCGGACAGGTTTATTTCATATATAGGGGGTGTCTGGTTAGTTTTTATTTGCATCATGTTTGTAGGAATTTCTGAACAGAATGCAAACAACGTAGAAACTGATCAGTATATACTTTGCGTGACAAGCGAACACTCTACCGTGTCACTATAAGAGCCGGCTTGTACCGCAAGGCAGTACAGTTACATCACATACCTATCACTACTACATGTCCACGAAGAAGCTATATCATATTTACTCAAGGCTTTGTGATGTCATAAAGTCTCGTTTCATTATAATTTATGAGCCAGCGCATGACAGAAACAACAGAATGACATGTGCACCCAGCGAAGACTCAGATCAGACTGGGAATCCCACCCCTTATCAGAGTCTTCGCTATCCGCATGCAGAAAGCTTGGGTCCTTAGCTACCCATTGAGCGTACAGCGAAGACTCAGATCAGACTGGGCGGATGCCCAGGCTGATCTGAGTCTTCGCTGGGCGCACATGCCATTTTGTTGGTTTTGTCATGCGCTGGCTCGATTATCCAAAACAATTTTAATATTTGCAAACCTTAACCATTTTCTTATTTTCATCCGATTTTGACCAGTTTTCCATCCAGTTGCACAACCTGTCAAAATTTTGCATCTCAGGTACATTCATCGTTAACTTTGCTTTTCTCTTTAAGTTTGCACAAAAGGAGCCTCGAAGTCCTACTGATAAATTGGAAACGACTGTAATTTCATGCAATTGCGCTACAACGGAATTTTAGATTCTGCAGACGCAAAAAAGAAGCACCGCTCTGGGAGAAAGAATGAAATTCAGTTTGCAAACCAATCATAGTTAATCATTTATTTCGCCGAAAGGACAGTGCCTTTTTAATATTCGATATTATGATGAGTCACTGTTGTTTGCTTAACCGTTACCACTCTCTGGGCTACTTCAACAGACGACAAATTGATAACATTTGTCTATTTTTCCCCCAGAAAACAGGCTTTGACATTTCATGAAAATTGTCTCCATTGGAGACAATTTGCATGAAATGTCAAAGTCTATTTTGTGGGAACAGTAAGAAAAATATCATACATTTATTGTCTGCTGAATTAGCCCAGAGTGTGGTAAAGGTTAAAACTGTTCTGATTGGAAGTAAGATGTATACTAGACAATAAAATAATCCCTGACAAACAAAAAGGTGCAATATGCTGATTATATACGGTACAGCGTAAACCCAAATCGGACAATCCGATAAGATACCGTTACCGTCCGTTGCGTAGAGTTTGCCAAGTGCTATCCCGCAGAATATTTGGACTGCGCATGCGCAATCTGATCAAAACAGTTCGGACGTGTTATATCTGTGTTTTCACTTGTGATGAATAACAGTACAAACAAGCACACACAACAACGTAATAATGCCATTTCGCCGTTGCTGTGACGTCATGACATGATATCAAAAGACTTTATTGCGACGTTGTGTGCTAATTAGGAATTTTGATAAAAATGTATACCGAGTTGAACATTGGAAATCCAACACTGAGCAATATGCGAACAAGTACGATCCAGACAAGCTTCTGCTGCCTGATCCTCATTGTTTGCATAATATAGTTTGTTTTTGTTGCTGTTTTTTTTCTCTCTCTCTTTCGGACCGAGTCTGGACCTAGTCTAGACGTTACCGACAGTTAAACCAAAGAACCTCTATCGGAAACGACATGACAAAACGTCCCTTGTCGATTATGCGAACAACGAAGGCACAGATCAGAGTGCGCATTGCGCACTCTGATCAGGGCCTTTACTGTCCGCTTACAGAAGCATGTGATACTGTAGAATATATCAAGAAACAATACCCTGATCAGACATGGTGATCCGGATCTGCGATGTTTGCATATGACACAATGGACCTTTTCCAACGTTACACATATATCAAGACATAAGTAATTATTTTGTCTGTATTTTGCTGCAAACAAATTGATAATCAATAGATCCTTCATCTCAGGTCACGTCGCACATCAGGCTAGTGACTGCTACGCTGTCTACTACGAACTTTAAGAGTAGTCTACATACAAACAAAAAATAAGCTTTTTATTTCAGAGAGTCCAGATAGATTAACCTTTAACACCCTCTAGCCGATTTCAGCAGACGACAAATTCATGATATTTTTTCTCATTTTTCCCAGAAAATAGGCTTTGACTGTTCATGCAAATGTCTCCCAAGGAGACAATTTGCATGAACAGTCAAAGCCTATTTGCTGGGAAAAATGAGAAAAATATTGTCTCCTTCGCAGACAATTTACATAAAATGCCAACGCCTATTTTCCGGGAAAAAGAAGGAGCATATTTCAAATTGTCATCTGCTGAATGTTTTTACCTACACTGTAAAAAGATCAAGTAGATTTTACGGTAAATAATGGCAACTGGTCGCCAGTATTTGTACCGTAAATTTTACGGGTGCCTGTAGATTGTTTCCAGTAATAATCTTTTTGGTTTGTAAAGTGTGTGCTGTCCGTTATTGACCGGCGCGGGAATCGCGCCGGTCTCTTTATATAGCTTTGGATTTTTACATATGGGAGCGTGTTCGATTAGCTCACTAAGGACTTTTTTATATTTGCCGGGATCGTCGGTTTGTGATGATCCCGACAAATATAAAAAAAATCTTATTTCAAACTGTGTTATAAACAGATTAATGTCTATTTTATTTTCATTTCAATCAAAAAATTTCATAAAGCTTAATAAAAGCAAACATTAACTCTTTCGGTTCCAAATTTCTTTTTTTAACAAATTATCGCTTGAAAAGGAGTTTATACGTAAAGTTGAAAGACTGAATGTCAAACAGCGTAGATCCAGATGAGACGGCTCATCTTTTAGGCATATTTTTTAGGCGTAAAAAAAAAAGAAATAGCTTTGTTTCCACTAACCAGACCGACCCTGTTTCAAACACCCGATTCTGCTATTTTTTATCAGTAAAAATGCAAAATAAAAAAAAAATAAAGCACCGACCCTCAACAAAATACCTGTATTTCCATAAAATTACAGGCGTAACCCTGTTCTTTTCTGGAGAAAAAATAGAAAAAATTAAAAAAAAAGTTTCTCCTACTTACCGGCGACCAATTTTTTTCACCTAGTTCATAAACTTATTTGAAAACACAATTTTTAGAACAACTGAAAAACAAATTACCCGTTATAAAAGGATATGAATATTGCGCAAAAGACTGCATGCTTAGTTTTTTAACCCAATGATGAATAATAGCTACACTTTTCGCTTTAATTGCACGAGGGTTAGTTGGGTTTCAGACTTAATAATGGTGCCGACCTAATGTTATGTCTTTGATATTAAATCTTTGATTGTAGGATGCCTGATATTTGTCCTCGATCGGCCCCTCTGTGGTTCTACTGGTGGCTTTCTTTGCAACTGACGTTAAATATCTGAGGTGTTTGCTACGAGCTTTCATCATTGTTTCACTTTTGCATTTGTTAATGTACTACCCGCCTTAGTTTATTTGGTAACATCTGTGTTAAAAGATATTCCTGGAGATCTTCGTTACCATTTTTGCTCAGGCTGTCTGTCCGAAAGTTACAGGCAAACAAAGCATTACTTCCTTTTTACGTTGATGGCTTAAAATTTCATTATCGGAAATGCTTCCTTTTTTGTAATTATTATAAAATGCATTACGTTAAACTTAATCGTTTTTCCTCTTTCATTAGGCACTAGTCTCTTAGCGCTGGAAGACAAATGGAATTCTGAATCCATCAGGATCTAGATTTCGGGAACGACTTTATTAAATGTATATATGAAAGATAACTTAAAGAAATAATCTATTTGTGAACAGAAACAGAATCTAAACGGAATGACCCTTGAGAGCGATGAGCACACTCACAAAAAAATGAAAATGGCTGAAACGTCGACTTTTCTAGGTGAGACTTGTTTGTTTATTTTGGTTAATTCGGTGTCATCAGTATAACCCTCGTATAAGTTTTCAAAATTCCCAGAATGGACTCAGGGATCACAAAGGACAGGAACACACGAAGAAAATATAATAAACCCATTTTTTCCTAGTGGACTCTTCTACCATACTCTTTGGACCGATCCATTTCTAATAGTAGGGGTGTCTGGTTCGTTTTTATTCTTACTATGTTGTATAGAAATACCTATATTTAATGCAAACAGAGTAGACCTTGATAAGACGTCGTGTTCCGCGGCGTCTGATCTCGGCCTTTATTGTTTGCTAATGTCCATTATATGGGATACTTGGCACAAATGGGTTAATCTACACTACGGGGAGACGTTTTACGATCACTGCACGACACTCACGCCAGTTGTACGTAGTGAAGATAAGTAAAAGGAATGGCCTTTGAGTTCAGCGAACACATTTACAAACAAGAGGCCAATGGGCCACGATTCGCTCACCTGAGTAAAACAGCCATTGCATATCTGCAGATGCAATGCAACATTCTTCCAGTATTGCCACAGCAAAGAGGATAGAAATTTGACAGCGCCGTAAAAAGGTCAAAGGTCATCGTATGATCATCATTTGAACAATCTTGGTAGACCTTGCGTCCCGGGTGCAATATAACAAGATTCAGCCTCAAAGATTTCTTGGTTCTGGAGTGGAAGATTTTTTTTATTGTTTTTTTACCATATATGGGCATGGCGGCCATCTTGTTCAATAGTGCAGAAACATTTAACAAATTTACAATACCCCTTCCATAGAAATCTGGTGAAAATTGGTAAAGCGGTTTCAGAGAAGAAGACATTTAAAGATCACACGATTTTATACATGTAACTAGCCAAGGGCAAGGGCAGATAAAATTTTGTAACTAAAAAGGTTTATTACTTTAATCATACATTGTAAGTTTCAGTCTTTAGTCTTTAATACATTTGAGAAAATGATTTTCAACCAAATTTGTATGGGGACGCAAATGTGACCTTGCCGCAAAAAGGTCAAAGGTCATCCCAGGATCATTACCTGCACAAACTTGGTAAACCTTAAATCCCTGATGCTATATACAAAGATTCAACCGCCAAGCTTACTTGATTCTGGAGAAGAAGCTTTTAAGTGTCGTTTAACATATATGGGTATGGCGGTCATCTTGGTTTTGGCGGTCTTTTGTGGAACCATTTGAATAAATTGTCAATATCCCTTTGACAGAAGGTCTCATGTGAAATCTGGTGAAAACTGGTTGAGCGCTTTCAGAGAAGATGTTGAATGATAACATGATTTATACATGTGTATAGCCCAGGGGAAAGGGTGAATAACTCAGAAGGGACAAAATTTTCGTTGTAACTAAAAGTGTTTGCTGCTTTAAACATTCATTGTAAGTTTCAGCCATTAGTCTTCAATCCATTTTGAGTAAATAATGTTCAATATTTATCTGTACAAAAGTATGGGGACGCAAATTTTACCTTGCCGTAAAAGGTCAAAGATCATCCTATGATCGTCATTTGAAGAAACTTGGTAGACCTTGAGTCCCCAATGCTATATACTAAGATTCAGCCTAAAAGCTTTCTTGGTTTTGGAGAAGAAGATTTTTAAGTGTTTTATTTACCATATATGGGCATGACGGCCATCTTGTTCAGTGATACAAAACCATTTGAACAACCCTTTCGACAGAAGGCCCCATGTGAAATCTGGTAAAAATTGATTGGTAAAGCTGTTTCAGAGAAGAAGATTATGCGATTTTATACATGTACATAGCCAAGGGGCAAGAGCAGATAACCGCCGGGGAGAAAAAAATGGATTATAACTAAAAGTTTGTTACTTTAACCATAAATTGTAAGTCTCAGCCATTATTCTTCAATACATTTTGAGAAAATGATTTTCTATGAAAGCATAGGGAGGTAAATTTGACCTAGCCGTAAAAGAATCAAATGTAAACCTGGGGTCATCATTTGAACAAATTTAGTAGTCCTTGAGTCCCTAATGATATATACCAAGATTCCGCCTCAAAGATTTCTTGGTTCTGGAGAAGATTGTTAAGTATGTTTAACATATATAGGCATGGAGGCCATTTCGTTTTCCAGGTCGTGACCATTTGTATAAAATTTCAACCACCTTTTGACAGAAGGCTCCACGTGAAGTTTAAAGAAAATTGACCCGGGGGTTTCAGAGGAGAAGTCGTTCAAATGTGTGACGGACGGATGATGGATGACGAACGACAGATGGAGACTGATCACAATAGCTCATACTGAACCTTCGGCTCAGGTGAGTTAAAAAAGTGAAAATAGATGGTATCACGTTTTTCTTGGCCAGACTGGCCAAATATGTCATCAATGACCCTCAAATAATTTTCAAAATTCCCGGAATAGGTTCAAGGATCTCAGAAGACAAGAAAATATAAAGTGGCTGCATGGAAGGACCCCTGAGGGAAAAGAACATACTCACGAAAATGAAAATACATAAAGTGTCTGGTTTCTGGACCAGACTAGCTAGTTTAGGCCGACTTAGCGTCATCAGTGATCCTTCTATCAATTTTCGAAATTCTCAAAACAGAAAACAGTTTTCCGAAAATGGACTGGTCCTTCATACAGGGAACCCTCGTTACAACGACAGAATTTGTTCCCAAAGATGTTGCCATTATAATAAATTTGCTGTGTTAAAGAATCCTTAATGGACAGAATGATACGTAAGAAAGATATTGTTTTGTTCTTATTTCCTCACGGAACATATGTTTTGGATATTTATTAGAATCGCCTCGCTGAGGCGATTCTAACAAATATCCAAAACATATGTTTCTTTAAAATATTGAATACAATATTCTTGCATAATTTGTGACTAACTTTTACCTTTTAAGCGACGGTTTTGTGACAGTGAAATTGTCATTATAACGAATTTTGTCGTTGTGTCGAGTGTCGGTATAAAGCGGGTTGTCTGTATCTCGCCTAATGGTAAACAACACTGCAATTTATGGCCTCTTCTGTATTTAATCATCAGGAGTCTATCCAATTGGTCTGTCTGAGATATTGCAATATTTGCTATTATTTGATTAAGAAATTAGGTTGTAAACTTCAAACGCACGAGAGACAAACTCATCGATCACAAATATATTATTCTGGATTACAGATTTCGGGTCATTACAGTGTAATTTCAGCTGGCTGCTGCTGTATGTAATGGAATGTGCAGGAATTATCGGATTACTGGCTTGCAGCTGCAGTCTGGGGCACGACAAAATATGTGGGCCGCGCCATGTGAAAATGCGCCTTCTGGGAATATGCGGGCAGTGCAGGCCCAGATCAGACAGCGCATAGTCTGATTTGGGTCTTCGCTGTCCTCTTACCTAATCATATGATACTGAAGATTATATTGACAAGTATTAAATGCTCTCATTACAAAGACACACCCATTCAAATATATTGAAAATTTCACCACCAAAAAAATGAAACTTTTCAGATAAAAAATTCTGAATTTTTTTCACATTTCTGCTCAAAACATAGATTATGGGTACTCATTAGAACCGCCTCGCCGAGGCGGTTCTAACGAGTACCCACAATCTATATTTTTGTGCAGAAATAAGAAAAATAATGTATACCCCTGTAAACCCCAATTTTACTATATAAAAGTGGGGTTTAAGTGGGTCAAAATTATATAGGTATGTTTTCGTAATGTGGTAGGAAAATAGTGGATTTTACAGGTTGATTTGAGCATTCACTGTTCGCTTACGTTCCGAAGGCCCCTTTTCACACGACATGACCCATGTCATGCCGGTTTGCAAACGCATAATGCTCAGTCCAGCTTGAATATCTGCACAGTCAGTCCAGAAACTTCATTGTGCGCTATTTATATTTTTGTACAAACTTCAAATATTGTGTACGAGAATATGGTAGGTCCTGAACAGATTGCGCGGATGCAAAGACTGGTCTGTGCCTTCGATGCTCGCATATGGCACTAGATCTAGTATCTAAATCATTACTTTTGCAGAATTTATTGGCAAACTATTGCGCAGCGGAATAAAAATGATTTCAGATCCACCATGGGTAAACCAACATTTCATCATTACGAAAACACGCCTATTTAAATATACTGAAAAGTTAATCACCGAAAAATTGAAAACTTTCAGACAAACAAAAATCAAATATTTTCCATGTTTCTGCTCAAAACATGGATTGTGGGTACTCGTTAGAACCGCCTCTGTGAGGCGGTTCTAACGAATACCCACAATCTATGTTTTTGAGCAGAAATAAGAAAAATAATGTATACCCCTGTAAACCCCGGTTTTACTGTATAAAAGTGGGGTTTAAGGGGGTCAATATTATATAGGCGTGTTTTCGTGATGTTAAAACCCAGATCAGCCTTGGTCATTTGCATATGATGACCAAGGTTTATACTGCTTGCCTTTACTGTACAAAAAAAAACTTGAAGACCTAGATAGTGTCTGTTAATGAAAATAAAACTTACTAGCAAGTTGGTAGACTGGCTCCAGTCGTTTTTGTTTTATATCTATTTCTCTCTTTCTCTACATAATTTTTTTATCATGATCCTCTTTAATCCAACTTCAAGTTACCTATGGCTGAACAAAAAAACCCTTTCTTTCTAGCCAAGGGACTGAAGTAAACAAAAATTCTACAAGCTATACAAGTGTTGTGTCCCCTCAAAAAAAAAAAAAAAAAAAAAAAGAAAGAAGAAAAAGAAAGAAAAGAAAATAAAGAAAGGGTCTGGGGCCAGACTAGCAAGTTGGGATTAGTTTCTCAGGACCAATGTTCGAACTTTTGGATTTCCCGCCGTGGAATTCAAACAATAAATCAGCAGGCTGACATGTTATTTAGCTGCAGCTATTGTTTATTTAATCAAACGTTGTTTGAGGAATTTTGAAAACTTCCAGGGTCCAGGCGTTTCACTGCCTCCTTTAAATATTTACAGTCTGTGCTTTTGTGCTGGCATTGGTTTTGTACTGAGATTGAGTTTCTATAGTCGCTTTTTTTCTTTCCTTCAGTTTCTTTAATCAGTTGACTAGGAAACTAGCTTTTCAACAGTGTCCCTTGGGAACAAATTCTTTCTTTTTAGAGTAGATTCATTCTCAGAAGGGACTGTATGGACGGGGAAGCAAACATGATGTCACAAAAGTTATCCCCTTGTCATAAATGATGGAAATTCTACCTAATGTATTGTCCCCTCAAAAAGTTTAAACTATCGAAGTTCAATTGTATATATCTGAACGCTTTCCCCATCTCCTTGACGTCAAGTACAGTCGAACTTCAATGGCTCGAACATCTTTGGGACCATAGAAAATTGTTCGAGACATAGGTAGTTCGAGCCACTGAGGGTTAATCATGGCACCATTTCAGGAAGCAAATAGCGATAATTTAGGGAAATCTTTTCGATTTTCTACACAATGATTGAATGTTGAGTGTACTCATTAGAATCGCCTCGATGAGGCGATTCTAATGAGTACACACAACATACAATTCCATGATAAAATAAGAAAAAATCCCTAAATATTTGTTTTCTTGAGTTATAAGAAGGATTTTGTAGGGACTGAAAAAAAGAGTTCGAATCATCCAGGGTAAACGAGCCATCCGGGTTCGAGCCATTGAGGTTATTCTGTAATGTGTGGCCTAACATTATGACAATATATATGAGACACCGCGTGAGAAAACCTATCCATGCAGTCTGATCAGAGTCTGTGTTGTCCGCAGGAAGAAACTGTTCATCCTTGGCTATTCAAAATGCACCTAGTGAAGATTCTGATCAGACTGCGCGAATCAGAATATTTGCTGGGTGCATATGCATGATATATGTGTGAAAAAGTACGTTTTTTAATGATGCGACTCATGTGTATCAGTCCCGACAGGCGAATAGGGGTCAAAGGGGCATGCGTAGATCCCCAGATCAAATTATGCTGATGCGCATGCTTATATGAGTCTTCTCTCTACGCAAATGTCATTTCGCTGTTTATGCCGCAGCCCTGCTAGAATGAGTTTCAAATGCATGTAACGTGCCTTGCTATAGCATGTAGGGCATGTGGGAAAAAATGGATATGACGTCAACAGGTGCATATTAAAACTGGACAGGTCTGGCCATGGCTCACTTGTACCTGCAGGTTTTACTGTTAAAAGTATCTGAGTTGTGAGATGTGGCTTTTGTCGTATGTACGAAGGCCTACACAACCGTCCAGACTGATAAGGCCTTTTTCATTATTATATTCGAATTTGAGCCGCGCCATGCGAACAGGTGTCTTCGGGCATGTGTGGACAGCGAAGGCCCTGATCAGACTGCGCGGATATGTGCGGACAGCGAAGGCCCAGATCAGCCTGCGCATCCGCGCAATCTGATCAGGGCCTTCACTGTCCGCTAACAGAATTATTCATTACGAAAACACGCCTATTCAAATATATTGAAAATTTCACCACCAAAAAAACTGGGAGTTTTCTGATAAAAATTCTGATATTTTTCATATTTCTGCTCAAAACATAGATTGTGGGTACCCGTTAGAACCGCCTCTATGTTTTTGAGCGGAAATAAGAAAAACAATGTATACCCTGTAAACCCCAGTTTTACTATATAAAAGTGGGGTTTAAGGGGGTCAAAATTATATAGGAATGTTTTCGTGATGGGATACTGCATAATGTATGAATGGAGAACAAAGGCCCGGATGATACGTTGAGCATGCGCAGAATGATGTGAATCCGAACATTTTGCGCATGCTCGAAGGCACTTTTTCGCTTGGCCCGGCCAATTCATCAAATGATAATTGGCCCATTAAGGTCCTGACCAGACAGTGTGGATGTGCAGGTTGCTCTTATTCTTTGTTGCCCGCATATGCAATAAGAACCAGTATGGACCAATTTCTCCTGAGATGAACTATTATAATAGTGCCTTTTATCATGCAAACGTACCTGTGTGTCGTCCCCTCGTATTTTTCTTAACCGTAGTCATGCTGAACCCGGATGTGCCCTGCTTTGCAAACAGTGTAGATCCAGATCAGCTGGCTTCTGATCTGGATCTGCACTATTTGCCATTAATTCTGTCAGTTTATATCAACAATCTGGATCAAGTAATCTGATTGGCTGAAAATTAGAAATGGGAATGACAACTTAATTTATTAAGCATGACAAGTGTTACGTTGCAATGTCAAAAATTATGTTGTCAGTGGGTGAATAAGTGATATGACGTGAATGATAGGGAGTACTAAGGTCAGTATGCGTATCCGCACTGTCTGATCACGGTCGTCTCTATAGTTACAAGAAAGCTCATTGGATATTTTACAAAGTCATCTAAGGCGAAGATCAGACTGGGCTGTCAGATCTGGGTCTTTGCAGATTTGCATTTAATAAGACCTTTTTCATTCAAGTACTGCGCAGCTAAACATGCTTAACCCATTGTAGTCGGGAGATCCGTAAAATGGTAATTGGCAAACAGTGCAGACCCAGATCAGACGCCGCAGAACGCGTCTGATCAGGGTCTTCACTGTTTGCAAATAGTTTAGCCATTTTTCTCTTGGAATATGTAAATCTCATACGTACCTAAAATTGAAATTGGACTCTTCCAATGTATAGTGTAGCAGATTCTATTCAATATACAATGGGTTAAACTATTTTCCTCTTCCATGTGCTGTAGTTTTAGATATATATTTTTACATCTGAAAAAATTAATAAATAAATAAATGCAGTCTCCATTGGTTCAGGATGTACCTTATCATGTGAAATGACTGCAGTCCTGGATAATCGCACATGAATATATTTTGAATAAAACGTTCAGTGATTCGGAGTGACTAGGGCTCTGAATCACTAGACGAACACGATTCCGTCACGTTTTGATAATAAATTAAAATACACTTCTATCGATTCGTTTACGTGATGAATTGTAAAAATAAGTTTGAAATGTTCGTAAACAAACTTAACACTGGAACTTCTCTGTATAAGTGTTTGAATCCTGCAATTTGTACATATCGTAATAACACTAAGTATTGGGACAGATAGGCCTTTGAAAACAGTGTAGACCGCGATCAGATGCTGTAGAACGTGGCCTCTGATTAGGGTCTACACTGTTTGACGTACATACAACAATATTTTAGACACATCAAAAGGTAGTAGAATGGACTATTTCAAATTTAAGGACAAAGTAAATAAGTGAACTTAGGGACTGATACAATCAGATCCACATCAAGCCCCTAACACCAAAGGGAAAGACAGACAAATACAACTAAGCAGCCACAAAATGAAAGATGGCAAGCAGAGTTGGCAACTATTTCCCAAAAAGGTGGCAAACTTAACTGAATATATCTTATGCTGATATAATTGTTAAAAGAAAAACGTGAGAAAGTGAAACACTACATAAATATTACCAAAAAGCACCACAATGAAAGTACCGCCTTGGAACGGTCAGTAATGAATTATTTGGGGGAGTAAGCTAGCTTTACGAGATCCCAACCCTCGCCCTCAGCTTCCAAAGTGGTAAAACGTAAAGTTGTTCGGTTCGTGTGGCGGGTTTTCTAACTCATCCATGAAATATTACGGGCAACAAAAACATTACAGATAAAGCCTATAATGAAGCAAAGATGAGGACTCAACAGAAACAACTTATTGAAGTACTTGGAGAGATACCTGCACTACGAAAACACGCCTATATAAATATACTGAACATTTTACCACCAGAAAATGAAAATTTTCAGATAAAAAAATTCTAATATTTTTCATATTTCTGCTCAAAACATAGATTGTTGGTACTCGTTAGAACCGCCTCGGCGAGGCGGTTCTAACGAGTACCTACAATCTATGTTTTCAGAAGAAATAAGAAAAATAATGTATACCTCTATAAACCCCAGTTTTATTAGATAATTAGTGGGGTTTAAGGGGATCAGAATTATATAGGTATGTTTTCGTGATGGGTTATCAAACAATACACCGGAATACCGAAGCAAAAGAAAACCACTAGCTGAACCCCGGTGAGCCAGGAAACAGAAATACAAAAGTCCGTCCCGGACCATCTGATGAATTGGTTTTAAGTCAGGGGGTGGGGTGGGCATCACAGAGTCTGAACCCCGACCCAACGGCGTGCAATTGAAGAGGTAAGCAAATTGATCAACCGTGATTGGATTAACCGCTAAGCAAGCAGACTGTTTTATGACATCGGTGTTATACCGCTTTCGATTATAACATATTACACTTTTACAAAAATGATAAAAAAATTCAAATTTTCCTACAATGTTTCTTAACTTATACACTATAGTCTCCATAAAATTCATGTTCCAATAGGCATTGTAGCAGAAGTGTTTTTAGTCCGGTCTCATATTTAGAGACCAATTCGTAGTGTTGACGATAAAACCTAGAAAAAACTTTCCTAAGTTTATGATACCGATATCCCTGATAGAGAAATTTGGCAGTCAAAGTTTTGTTACGAGCATTGAAGCCAGCCAAGTGACTAGACACTCTTGCAAATCGAATAAGCTGAGAAATGTAAACACCATAAGAGGGAGCACGAGGAGCGTCGCCATCCAAAATCAAAATTAACAATGTCAAATCAAAAGCATCGCGTTTTTCATAAATTTTAGATGAATCGAATTCGTTAGAAGTTAAAAAATGCAATTAAAAAAAAAAAAAAAAAAAAATGCGGCTTCGGTATCGATCACTGATTAGTACAGGAAAATGCTAACCCTCGGTGCCACCGCTCTATTGGAACACTCGGCAAGGTTGGGATTTTTCTGTACCCACTGAACATCAACGATGGATTCTATTTATCAAGTAAAGCATAACTATTTTGAAAGCAAAATGTCCCATTCGCTAAGAGAGAGAGAGAGAGAGAGAGAGAGAACAACAAAACACACACACACACACACACACACACACACACACACACACACTACTTATAATATATAAGGAGGCGTTGCTTTCCATGTTGATTAATAATATTTTTTATATTGTGGCATATCCTAAATCTCAATTGTTTCATTTCAAACCAATAAGAATTAGGGAAAGACAGAACAAATGAAAGAAGGAAATAATTCTACAGGGGAGAGGGATGTGTTGTGTTTTTCTTTGTTTTTGTTTTTCATTATGTCTCATGAACAGACTCAATCAAACCGAGTCTACTATTTCCTGGTTTTGATTTATTCTATATTTCCAAAGAATCCTGATTTCGGAATATTTTCTTTTATGATCTTGACCGGGGACATCGAAACTAACCCTGGTCCAAGGTATAGACCTATTTAATGGTATTGTTTTCATCCGGGCTACTGACCACGTGATTCCAATGTTATGCCACGTGACCAAAATTGTGGATGGCAAAAACATTTCCGGTTCCATTGATACCAATCCAATCCTAATTTTACTTGGATAATAAATTCCTTTTGGTTAATACGTATTTAATCGTAAATCTTATCTAATGTTTTAAAATACAACTTTAAGAAGCAATCTGACTGTTTTTCCTAAGTCAAATACAACTGTTTCAAAAATATTTTTTCCGATATCAGCAGGCACGCGCGTAACCTTAATATTGCTTCTTGGAGACCATTTTTACGCTAAGTTTCAGCTAGAATAGTCAAAATATAATATTTGTGGTTGACATTTAAATGATCACTCGATGAGAATCTCTTCTGAAAAGAATCTTTTGACGAATAAAACTGCTTTTTTCTGAAAAGAAAAACATAGGTAAATATTATTATCACCAAATTACCCACCTTATCTGTTTCCCTGTCTTCATCATAAACTTTGCTGATACCTCATCTAATTACCCCTTATCAGGCACTTACCTGTAAGGGTGGCCTAAGTCACCAAGAATGTCTTATCTTAATTTGCTAAGAGTCATTAGGGTGTTATGCAATCCAAATTGTGTCCTTAAATACTTGAATTCTTCAAAAGCTTTAGGATCTGATGAGCTTCATCCTAGAGTTCTAAAGGAACTAGCAAATGAATTAGGTCCAGTATTTGCACATTTGTTTCAGCAATCCCTTGATACGAGTGAAATCCCCAAAGAATGACTTTTTGCAAACTTTGTCCCTTCTTGTAATCATTGCCCTGTCCCAGACATGCGTGCCATGTAAGTTGCAGGAACAAATAGTATGCTCTAATATCATGGCTCACTTGCACGAATACCAATTTTTGTCAGACAGGCAACATGCATTTAGGAAAAAGCACAGGTGTGAAACTCAGCTGCTCACTGGTATAAATGATTGGATAAAACTCTTGGACAAATGAGGACAGGTTGACACATTTAGTCTGGAGTTCGAGAAGTCTTTTATCACACCACCTCATGAACTACTTACTGAAAGCAAATTATTTGGTTATAGCATTGGTGGAAAGACACTCAGATGGATAGATTCCTTTCTTTGTTATAGAACACAATGAGCTGTTGTAAACGGTGAAACTTCGGAGTGGGCTCCAGTTTTGTCTGGTGTCCAAGGGACCGTTTTTGGGTCCATTAATTTATTGTTCTCTGTGTGCATAATTGACATTTCCACAAACAGTAACTCAGAAATAAGACTTTTGCAGATGGCTGTATCTGCTATCGTGAAATTACAGACGCAGAGGACTCACTGAAACTTTAGAAGGATGTAAATAGATTAGATTAGGATGTTAGGCAAGGAAATGAGGTATGAGATTTCAGCCTGTTAAATGCAATATAATGCAGATAACTAGGAAGAGAACAAATAAAATTGAAGCTTCTTACACCTTAGATCGAACGGTCCTCTAAAAAGTGCTTTAACCGCCCCCGCCTCCCACCCCTCACCCCCAACCCCCTTCCGGTGGTTTACTCTGCTGCTGACCGTTCTAAGACGGTGGTCCCGGTGTTATTCTTACTTTTTGTTGCTTTGTGGTTTATTCTATGAGGCGATTTGTTTTATGTCTTAACCTTGTGTTATTTTGTTCTTGTGTTTTTCAGTCCTTTTAGTATTGCGATTACCTCGCTTGGGGAAGAGAGAGCTAATCTTAGTTCTTTTCGTACGTTTGTTCGATTTGTGTTTGTTTGCTTTTATCGGTTTCCTCTTCCTCTTGGTGTCTTGAAAGGGCTGCGGTTTGTGATTGTGGTACTCCCTGGACTTTTCTCTTACCTTTTTTTTCCTTTCAATACCTAGGAGTAACAACCACACACAATATGAGATGGAATACACACACATGTATCATCAACATGTGTGCTAAGGCAAATAGAACAGTTGGTTTCCTGAAACGAAATCTTTATCAATGTCCTCAGAATGTAAAAGGGACTTGTTCGCCCGGGTGTGTTTGGGATCCACAATATGTGTGGTTCTTCAAGAAGAACTCGAAAAAGTTCAGAATAGGCATGCTAGGTTCGAAAAAGTTCAGAATAGTCCTGCTAGGTTTGTAACTAGCAGTTATTGCTTTGAAACTGAGAGTATGACTGAATTACAGGAAAATTAAGACGGGAGTCTCTCGAGAAAAGGAGGAGAGACGGTAGACTAATACTCTTGTACAAATGTTTAAAGGGTGCTACCAGCATTCCAACAGATTTCCTCTCAGGGGTCCCTCAGGAAACTGTACTGCCTCGCCACCCCCACCTCTGCTATTCGTAGCCTACATCAACAACTTGCCAGACTCCCTGAGATAATCTGATGCCAGATTATTCCTAGATGACAGCCTTCTCTACCTGACAGTTAATGGAGATAAGGACAACATCCAGCTACCGGAAGATCTGACAGCTTTTGAGGAATGGGAACGAGTATGGCAGATGAATTTCAACGTCTCCAAATGCTCTATCATACTCATTGCCTCTGGTAGAAGAAAGAAAATCTTCCAATTAAACTATAAATCCATGGCCAGGTGCTAGAAGTAGTAGATACATTGGGGTGAAGGTCACAGAGGATATGACATGGACAAGTCACACAGCAGAGGTAGCCAGCAAGGGGAACAGAACCGTATGCTTCTTGCGCCGTAATTTTAAAGAGTGCATAAGAGATGCTAATGTAGCCACTTACACAATTATGGTGCGACCACTACTGGAATACACTTCAACAGTCTGGCATCCGCATAGCTAAGGAGACATCAAGACTCTGAACCAACGTCGAGCTGACAGATACGATGTATAATGACTACACTTCCCGCACTCCAGGCTGTGTCACAACCATGATACAAGACAGCGGCTGGGAAAGCCTCCAGAACCGACGTTAAATCGCTCGCCTTAAACTGTTTTATAAGATGCAGCATGGTTTGGTGGACGTCGACTCAAGATGCTACCTGAAACTCAGGGACAGACGCACCAGTGGATTCTTCCAGGAAAGAATGCATAATGATGTGTACTACAATTCGTTCTTCCTACGTGCTTCAAGGGAATGGATTGAACTTCTAGACAACATAACAACTGCTGTATCCTTGGAGGAGTTCCGGGCTAGTCTGACCAGAAGACTAGCTCAAGCCTAGGCAATGACAGCAAATAGATGTCCAGATTATACATAGTTTTATCCGGGATTTTGACAACGTTTTGGGGACGGCTGTTGTTTTTCTTCACCATTTCCAGTCCCGCAGGACCAACTTCGTTTTGCAGTGAACTCGGTTCTTTATCAGGAAGAAAAAGAGATGACCTTCTCCTCCAGTTTGCAAGGCGGACCACTTTTTTGGCCGAGCATGTTATCGGTCTACCACATTTTAGGCCGCGCGCGCGCGCGCAAGCGTGTGTGTGTGTGTGTGTGTGTGTGTGTGTGTGTTGTCTTGCTTTCGTTTTACGGCGCGATCAAATAATCCGAAATTTATTGATGCAATTATCGATAACGCGTGCTTAATTGAGCGGTCATGCAGTGTCATCAATACGCCTGTCTGAAGGGTGAAAACAACTCCAGTCGCACACCGTCTCAAACAATGCAATCACGAAACTACACCTGTTTGATTGAAATAATCAACGTTAACGCAATAAAGATAAGAGAATAAGAAATTGAAGACATTGTACCTGCTTGATCTTTAGTTCATTGGAAATTGAAAATGTCGCTCTTTTATATTTTGACGCAAACAGATATAAAATGGTTTTAGTTAATCATTCAATATTTTGGACTTGGTGTATCCACAACAAAAAATGTCCCATACATTTCTTAAAACAGATCAATTTCCTCTCTTTTTTAACAAAAATAAAAAAAAAATCTTGAAAAAAAAAAAAAAAAAAAAACGCGGAAAAAAGAAACATGAGAGAAACATCCATGGAATGCTTTAAAAACGCATATAGAGGTACCAAAATCGCAAAATTTTCTCGGGTAATACGCCCCAAAACACTATTTTTGGGAAGGGCTACCTCTAGGGCTCTCCCCCTCTCTTGCCTTCGGCACTCGTGAGATTTTGCGTCTTAAGACCGTACGTATCACTTTTTCAATTGCTAATAAAGTGATAAAATTCTTCATGATATACTTTTATTTACCGTTTTCTTGTTGAGGGTACAGGCTCGAAAATTCCCGGATGTGGCGAGGGAACAGAAGTCAATTGACGCATTTTCTAGATACACCCCTAGATTACCACCTGCGATCTTTCGGCACATATGTTTATATGTTTATGTAACATGGGTATTTTTTTTTTTTTTTTTTTGTTTGTTTATTTTATTTTTACTTTTTATTTATTTTTTTTTTTTATTGTTTTTCAAACTTAGGTTTTGTGCATTCATTTTGTTGCACCTGACATAAGCCAAACTGATTTTCTGTGTATTGCAACAGTTAAATAATTGATAGCCTACATTAGCCGTTTGGCTATATATATCCAGGATTCTCATAACTCCGTTCACCTTAAAATTTATTTGGCTACCAGCTGTGTATCACGCATCTGTACTTAACTAAACAAGACCAGCTGAAAGCTGTATATATGATTAACAATAATCTGAAAATGTTTTAATTCTGGATTTTGTTTTGTTTACAAGCTCACCTTTTAAAGGGCACAGTGAACCAATTGTGACAGGACTGCTGATTGGTGCAAAAAAGTGTAGGGAAGCCCGGGGTAGTTATTTTGTGTAAGGCGGCCTGTGATTGGTTAATAATGAAGATGAATTAAAACTCATCATTCTAATTTGAAGAAAAAAATGTCTGTTTGTAATTTTCTGATTGTTTCAAAGAAATAAATGTTTCTGTGTGTGTTTGCTGGAGCCCAAAGAAGAAGTGGTGAAATTGCAAAGTTTCAATTTTTGATACCTGCCAATTGAGGGGTTGCTACATTCAGCCTCCAAAAAGTCCCTGAAAGTGCTGGTGATGGTGGTATTTTTCCTTGTTTATTTTGCTATGCTAAGCCTGGGCTTTGAATTAAAACAAAATTTAGAAGCCCAGCCATACCCTGAAATGAACCCTTAAGCACCCAAAAGGGTGAAATCACTATGGAGCTCTATGGGAAAAATAATTAGTTCACTGTACCCTACACTGGCAGTAGACTGGAAGAAGCAAATAAATAAATTTGCAATTTTTTACTGATTTTTCACTGCTTTTTTAAATCTCCTGAAGGGAAATAAGCAAATATGAGTCTCTAAACAAGGATTCTGGGGTCAGTTTGTAAAATTTACTTTGAAATGGGGGTCAGCTGGAGTAGGTATTTATGTAGGTGGTCTGTACATTAGTATTCACCATAAGCACATTTGTTTTCACAACTTCATCTTCTGTCTGTCCAGTGTTGTTGATAGATGTCAGCAAATGTGTAGCTGACTATGTTTTCAAACAAAAAAAGTAAATACGAATAGTAAATAATAAGGAAAATTATCAAAAACTTTACGCGCCTCACATGCAGTTACATTCGAGTGGTAAAGTGACACATCTTGAGTCCGCGCAGGTTTGTTGAGTTTACCAGCGCCTTATTAGAACTTTCGACATTGCGCACTGACACCGAACAAGGCAAATGAAAGTGCTTACTTCGGTGACTTTGAAATGACCTTGACCTCTGAACTTTTGACCTCTGATGACCTCTGACTTCCATGACTTGGAAGCCTACACAGCCAATAGAGAAAGTAAAGTAATGCTGTTGCAAGGACAATTGACAATTTCTGTGACCTTGACCTTCAGATATGACTGTTTTATGCCTTGAATTAAACATCAGATTAGATTATTTTCTTTTATACATATTTTTAATGAAATATATGCAGTAATATATTGGGTAAATATAAAATGATGATGATATGTATCACTTGGTAAGTGGCATATATTGCATGGTGTCTATAATGGTATGAACTATAAGTGCCCTTTTTTTAGAATGCATACTCCCAGGTACTGAAACTGGATCAGTCAAACAAAAGTGCTTCTATTTTTAACAGTCATGTGACCTTGACCTTGACCTTAGTGACCCTATTCTGAAATATCTACAAGCAGGCCTAGAAACATGTGAGAGAACTGGATTTTCTATGCTTTTCTATATTTAAGTGACCTTGACCTTGATCTTGTGTGACCATGACCTTGACCTTGTGTGACCTTGACCTTTGTACTTAGCCATCAAGTTCATGTTTTATCTCCTCTTATTTACTATTCATCAGAAAGCACATATATAAGTTTACTGTTGGTCGCTTTAAGTGGACATTTAAAACACACCGTGCCATTGACATGTCAACCGGGCCAATTTAACCTTCTAGTATATATTTTCTGCATATAATTTGACATTTTTTCATGTTTCTGTAATGTATTAGTCATTAAGATACACTTCAGGCACAAACAACTGAGATAATGGTGTTATATTAAAGCCAAGCTATTTAGCCCATGTTATAGGGGGTGGGTGGGGTAAAATCAAGATAAGACAATAGATGTAATACACATGCTGTCTCTAAGTACTTGATTTTGTATTTTAATATAAGTATAGCTGTATGGTTTGATTTCTGTATCATTCTGACAATAAATTAGAAAGAAAAATAGAATCAAAGTTATTGGTCACTTTTTTATCTATATTATTTATATTGGAGACTTTTGCTGTATTTTTACTGGGGGGTAGGCACACAAAAAGTGTTCCTATCAGCATAATTAAGCAAATAAGTGAAAACAAAGGACATTATTTAGTTATAATTAGTTTATTTTATTGATATATAGTGCTTTTTGGTGCTTTATTGGGGGAAAATGTTGCTCTACATGTCGATCATCAGGAAGTGCGGTTGAGGTCATCGATATCCCATAACTCCGTTCACTTGGAGAGCCGAGATATTCCAAAGTCTGATACAGTTACATGCCACAAGTACAAGACCAGGGAATATAAAGAGTTTTTTTACAGAAGTCATTGAGCAGCACTAGCTAGTTTTGAAATATGGTTAAATGTGTGGAACATGTTTTGAAATATTTTTTATGAAAATTTGAAAATTTACTTAATTTGAAGTCTCAAGGAATAAGGAAAAAATGGAAGAAGGGGACAAAAAAAAAAGAAGAGAACATATTTAAAAAGCAAAATGTGGATGAAAATAATAATAATTAAAAAAAAACAAAAAAAAACATATGCACATATGCATATTCAACTTTTCTGTGAACACCCAGGGCAGAGGAATGATCCTCTACTCCGGACAAATTTCACTTCTGAGCAGAATTCAAGATGCACCCATCCATGGCAATCATCACACTTTGCCCATTTTACAAATTTCAAGTAAGGTAAGGATTTTAGTTTGTCTGGTTCTATTTGGGTAACAGTAAATTCTTTGGTGATTTCTTTTCAGATGACTTTGGTGTTAAGCACAACTTTTTTTTTAGCTTTTTCAATTTTCATTATTTGTTTTGGCTTCAGTTCTGGTCTTGATATTTCATATGCCTTGATTTTCTTTTCATATGCCATTTCAGTTATAGCCTGGCCCCCAGGGCTGGGTCTTTTCAACTTTTCACATACTTTTTCTGTATTTTGTGTTTTTGGGTTTATGTTTTCCTTTTCACTTTCAATCTTTTTAAACTTCTGCTGCAAAAATTTCTCCACTGCCTCTTTTCCACCTTTTAGGGCAACAACTTTCTTCAAAGGCTCTTTCTCTCGAAAACCTTCAGAGGGATACAACTTATGTGGCTCAATGGTTTTACTGAATGGATAAATGCCTGTTTTTCTAAAAGCAGCTTGAATATTGGTGGGTGTCATAGCTTTTGAATAAGCCTTGCATGCAATATCACACATATTAAACCTGTTTATTGTCTGACCAATGTTCCTTCTCATGAAAAGACTACATTCAGAATTATAAAATGTCTTTAAGGGTCCAAATACTGCAACATCCAGTGGTTGTAGTAAATGTGATGTGTGAGGAGGAAGTACAAACAGCACTATTTGGTGGTTTTTGGCCCAGTCAATGAGGGAAGAGGATACATGTGAGGCATGGCCATCATAAAGTATTAAAGTATGCTGTGATGGATCTGCATCTGATTGTTTAAAACGAAGAAAATGGTCCTGGAGATACTGTTGAAATATAGTAGAGTTGGACCAGCCAGACTCTGACATGACCCCAACCGCACCTGTACTAGCTCCTTTCATCAGATCTGGATTATACCTTTTTCCCTTAAAAACGAAGAATGGTGGTAAAGAAGTGCCAATAGCATTAATGCAGCCAAGCAGAGTTACTGTAGTGGATCTAGGAGAAGTAATAGACTGTGGTTTACTGTTTGCTGGAGCAATGACATTTGGAGGTGTGTGATTAGGCTGAAGTCCAGTTTCATCTAGGTTGTATATTAGATGTGGTTTATCCTTCAGGTTATATTTCTCAAGAATATGATCAAGTTCATTGTAGTAGCTTTCTATAATTTCTGGAGTGGAACCCTTGGCCCTACAGGCCTCAAAACTTCTTGGATTCAGTGATCTCAGTCTGTCATGCCAGTGCTTCAAGAACCCTGTCAGCCAGTTGTTACTCAATGGTTTGCTTGATGGCCTTCTGCCGAGATGCTGAGCTAAATCTCCAGCTAGCGACTTCAGCTGCATATTTGTATAGCCATAGCCAAGTTCAGCTAGAACTTCAACATGGTCTACCAATGTTAGTTCCTCTTCTCTTGTCAATAATGGATCAGATCCACAAGCATCATTATCTGGGTCAACTATACCAATAACTCTGTCTCGCAATGTCTGCACAGGAACCCCAAAGGTTCGAGCTGCTGTCCTGATAGCTTGATTACTTTGCTTCACAGCACTGTAAGCTCTGGCTAAGTTTTCTTTGCTGTATGTAGACCTTTTCTTTCTTATGACTTTTACTGGAGTTTGCTGAAAAAAAATGCAAAGATAGCATCAGAATGGGGGTAAAAAATATAAAAACAATTCTAGTAGGTTCAGCAGATCTTTTTACACTGTAAACCAGTTCCAAAATGTCTGGGAAAATATGAATGGACAATGGACAGTTTTTCATGCACTTAAAATATAATTATTTCATTAGTATCTTGGTCATGATGATGATGTTTGGTAGTACTTTTTTTATCACATTTACTATTATTATTGTATTTATTATGTACATAATTTCATATGACCATTTAACACAGTCATCCTTAAAAAAAGAAAAAAAAAATGAACCCAAAAAAAAAAAAAAAAAAAAATCAAAATATATATGGAAAATATTATTTGGGCATCAACTGTAGATGTTACTGGTCACGTGACTTTGTTGACAGGATCAAGACGCTAGCAGACATGTCAGACAGAATGTCCTTTGCAATTTTTTTTGTTTTTAAATGGTAAAAACAGTTCAAATTTGCATTTTAATTGGTGAAACATTGACATTTCATATGATAATGCAATTGATAAGGTAAGTTTCATTCAAAAAACCTGTTTTTTTTTCGCATATTTCTGTCTTGACAACTGGAGCACAGAATGTAAACTTCCGGATTCCTCTATCGATGACGTCAAAATGGCCGATTCACGCGAAAAGCACGCGAATGAAAAGAAATGAACGGAGTTATGAGACTGAACGGAGTTATGAGACACTGCCATATATGGGTGGAGTTATGTTTGGTCCGTTTTTTTTATATTGGAATGAAGGTGTGAGGTAAAAATAGTTTTGTATGCTGTACACCTCTTCCAATTGTGCATAAAGAATAAAATATCGAAGAAAAAATGACCATAGCACAGAAAACCGGGTCCGATCCGGTCCGATCCGGTAATTGAGCCCGATCCGGTCCGATCCGGTGTTTGTACTTACCGCTTTTTCCCGCCTAATTAATTCGTACCCAGCCTAAGTCACATCAGACTGGCCCCATTCGGAATTCACGGTTCCTTACCAACAGAAATGTCAACTGTAAGAAGAATCTTTTTCGTAATCAGAATACTGATTTTCATACTTTCTTTAAGCAATTCTGTGTCAGTTATACTTGAATGTTCAAGAAATAGTCTAAACAGTGGAAAACTACAAAGAAGCCTTAAACTTCTGGACAGTAATCCTTTCAGCATTGCTAGTGACCAGTCTTCGTCAGCCACCACTACGAAATTATCTCTAAAAACATATGGAACAGCGTTTTAATAATATTTATGGGGATTTTTTACCTCGCCACACGATAGTGGCGGGGCATTATAGTACACCTTCCAGTGTCTGTCTGTCCGTCTGTTCGCAGTTTTGCTGGTAACCTACAGTTTTCATCAGGTAGGGTTGCAACTTGATGGACAGTGAGCTGATACAGGGCATATTCTTTTGGAGTTTACAATATGATGCTGTCTTACAATCTTGTGCATCTATGCATTGTTTTCTGGTATTTAGAAAATGATACAAACTACACGTTCATGTGATACCTACTGGATCATCCGGGAAGCTCCCGGAAATGGACTAATCTCCTGGGCTCCTAGAAAGGACACACACACTCCTGGAAGCTGACTCTTCCGTAATTTTTTTCTGAACCATCTGGTATATACAGTACTGATTTGAAAAAAACAACTAACAGTCAAGAGCTTACTGTACATGCGTAACTTTATAGCAGGGTGCAATTATCGGTATTAACTGATAGGATGCACTGAGGTGTGAAAGTGATTCATGCATTAATTAAGGTACCTGTTACAACAGTAATTTAATCAGGAGTAGGATATTTTTTTTTGGGTCATGGAAACTTAACCACAACACAAATTAATTAAGTCATTATGCATAGTCAGAAAGTCAACACTTGACTGCCTTTTTTATGGTAAACAAGCAATTTACACGAATCTATCTGTCTATCTATTGATACTGCAGCACCCCCTTGCAGGGATTATGTGCTGGTGGCCAGTGTGCTTCAGACCGGGTGTCCGTGCAGTGAAAGATTAAAAATCAGTAGAGTCACATAAAAACAGGTGAATGTGAAATAAAGATGAAATGTTAACATGTTAAAAGTCTGATGAAGACAAAGTGCAAAGATAAATAAAAAGGTTAAAAACAATGCTTCCGGTCTAAGGGATGGAGTAGGTCAGGCTGCTGACTGCCAGTCTGAAAGAATCAATATCTGGCACTAATGCTGTGCTTGGTGGCAGTCTATTCCATTGGACAATGGTAAGGGGGTTAAAAAGAGCACTTGTAGTAGTCGGCAACTGTAGTATTGTCAGTGATGGTAGTCTGATAGTTAATAGGCTTGTGTGACACGTGTGAATACACTGCAACTGCATAACACCGGGTGCAGTCGGCATGTCCAAAAGATCAAGTGTCTCTTTAATCCCAACTGAGAATGATTAAAGAATGCACTGCTTGAATGCACTTTTTTGTTTTTTGTTCAACACAGTTTGCAGTTTGTTGGTCCCAGATTTGATGAAATAATTCCCGAAGAGTGTAGCTCCTGATCAGACGTCACATACAGCAGAGCGTCTGATCTGCTTTTTTTTTAGGCCATAACATGTGAGAATAAGAATAATTCAAGGTAGATTTCACAGTAAAAATAGGTAATGCACCACTTGCACCGGACAAAAATTGGTCAGTGCTTAAAAGTTAAAGTAGTCTGTTCGGATCTTGAAACATCAAAAACTTCAAAATGCCCATGGCGCAGACCATCTTTATTTAAAGTTGTTTCGTGTCGTCTCTCCCGTTTCCCGTCATCTTTGCACTTACACACAAGACCAGAACCAGTTGTCTATAAATAGTTATTTTGGAAAAACCTTGTGGTCAATTCATTATGGAGGTGGAATAACAACAAAATTGTCCGTTTCTTAACTCACCTGTCCTGAGCCGAAGGCTCAAGGGGAGCTATTGTGATCACTAACAGTTTGTTGTCGTTGTCCGTCTGCCCACAAATTCTTTAAACAACGTCTCCTCCTAAATCACCAAGTCAATTTTAACCAAATTTCATGGGAATGATCCTTGGGTGGTACTGATTGAAAATTTTTCAAAGATTTGATTTCCATGCAGGATTCTAGTTGCCATGGCAACCAAACGAACAAAAAACTTAAAAAAATCTTCTTGTCAGAAACCACTGGGCTGATATCAATATAATTTGGCAGAAACGTTCCTTTTGTGATCCTCTACCAAGATTGTTCAAGCCATCATGATTTGTCAATAAACATGGCCACCAGGGGGCAGGGCTTATTTTACACGATCTTCTTGTAAGAAACCACTGGAGGGATCAGGGCCTGAAGAATCCATTGCCCAGCTGCCTGGGACAGGTCCAAATTTTTGCTGGGAAAGTAATTTTTTATTTCACTTGCCCAGAAAAATGTATAGAGTATATAGGGAATATTGTAATTCCATTTTCTTGATGCTGTGGAATGCTGGGCAAGTGGCTGAAACTTGGATTTGTCAGACCCTGGGGATGTCAGTGAGATTTAGCAGAAATGTTTCTTTGGTGACCCTCTACCAAGATTATTCAAATCGTCATGACTCATCAAAAAACATGGCCACTGGGGTGGGTGGGGGGGTCTTATTTTCCCTAAGAATCTGTAAAGGAAACTTTAAAAAATTTTCTTGTTAGGAACCACTGGACTGATTTCAGTATAACTTTGCAGGAATGTGCCTTTGGTAACTCTCTATCAAGATTGTTCAGGCCATCATGATTCATCAAAAAACATAGCCGTCAGGGGCGGGGCTTATTTTCCCTATATAGCTAAATGTATATAGAAAATTTTAAAAATTTTGTGAGAAACCATTGGACTTATTTCAGTACATGTATATCAGAAATATTGGACTGTCATGTTTCTCTAGATCATAAGATTTATACAAAAATCTTACAGCAGTGAACTTTGGTTACCGGTAGTATGCAATTCTCCTTGCTCAGGTGAGCGATATAGGACCATCATGGTCCTCTTGTCTTTCTTTTTATATGTTTATTGATGACACCATAAGGTGGAAACTTTTACTGACTTACTGTACACACATCACAAAGCAGCATTAAACATACATGTAGGTATGCCCATTTTAAGCATGAAATTGCTTGAATTTTCTTTTCTAATTTTACCGAAAAAAACTTCAAAATGATGTATCAAACTTGTCTTCAAATAGTCTCCAGGAAGGAGAACACAATCTCCAGGAAATGAAAACCAAATCTCCAGCAGTCATGGATAGGTTATCGCATGTATGACTGCACACAAATGCAAACTATAACTATTTACAACAACATCGTGCAGAAAAATACACTGAAAAATTACAAGATTTCTGCAGTAAAGTCACTTACTACCATGTTTCTCCAAGAGTTCAAAGGTCTTACAATCTTGCGCACTTAATATAGGTGACGTTACTGTTGGGTCAATTCAGAGAGTAAACTAAAAAAAAAAAAAAATTTCCTGTTTGCTATTACGTTGAGGGAAAATACAAGTGATTTTAACGAGCGAGTTTCTTGTTTGGGAAAGTGGGTCTGTGGGTTGGCCTCATGAATAATTAATTAGAATGACATACTATGTCAGCAAACACATAAAACAGGTACGTTTTACTTATACAGTGGTTTTTTTTTTAAAACAAATTTGCCACTATGATACCCGCGACTCACAACGTCAAAAAGTCCTGCGTCCCAACCTAGATGTTGTGCTTCCTTTCTGGGACACATAGAGCAAACTTTTTGTGAGTCCTTAATGCATTGTATACTGAATAGACTCTCCCACACTATATATTGGAAGAGTCCAATTTCAATTTTAGGTATGTCTGGCTATGAGATTTACATATTCCTAGTGAAAAATGGCTAAACTGTTTGCAAACAGTAGAGACCCTGCCCTGATCTGGGTCTGTACTGTTTGCCAATTACCTTTTTTCGGGTCTTCCGACTACAATGGGTTAACTCAATAGATATTTACATGTGCAAATGTAGATGTAGGTTACATATTACATGCATATGCCCCATATTTAATAAAAAATAAAATGAAACTAATAAGATCTGTCCATTTGTTTTATTCCTTGTCCTTCTACTTACCATGGTAAAGTGTAAATTAAAGGCACAATCTATTCATTCCGTCAACAGTATAAAATCTTTCGATTAGATTAGTTCCAACTTGTTTTATGATAACAAAAAATTATTTTCTATTTACTGTCATTATTAGGATGTTGCTTTATGGGTTTCAGTCAAGAAGAAGACGTACACGGCAGAGAAGAACACCTGTTATTGACCTAGAAAGCAGTAACACTAGTGAGTATAAGGGCTCAGTGGTTGCACTAATGAATACAGTCAATATACCGTATTTACCCTACGTATTGGGACACCTAAACTCCTTACCATAGTTATCCTGAACTTAGAAAAAGCCTATTTTACTACCTGTTGATGTGTTTGAAATATTGCTTGATGAGTGGCAAACAGTGTAGACCCAGATCAGATGCCACATTCTGTGGCATCTGATGTGGGTCTACATTGTTTGCTCAGGCATGTCTGTCCCAATACTTAGGGTTATAACGGTACTCCCCAAATCTCCATGTGACTTCCAGATCTGATGCTCTGCAAGTCAAGAATTACTTTCTTGTTAGCTATGTGATATTAAAGCAATGTGTATCAATAATTAACCCTAAAACCAATTGTAGCCTGAATGAACTCCCCCACACTATAAACATGTATTGGAAGATTCTCATTTCGATTTTAGGTATGTCAGGCCATGTGATTTAGATATTCCTAGAGAAAAATGGTTAATTTTTTTTACAAATGGTGAAGACCCTGATCAGATGCCGCATTGTGTGGATCTGATCTGGGTCTGCACTGTTTGTCAAATACCCTTTTAGGGGTTGCCAGACTGCAGTGGGTTAAAGTTTTACCAACATTTTTTTTTTTTTTTTTTTTTTTTTTTTTTGTAGTTTTAAGAGAAAGAAAGACTTGACATTTCATGTGAATCGTCTGCTAGGCAGGCAGTTTATATGAATTCCCAAAGTTCTTTTTCTTTGATAAATAGTCGAAAAAAGTTTAGAATGTTAATTTTGCTGAGCACTTTTAAAAATGTTAAAGAGTTTACATGATTATAAAGTCAGTTAACCATATTTAAAGATATTGAAAGAAAATAAACAAACTATAGCATATATGAAAATACAATAATTGTTGTTAATTACAATCACAATACTTTAACATTCATCGATGAGTGGGACTTTCAAAAATTCAAGGATGGGAGTCAAGACTTCCTGTTTATAAAAAAGCAAGCACTGTCAAGATAGGTGATAAAGGTGTATGGATAAATCTTCTGTTATTATACAGCTCATTTACTTGGGTCAGTTGCAACATGTGAAGATATAACACAGTAAGAGAGTAGAGGGTGATGATGATTATTACAATACGTATCACAGTATACTATACATAGGCCTAGATAAGGGAGGGTAAATATTTTTCTTATTTCTCCACGAAAACATATGTTGTGGGTGCTCATTAGAAGCGCCTCGATGAGGCGCTTCTAATGAGTACCATAACATGTTTTCATGAAGAAATAAGAAAAATACTTTTGGATTGAAAAAAGCGCCTTAACTAGAGCTATGCATAGGTGACTAGGATATATTATGCTCACAATAGTACAATGGAACCTCTTTATAAGACCCTTCATTTTAAGGTTTCAGATATATGAGATGGTTTAAAAGTGGAACCCAAAGGTGGTGTATACAGACCTAAATGTGTAGATTTTAAATTATAATGACCATTTATGGTCATTTCTCGATATGATCTATACATTTTTTATTTGAAACAATGTGTGTGTGTGTGTGTGTGTGTGTGTGTGTGTGTGTGTGTGTGTTTCCAACAAAAATGTATAGATTGTATAGAAAAATGACCATTTATGATCATTTTTCTGTATAGCTTATACATTTTTGTTTGGATACAACATGTTCAAAATGTATATAAGACTAATAGGGTGTCAACACGAATATTAGGCTAATAGGATTTTTGCTTTGGATCCCAACAATAGTGTTATAAAGAGTTTGTGTTGTAGTTCTTAGGCTAAGGGAGGTAACTTGAATAATGTACCAGTCAAGTGCACCCACAAAATCACCCTTGAGACATGAAAATGAAAATTTTAGAATGGAAGGGAGCTAAATCTTTCAAAACAAAAAAAAACAAAAACACACAGGAACAGAAAAATTAATACTGTATTTACCCTGAGTATTCAGACTTGAGAAGTGTGAGATTGCTGAGTGGTTAGCACCCCCCTCCACCTTTCCCCCCCCCCCACCCCCCCCCACCCCTCACCCCCCACCACCACCCCCTCAAAACTTAGGATCACAAAGCCCCAGGTTCAAATCATCCTGCCCAATTCATCATCATCGTCATTCAGATTCCTAACTTTACTTTATCTGTGACATTTCATATAAATTGTCTGCATAGCAGATACTTCAAATGAAATGTCAGGTCCCCACCCCCCCCACCCCTCACCCCCACCACCACCCCCTCAAAACTTAGGATCACAAAGCCCCAGGTTCAAATCATCCTGTCCAATTCATCATCATCGTCATTCAGATTCCTAACTTTACTTTATCTGTGACATTTCATATAAATTGTCTGCATAGCAGATACTTCAAATGAAATGTCAGGTCTTGTTTTTTAGAAAAAAAAAAATTATAAAAAACTAGAATATCATCTGTAGATGTAACTGGGACTTAAGCCCTTTCACTCCTGAGTTTTTGAAATGGACTCTTCTATCGCTGAATTTGGACACATCCATTGTTGCAAATAGGATTTTCAGTCAAAAATCAGTAACAGAGTGGCAAACAGTGTAGATCCTGTCAGATGAGACAGCTAGTTACAAGTTGTCATATCCGGAGCTACACTGTTTTCACAGGTACCTGATTTGGTCTGCTGGGCTTAAAGAGTTATGGGTTAGAATTGTTCATTTTTCAGGCTGCATAGATTTAACAGAAGAGGATGAGCACTTCGTTGATCTCACTTCCAGTCAAATCTCGATAGACAGTGATAACAGTCCTCTAGTCGGAGGAAATGATACCTCCATAGTGGTAAGACCAAACTGAGACAAATGTACACAGTAATTGTCCTAAATTATAGCTCCAGATAAGAGGGGGTATCCACATATCAGGTGCTTCTAATGAGTACCCACAACGTATGGTTTCATGGAGAATTAAGAAAAATATCGCTACTTTTCAGTTGAAAAAAAAAGCCCCTTATATTGAGTTCTGCTAAAATTAGAATTTTGAATACCTGGTTCTTGGACATGATGAGTGGCAAACTGTATAGACCTAGCTAGAATTGCTACTTGCTCTTTAAGAGTATTTGTTCTGGCTCTGCACTATTTTGTTAAGGCCAAATAAAAAAATATGCGTGTTAAGGGTAACATGTTAGAAAAAAATAGGTAAGCTAGGTAGGGATTTTTTTTTTTTTTTTTCATTTTTTCTTTTATGTAGAATTATACCATAATTACCAAATACATAATGTACATTTGGACTTAGCACCATAATTCACATAGAATTTTATCAAGCCTGACTACCCTTTGATATGTCTAAAAGTACTGATAGAATGGCAAACAGTGTGGACTGATCAAACTGTTACTAGAGGAGGAGTTTGATCTGGGTCTACACTGATTGCTCAGACCTACTTATCCAAATATTTAGCATAAATATTTTATCTCAGTAATACCATTTTTATATCCCCACACTTTTTAAAAAAAGCGATGGGAATATTGTGAATGCCCATCCATCCCTCCGTACAATCATCCGTCCGTACACACCACAAGGTACATAGGTGGCTGAAAATTTTACATTTTGTTACTTAAATATTCAGTTGTGAATACAAATGTGATTTATTCCACAAAATTGACATTTAAGCGGCTAAATTTGATCTTAGGTGGCTTGCCATATAAGAGATTTTGCCACCTATGTATCTTTTATGCTGATGACAAGCCACGTAAGTGTACATCTGTTAGAACTGTCCCTCCATCTGTCCCCCACGCTATCTCCCCCTAAACCACTGGGCAAAATTCTACCAAACTTGCTACATTGCTTCTCCTCGTGTTCAAGAGCACATTTATTCTTCCGTGTGTCCGTCCATACATACACCAGGTACATTGGGAGGTTAGCGTTTGTATTGGTGTCTGGTTTATTCCATCATTGTGGAGTTAAAGAAGATCAAAGAAAGATCAAAGGAATAACCTCATAATGTACCTCTCGTAAGAACGTTTTCAGTGCGTCCATCTGTCCGTAACACTATCTCCTCCTACATCAGTAAAGTCACTGGGCAGAATGCTACATCACTCCCCCTCATGGTAAGGGAGTGCAAGAGCAACATTGTTTTTCTCTGCATCTATCCATCTGTATGTCTGTCGTCTGTCCATCTGTATGTCATGCTGTCTCCTAAACCATTGGGCAGAATTCAACCAAACTTGCTACATCACTTCCCCTCATGGTAAGGGTGTGCGAGAGCAACATACATTTTCTGTGCATCCCTCATCTGTCCAGCACAAGATCTCCTCCTAAACCACTGGGCAGAATTCAACCAAACTTGCTACATCACTTCCACTCATGGTAAGGGTGTGTGAGAGCAAGATCATTTTTCTGTGTGTCTGGCATCCGTCAATCTGTTCATCACACTATCTCCTCCTACACCACTGGCTGGAATTAAATCAGATTTGCTACATGACCTCCCCTCATGGTAAGGGTGCACGAGCGCAAGTTATTTGTCCGTCAGACAGGCTATTAGCAACAATAGCAATGAGCATGGTGATTTGCGATGGCGTGACATCGACTGCACATTCTAGTTTGTTTGTTTGTTTTTCAGAGAACATGAAAAAAAAGAAGCTAGGTTTCATCCAGGTATGGTTGGGTCACCCAAAACACACCTAATTTTTATTTGGCCTAAGCCTGAATATATAGGGTAAATATGGTACATGCAGCTCCAGTTTCTCTTTTGCAGAATTTTTTCATTCTACAGAGAATTTTGACTTCATGATAGGTTTAAAAATTACTTGATGAATGGCAAATTGTGTAGACCATGATCAAACTAAGGCTTGCTTCTTTGGACTTGGTATGTGCATTGATATTTTGGAGATCTGGTTCAGGATTTCTAATGGGCAAATTTCGGCAATTTTTGACAGTTAACTGCCTACCACACATCCGTTTTTATGTTTCTGGACAATAACCTGAGTAAATATGAACAGATTTTCACTAAACTTGCTATCTGCATTGATATTGTGGAGATCTGGTTTGGGTTTGCTAATTGGCAACTGTAGTCAACTTTTGACAGAGTTATCTGCCCACCACGATAGAAAAAAAAAAACATAAAAAAGTAAATGAAGAGAACGGTGTAAGCATTAGAAAACAGTGAAAAAAATATTAGAGGTTGATCCTTAAATATGTTGTAATTTTTCTTTTCAGGTGGTTGGATCTGCAAGAGGTATGTTAATCAGGGTTTCAACACATGTTAATAACAAAACCTCTACATAGGGTGTTTTTTTTTTTTTTTTTTTTTTTTTTTTTCAAATGAAAAGTATTAGTATTCAGACACCTTTACTCCTTACCATGCTTGTGTGTTGAGTCTTAAGCTGTTTGAGTCTTAACCCTTGTCCTTCTGAGCCTGGATATACCCTGTCTTTACAAACAGTGTAGATCCAGATCAGTTGGCTTCTGAAGAAGCCAACTGATCTGGATCTGCACTGTTTGTCATTAAGTATGTGAATTTGTATCAGCAAACTGGATCAAGTAATCTGATTGGCTGAAAATTGGAAGTAGGCATGGCATCTTAATTTATTCAGCAGGACAAGGGTTAAACCTGCTGGATGAGTGGCGAACACTGTAGACCCTGATCAGATGTCAGGTTCCAATGCTCCAACTAGGATTTGAGGGCAGAGGGGTGTGGGGTAGGGCACTTTTTGTGCAGTCATACAAGAATGAGGGCACCATGTGTCATGTGATGTGATGTGCTTAGTATCAAGACATGTTACAAAATATAATCCCATTCCACAATCAATACCTCAAAAATAGAGTACTTATAAAACTGACCTTTAAAGATTGATAACTTTTTTAATTTTGGTCAGACTTTCATGAAATTTTCACCAAAATGTAGGGTTTTATGCCTGGAGGAAATAATACAGAGAGCAGCTTAAGAAGGGCAGAGAGGCAGCAGGAGAGGGCAAGAGGGGTGGCCCACCCCTCCATATAGGGCTAGCTGGAGCACTGCATTCTGCAGAGTCTGATCTGGGTCTACCTGTTTGATCAGATCTGGGAAAAGAAGTACTGGATAAAATTGCATTCTTGCAACATTTGTAGAATATTTTGGATAAGAAAGTTGTACATGTACATGAAATGAAGTAATACTGATTAAGCCAGCTAACTAGAGACTTGTGGAGAAAGAATATTGGGCAAAATGAGATCTTGATTGTTAATGACAAATTCTGGATACATCTGAAAAATATTGCCACCACTTTGGAAAGGAAAATCACTTGCAAAGTCTTTCCTGGAAGTGGCCCCCCACCCCCCCACCCCCCACCCCCCTCTCCACCGCCCACCCTGTTGAGAATTAATGTGAATATTTTCATTTCAGGAGTTATTGCTTTCGAATTGTATCCATGTGAATGATTCCCCTTAAATATGAGTATCTTATCCTGTTTTATCTCAACAGATTCTCCACCTGAGCAACGACGGCGATTACGTCCACCATCACCAGACAGATTTGATGATGATCTCATAGAACTTCCACCATGTCCATTCCCAGTTGATACAAGAAAATCAAGGTAATATGTGGCTAGTGTGGAAATACTAGGCCTATAAGGCTATAATTCATGGATACTTGTTGTTGAGCCTGCTTGCTGTGCAGCACTTTATGATACAGATTCTTTCACTATCGACCCTATATCGTCTCAATATAACTTAACCCTTGTCATGCTGAATAAATTATGATGCCACTCCCACTTCCAATTTTTAGCCAATCAGATTACTTGATTCAGGTTTGTTGATATAAATTTACATACTGAATGACAAACAGTGCAGATCCAGATCAGTTGGCTTCTTCAGAAGCCAACTGATCTGGATCTACACTCTTTGCAAAGGCAGGGTATATCTGGGCTCAGCAGGACAAGGGTAAATAATGCAAATAGAAAAACATAAATATTTATTTTGATTTTAGTCCTAATGAGCGCTGCTGCTAGACTAAAGTAAAGATATAATGTACAAATATGACTTGAAATCAATATTCACTTGCGAGAAAGTGGCCCAGGGTGAATGATAATTTCCTTACTGTAATGAAGGTAAAATAATTAGTAATAAGATGAAATTCTTCTATTACCCCTTCTCTTGCTAACACGAAATGCCCTGTCTTAGGGAACAGTGTAGATCCAGATCAGTTGGCTTCTGAAGAAGCCAACTGATCAGGATCTACACTGATTGTCATTAAGTTTTTGAATTTGTATGAACAACTTGGATCAAGTAATGTGATTGGCTGAAAATTAGAAGTGGGTGTGGCATCTTAATTTATTCAGCATGACAAGGGTTAAGACCATCTTTGGGACTGCCTAAAAGTGGTCTTATTAGTGGGGCGGTCTTAATATTGAATATGGAACAATAATTAAGAAACCATTTAGAACAGGCAAAAGGTGCTCACAGCAGCCTGGTCTTCAAAATAATGTCAAGTGGTCTTAATAGTGGACTTTTACTGCAGTTGCTGCATTTTCATCAGAAAAATGTAGAATCAGAAAACTACTATACAGTCAACTCTTGTTATCTTGACTTCGCTTCAATAACTGCTTATTTCGAAGTGAAATCTGGTCCCTGTTTAAACATGAAAATTTAACAACAGGTACCAAAATATTGTGGAAAAGAGGAGAAATTGCTCAATTTCTCCTCTTTTCCACAATATTTTCAATATATCTCTAACTTCAGGAGTCAAATTACATATTCATTTGTAAAATGTGGTTGTTTGATTTATTTTTACCTCTATTCTCTAAAGCTGACATGTCAAGGTACAGATATCTCAAACGCTGGCCTCGGTGGCGCAGTTGGATGCGCGTCCGACTGGAGACCAAGAGGTCGCGGTTTCGACCCACGTCGAGGTCGGCAACATTCTTTCGTGGAGATTGATCATGAAATATTTTCTACGGTCATTCTCTCCCATCCACTGATTCAAGAAGGGCAGTTGTCAGTTTCTGGCGAAAGAATGTGCACAATACTGGTTAACCTCTTGGAGGACTAAGCCTGCCCAGTAAACGTGTGGTTAGGTAAACTGACCGCGCTCGACATGACCCCATTGGGTTGACTGGGCCGTAAAACCTCAACACAAACAAAGATATCTCAAAGTATTTCATAGAGTCCCTTGGACTTTGAGATAACAAGAGACGACTATGCCATTTTGGTATGGGCATAACACACAAGCAACACATTACAAAAGAAAGTTGATTTACAAGGTTAAGAATAAATTTTGAATTGTATACCCCTACCTGGACTTTGGTAGGAACTATATTGTCTCTCTAAGTTTCCATCTGTCCCTTTACCTTATTTGATTTGATTGTCAACAGCTTTCATCTTCAGTTTCATATTTAGGCTGGTGGTTTGTAACTACAGCTCTTTTCATTATGACTAACATCCATCCACCCACCCATGACCTTGGGGTCAAGATTATATGCTTAAATGATGATGTTAACATTTGTGTTTAGTGATTGGCTCAAATCCTTTTTTTGCTACATTCTCAGAATGGTTTCATATTTTATGGTTGGTTTCATTGTATAAAACATTTTAGATTTGATTATATACAGCATCTTTCTACTCACAGCCTCAGGGTCAAGGTTACATGCTAGAAATATTTGCAATAAATTGGTATGGTAAAACGTCCTTCTTATGCTAGTTTCTCTGAATGTATTCATATGTAGCTTTTATGTTTGGATGAATTGTATTTAGCATTATAGACTTCGAGTATGTACGAGGGGTGTTCCAAAAGAATTGCTTATTGCATCATTGCTTGACAGCCACGTGAACTTGAAACAAATCAATACAAACCTGTATAGAGCTATTCAATACCTACACAGTGATGTATACATTTGCCCATGAATCTAATTGAAAGATGGATAATTTGCCATTTGAATACACTTAGTCATTGACTACTTTAGTGAAAATGGTTGGTAAAAGAAGGATTACAGGCCTTTATAAAAGCTCGCTCTAAGATAGTTTGTTCTTTGAAACAAATATTTGCTGAAATTTCTGATGTTTACAAATCTACTAATGTGCCTTATGGCATGCTTCATAGATGGAAAAAGAAATTTGATTCTGCGTTAGTTGATTGAAAATGCACCCAAATCAGGAATTCCAAAGTTTGCATCTTGTGAAGAAATTGTATCAAAAACAAAAGAAATTGTTGAAAGAGATGCTAGGTATACAATATGCGATACAATACGGGATATAGCACGAATGTTTGGCATCTCACTATCAAGAGCTCATTACATTCTAAAGAATATCTTGAATGTTAGGAAGATTTCTGCCAGATGGGTGCCTCATTTGTTGACTGATGGTCAAAAGAAGCAGAGAGTTAAAATAGCCAAACAGTTGCTCAAAATATTTCGGAAATATGATGAAAAGAAATGTAGTCACTTGGGTTCATTATTTTGTACCTGTTAGGAAGGTTAGCAATGAAATATGGGCTACCAATAACAGCAAAAGACCAGTAATAGCTAAATGCATGTTAAGTGCAAAGAAGGTTTTGTATGCAATCTCCTTCTCTGGTGAAAGTGTTGCAATACAGGTGCTAGTGAAAAAGGGCAAAAGTGTTACTGGAAAATACTACAAAGATGAGGTAGTGAGGAAATTGAAAAAAAAAAAACAAAAACAAAAAAACTATCAGAAACGGTGCCCAGTCACGGGTTTCACACATGTCCGACATCTACATGCTATTGCCCAATCCCATATGTCTGCCATTATTACAATTTTTTTTTTGCAAAAAGAGAAGGTAACAGTTTTACCATACCCACTTTATTCACTAGACCTTGCCGGGGGTGGTCGGGTGGTGCGAAGGTGCTGTGTAGCTTACATCACTGGGGTGTCCAACTGATATTGGCTTACATTTGAGCAAGGCCTGCTATCCTTGTAGTGGGTAAGGGTAGAGGGGGAATGTTTTTATTTCTTCTGTTTCTTCACTTTCATTCCTGTTCCTCTTTCTTCCCTGTCCCTCTCTTTCATCTCCTCTACTCTCTCTTCTATCTCTTTTCTCCCTTTCTCAGGGAGACGACACAAAATGACCCTCAAGGGTTGACATGTCGTTAAACCCCAACACAATCAATCAATCACCAGACCTTGCCCCTTGTGACGTCTTCTTTTTTCCGAAATTGAAAACCTTCCTCGCTGGATGGGGATATTGGTCCGGCCAGACGCTTTGATCTGCCGTATGGAGGTGGTCGGGTGGTGCGAAGGTGCTGTGTATCTTACATCACCGGGGCGTCCAACTGATATTGGCTTACAGCTGGGCAAGGCCTGCTATCCTTGTAGTGGGTAAGGGTAGAGGGGGAATGTTTTTATTTCTTCTGTTTCTTCACTTTCATTCCTGTTCTTCTTTCTTCCCTGTCCCTCTCTTTCATCTCCTCTACTCTCTCTTCTGTCTCTTTTCTCCCTTTCTCTGGGAGACGACACAAAATGACCCTCAAGGGTTGACGTGTCGTTAAACCCCAACACAATCATGATCTGCCGTATACCAGTACCTTACCAGTATACCTAAATCAGACTACCATGACGCATTCTGGAAGTAGAATCATCGACTGAAATTATGCATTGCTAGTCGTGGGGACTATTTTGAGGGCATGAAATAAAGAAATTTGTGATTACTTACAGTTTGAACGTTCCCAGTCAAAATAAGGAAACTGATTGGGTATTAGGTAAATATTTTTCTTTCTTTAACACGAAAACCTATGTTGTGGGTACTCATTAGAAATGCCTCACCAAGGCACTTCTAATGAGTACCAGAATACATAGGTTTCCTGCAGATATAAGAAAAATATCAATACGTTTGGATTGAATAAAGCATCTTATCAAGAGCTATGACATTCTATTCCATTTAAAATTCCATTTATCAACATATTTTAAAATCACTAACTAGACAGAACCTCTTTATTACACCTTTCATTATAACATGGTTTTAGCTATATTACAGTTTAAATATGAATCTTAAAAAATGATGTATTCAAACTAAAAAGTATAGATTACTGGTATATTGAGATGTGACCAGTTACAGTTGTTTTTCTAAATAGTCTGTACATTTTTGTCGCAGCGATTACTTCAGTAAGCGGGAGCAACATAGGGATCACTTTCTGGTATTGTCATTGGCATCTGCATCAATAATGTTAACCCTAGTCCTGCTGAACCCAATATACCCTACCTTTGCAAATAGTGTAGATCCAGATCAGTTGGCTTCTTCAGAAGCCAACTGATCCGGATCTGCACTGTTTGCCATTAAGCATGTTAATTTATACCAACAATCTGGATCAGGAAATCTGATTGGCTGAAAATTAGAAGTGGGCAGGGCATCTTAATTTATTCAGCATGACAAGGGTTAAATTTATGTGTTTAGCTCCACTTCTCAAACACCAAGGCTTCTAAGCTAATGAGACTTCATACACACATCCGCAATGATGCACTGTGCCCACTGCCAGTGACCGTTACGGTAAATGTCCTAACATTTAGAACACTTTATTCCATACTATTTTGTCCTAAATTTTGCCTTTTATACAGCAGTTTCTTAACATACTTAGTGGAATGGCAAACTGTGGACCCTGATCAGAGGGCTCCTTCAGGAGCAGTCTGATCGTCTGCACTGTTTGCATATATGTCATGTTGTCAGTCACTTTGGTGCTGGAAATTTTAGGACATGTACTGTACTGACCTTGATCTACTTTTCATGCATGGCTGAAGAATGTTTAGTCTGTGCATTTAGCTTAGTAGCAGTTGCAACATAGCCATGCAGTGAATGTCTTGTTTGCTTTGCTACAAAACACGTGTTTAGCTAACTGGGTGTTTGCTGTAGATCCCAGCCTGGTTACTGTAAATGTCCTAAAATTTCGAACACTTTATTCCATCCTATTTTGGCCTAAATTTTACTTTTTATGTGGCTGTTTCTTAAAATACTTAGTGGAATGGCAAACAGTGTAGACCCTGATCAGACTGCTCCTTCAGGAGCAGTCTGATCTAGGTCTGCACTGTTTACATATATGTCATTTTCTCATACAGTTTGGTGTTCAAAACATTTAGGACATTTTTCGTACTGTAGAATCAACTACTTAATAGGAAGGCAGGAGGAATTGTCAAGGTAGACAGACTAACTGATGATAGGACAATTTTCTTGAGTTTTTCATAAAACAGTATTTTACTATATACTCTTTATATTGGAAACTATAATTTTATTATTTTATAGTCGTGAAGAGCCAAGTTCCAGTGGTAATCAACTAGAGTCTCCAGATCCTGTGAAAATAACATGTCCTGTGTGTTTGGATGATGATAAAATGGTATTCTTTTTCCCATGGCTCCAGATATTAGATGTTAAGTTTTTTGCAGTATGATAAACGTCCCAAAATTTCTAACACTTTAATCCATACTATTTTGGCCTAAATTATGCTTTTTATGCAGTTGTTTCTTAAAATACTTAGTGGAATGGCAAACAGTATAGACCCTGATCGGACTGCTCCTTGACTGCTCCTTCAGGGGCAGTCCGATCTGGATCTGCTGTTTGCATATGCAATTTTTGTCAGAAAATTTGTTGTTCAAATTTTTTGGACATTTACCATATTTTAAGAGGGTACATTTACATCATAATGACAGAATTATCTTCTGAATACCCCTTTACTGGAGCCTTGAATCACATGATTTTTTTTTTTTTTTTTTTTCTTTTATGATAGAACTCAGGGGAGGCCACTCTAAAATTTGTTTTTGGATCCCTTTCGAAAACGGATCTACTCCAAAAGGAAAGAATTTGCTTCCAATGTATTTATGTGCTATATCAGCCTGCATTTTTTAACCCTTGTCCTGCTGAACTAGGATATAACCCTGCCTTTGCAAATCGTGTAGATCCAGATCAGTTGGCTTCTTCAGAAGCCAACTGATCTGGACTGCACTGTTTGACATTAAGTATGTGAATTTACATCAACAATCTAGATCAAGTAATCTGATTGGCTGAAAATTAGAAGTGGGAGTGGCATCTTAATTTATTCAGCAGGACAAGGGTTAATATAGTTCTAGATAAGAAGAGTATCCAGATGAATATTTGTGTCCCCCCACATACGGGGAGGGGGACATATTGATTTTGGTGTGGATCCCTTTTATTGTCAGCGTTGATGTAGGCATTGGTGTCAGCGTCAACTATTTCTTGACTGCACAATATCTTGTGAACCAGTGGTTGGATATTTACCAAATTTGCATGGATATAGAGTTGGGACATACCAAAGTTTTGTTGACCTTGACCTAATTTTCAAGGTCAGAGCAGTAGATAAACCGAAAATTCAGTGACACTTTCTCGTCTGCACCATGTCTTTTGAATCAGTGTTTGGATTCTTACCAAATTTTCATGAATATATAATTGGGACATAACAAAGAACTGATTAGATTTTGGTTACCTTAACCTTCTTTGCAAGGCCAGAGCAATAGAAAAACTGAAAATTCAAGATAGGGGAACATGTTTTCTCTGAAAACACTGTTACTAGTTTGCTTATCCCTTTATGAAAACTTATGTACTGCATTCTTCTTATCACTGGCCCTAACATATGAGCCAGCACATGACAAAACCTACATTATAACCTATGTGGCCAGCAAAGACTCAGATCAGCCTGCACATCCACCCAGTATGGCAGTGGTTCTTGTTTATCCCTCTGAAAGGCGCATGCGACCAGTGAAGACTGATCAGACTAAACAGATGGGCAGGCTTATCTGAGTCTTCGTTGGTCATACAAGTCTTATTGTAGGTGGCTCATAAACATGTATTATTTGAAAAGAAATAAGAGAAATACCAATACTTTTTGGTTTACAAATGCCTTCTTGTGATTCTAAGGAATATCACTTTGATTAAGAATACAAATGTTATGTGTCATCCTCTCATAGCTCCAGATAAAGAGGTTGGGAGATCTAGGCCCAGTTGTTCAGAGCGTCGTTAGCTTAACGAGCTCGTTAAGGGTCATTTCGTTAACTGTTTTAGCGGATTCAATGCACAATATTCTGATATTTTTTGCTGAAAAAATGTGAGTAGCTTTTGCACTGCAAAAGCTACTCACATTTTTTCAGCAAAAAAATTCAGTATATTTGCGTATCACTTGATGTAAATTTTAACAAATCGTTAACTAACAACATCGTTAGCTTTGAACAACCGAGCCCAGGTAAATATTATTCATTTTTCTCCACAAAAACATGTAGGTACTCATTAGAAGTACAACATGCTTTTGGAGAAATAAGAAAAATGTCAGTATTTTTTTGTTGAAAAATGTTCCTTATCTTGATGTTTTGGTTTAGATGATTTTGATGTATCATATTGTGTATCTTATCAGTGTATTACCATATTTACCCAAAGTATTGGGACACCTTGTCTACTTACATACTTGTCATAAAATTTGAAATAGTTCATTCTACTACAAATGCACCTCTTGATATGTCTAAAATTTAAATTGCTGTATGTATGGCAAACAGTGTAGACTGGGATCAGATGCCGCATTTGCAGCATCTGTTCTGGGTCTACATTGTTTGCAAAGGCCTATCTGTCCAAATACTTAGGGTTACCAGGTATTATGGTATACTGTATTTGTCCTTCCATGTCTCTATTTGTGTTATCATATTTACCTGAGCAAAGTGTGCACCCAGATCAGCTGCCATTCTGCAACAACTGACCAGGGTCTATACTGTTTGCCACTCATGCAGTAGTTATTAGACATATCACAAGCAGGGCTCCATAGCGCAGTTGGTAGCGTATCTGACTGCAGAACCAGGGATCGCAAGTTTACATCCCAGCTCAGCCACATAACTTTCATGGAGATTGATCATGAAACCATTTTTACACTCATTCTCCCCTTCCACTGATTCAAGAAGGGTACTTGTCAGTTACTGGGGAAAGTGTGTGCACACATACTGGTCAAATTTTAGGATATGCACAGTAAATAAGTGTCCCAATATTTCAGGGCCCAGTTGTTCAAAGCGTCGTTAGCTTAACGAGCTTGTTAGTGGTCAAAATGTTAACTGTTCTAGTAAGTACAATATCTAATTCACAGGTATTTTTGCTGAAAAAATGTGAGTAGCTTTTGCAAATGCAAAAGCTACTCACATTTTTTCAGCAAAATATTAGCGTACATGCCATATTAAAAGATTGAAGTTTTAACGATACGTTAACTAACGACATTGTTAGTTTCGAACAACTGAGCCCAGGTTAATACAGTACATAATATCTCGTCCAATATTTTACTTACTGCACTATCTTGTATTTCAGATAAAGAGAAGCAAGCGGAAAATTGCATCAACAAACTGTGGACATATATTCTGTAATGAGTGTATAGAAAACGCAGTGAGATCACAGTCATGTTGTCCTGTGTGTCGGAAAAAACTAACACTCAGACAGTTCCATCTTCTACATATTTGAACAACTTAGTCTGAGACATTGGTGCTACAGATTGCTTCCAAATAAATCATAGCCCAAGATAAGAGAAAGAAAACATATGTTGTGGCACTCATTAGAAGCGCCTTGGTGAGATGCTTTTAATGATTACCCACGTGTGTTTTCATGTAGAAATAAGAAAAAATATTTTATTTTGATATTCCTTATCTGGACCTATGAAATAAACAATTTGTTCTTAGCTAGTCTGTACAAAAGTACAAGAAGAGATATATTGCACTATCCATTGTGTTGGCTTCTACAGGTGTTAATGTTTTACATTAAAATTTTTAGAAGTTATATTATCACAACACTGCGGTGGATTTAGTTAAGATTTGGGGAGATACTAGCTTTTGGTCCAATGTTTTATACAATGCTTACCTCTCCCCTGCCTATGTTCTAGAAGCATCCAGGTGGCCAAATAGTTAGCACTCACGACTTCGGATCACAAGGTCAGGGCCCAGTTTCAAAACTAACGATGTTGTTAGTTAACATATCATTAAAACTTTGATCATTAAATATGGCATATGGCATACTTGCTATTATTTTTGCTGAAAAAAATGTGAGTAGCTTTTGCATTTGCAAAAGCTGCTCCCATTTTTTCAGCAAAAATACCTGTGAATTAGATATTGTATTTACTAAAACAGTTACCGTTTTGATTACTAATGAGGTCGTTAAGCTAACGATGCTTTGAACAACTGGGCCCTGGAGTTCAGAGTGCTCAAGTCTGAATTCAACTTTTGACAGTCACTGTGTTCTAGAGATCAAGGGAGCAAGAGAAAACTGGGGGTAGCATATTAAAAAAAAAAAAAAAAAAAAAAAAACAGCCAGTATCTGATTAACCCTAGTCCTGCTGAACCCAGATATGCCCTGCCTTTGAAAACAGTGAAGATTCAGATCAGTTGGTTTCTGTAGAAGCCAGCTGATCTGGATCTGCACTGTTCGTTATTCAATAAGTGAATTTGTATCAACAACTTGGCTCAAGCAAACTGATTGGCTAAAAATTAGAAGTGGGCATGGCATTTTAATTAATTCAGCATGGCAAGAGTTAAAAAATGCTAGTATCTGCTGTACAAAAGCTGGCACATTTTTTCCCTGAAAAGCAAAATCATTATAGTTATACCCTGCAAACTGTGTTTGGGGGATATACTATTTTCATGTCCGTCCGTCCGACCGTCTGTTATGTTTTGGCTTTTGAGTGGGAGGTATCTAATAAGCATTGCTTATTGACATTTCTTGTTGAATCTATTACAGTTGACCCTCGTTATCTTGAACTCGCTTATCTCAAATAACTGCTTATCTTGAAGTGAAAATCTTATCCCTGCCTAAATATGAAAATCTAACAACAAGTAAAAAATATTGTGGAAAAGAGGAGAAATTGCTCCTTAGGAGCAGTTTCTCCTCTTTTCCACAATATTTTCGATATATCTCTAACATCAAGAGTCCAGTTACATATAAATTTGTTAAATGTGGTTGTTCGAATTATTTTTTCCTCAATTCTGAAAATCTGATATGTCGAGGTACTGATATCTCAAAGTGTTTCAGAGGGTCCCTTGGAATTCAAGGTAACGAGAGTCGACTGTATATGTAAAATATTAAATGTCACTATTGGCTCAATGACTTCATTAATCCTCAAAGCATTAAGTAACATTGTAACAGACAACATTCAAAAAGGAAAACAAGGCTTGAAATTTGATGTTAATTGTCCGTAAGATGATTCACATGAAATATCAAGCCTTGTTTAAAGGTAAAAATAAATATTTCAGAATGTCATTTTCTACAGTCGTGATACGCACTTTAAGGATTGTAATTGCTATCAATGCTTATAACAAATTGGATATTTTATCTCTGAAATAATATATTTAGTTGGGCCTGTTAAATAATGGAATTATTTGCGGGGCCATTTTTTGACAAGAAAGCAGTGTCCTGCCAGTCTGAAGCCTGTTTTGTTCTGATGTTTACTCATAGATTTGTAATGATTTTTGCATCACGAAAACATGCCTATATAATTTTGACCCCCTTAAACCCCTCGTTTATATAGTAAAACTGGAGTTTACAGGGGTATACATTATTTTTCTTATTTCTGCTCAAAAACATAGATTTGGGTACTTGTTAGAACCACCTCTGTGAGGCGGTTCTAACGAGTACCCACAATCTATGCTTTGAGAGGAAAATGAAAAAAAAATCAGGATTTTTATCTGAAAACTTTCAGTTTTTGGTGGTGAAATTTTCAATATATTTGAATAGGCATGTTTTCGTAATGCATCTGTTTGGGACCACTTGGTCTTATAGGTGCATAGTTTTGTAATGGACTGATGCAAATGTTGGCAAATGGATGGACAGAAGAGTGGATGCATATTTCAGTTCTGCAGCAGCAGGCTTTACACCTAATGGCACCACCAACTTTAGTTGGCAGTACCAAATGGTAAATGTTTGCCACCAGAAATGTTGTTTTCTTCTTAAAGACCCCCACCACCTCAGACACATGATAGTAATGAGGTACAGTGTATAATGCTTTGAATGTCTTGTCATACAGACATATATGCATTGGTATTGGGAAGCTCTTATGCAGGGCTGTGGAAATACCATGCCTGACTTGTCCAATCTGGCCCATTTCCCTGAGGACAAAAAGTAAGAAATTTCAGCTTACTTGTCCTGGGACAAGGACTTCATAGCTCTTGCTAAAAAGTGTATCCAGAATATGAAACATGAGAACATGGGTTTAATTCAAGAATTGCACTTATGGTTAATGTTATTATTTCCAACACTTTCATTTTTTTTCTTAAATTTTGCTTTTTGTGCGTTTGTTTTAAAAAGTACTTGTAATGGTAAAACAGTGTAGATCCTGATCCAACACTCCTTCAGGATCAGTCAGATCTGGGTCTGCACTGTTTCATTTGCATATGCCATTTTATCAGATAAGTTGGTGTATGAAATTTGATCATGAAATGATTACTATTGTCATTTTCCCTATTATGTTGACCAGGACTGTCTGTCCCAATATTTAGTGTGAATATGGTATGTCATGTCATGCTCAAAGATACAGTGAACCCTCTTTAAAAAAACACCATTTTGGCAAGGTCAAGCGAAAAAGTGCCTTCGAACATGTACAGATTCAGATCATCCTGCGTGGCCTCGGTGGATCAGTAGGATGCGCCGTCCGACTGGAGACCAGGAGGTTGCATGTTCAACCCCCACCGAAGTCGGCAACATTCTTTTGTGGAGATTGATCATGAAATATTTTCTATGGTCATTCTCTTCCTTCTGCTGATTCAAGAAGGGCAGTTGCCAGTTTCTGGCAAAAGAATGTGCACAATACTGGTTAACCGCTTAGAGGACTAAGCCTGCCCAGTAATCGTGTGGTTAGGTAATCTGACCGCGCTCGACATGACCCCATTGGGTTGACTGGGCCGTAAAACCTCAACACAAACAAACAAATAAAAAAAGATCATCCTGTGCATGCGCAAAGCATCATCCAGGGCCCCGTTGTTCAAAGCGTTGTTAGCTTAACGAGCTCGTTAAGGGTCATTTAGTTAAATGTTTTAGTGGATTCAATATACAATATTCTGATATTTTTTGCTGAAAAAATGTGAGTAGCTTTTGCAATGCAAAAGCTACTCACATTTTTTCAGCAAAAAATTTCAGCATATTTGCATATCTCTGGATGTAAATTTTAACGAATCGTTAACTAACGACGTCGTTAGCTTTGAACAGCTGGGCCCTGGGCTTTTGCTGTCTGCGTGTATCCGAAGAGGCCAGCCTCTGTGGCTCAATTGGGTGTGTCATGTGGCCGGTCTTTAGCTTTGAACAACTGGGCCCAGGCCTTTGCTCTCCATATATTCTGTAGTATCCAATGATTCTGTTAACAGACAGTGAATGCCCCGATCAGACTGCAGATGCAAATGCTGATCTGGGCCCAGTTGTTCAAAGCATTGTTAGCTTAACGAGCTCATTAAGGATCATTTCGTTAACTATTTCAGCAGATTCAATGCACAATATTCGGATATGTTTTGCTGAAAAAATGTGAGTAGCTTTTGCACTGCAAAAGCTACTCACATTTTTTCAGCAAAAAATTTCAGCATATTTGCATATCACGCGATGTAAATTTTAACGAATCGTTAACTAACGATGTCGTTAGCTTTGAACAGCTGGGCCCTGGGCTTTTGCTGTCTGCGTGTATCCGAAGAGGCCAGCCTCTGTGGCTCAATTGGGTGTGTGTCATGTGGCCGGTTTGATCCCTGCCAGGTCAGGCAACATACTTTAGTTGAGATTAATCATGAGATTTTCTATGGTCATTCCCTCCCTTCCCCTAATTCAAGAAGGGTAGTTGTCAGTTTCTGGCAAAAGAATATGCACAAGTACTGGGTAATTGCCTAGAGGAATAAGCCTGCCCAGGAAAACGTGTTGTTAGGTAAACTGACTGTGCTCAAACAAATATCCAAAGACAGGTTTTCGCATGGCGTGGCCAATTTGTTCCCAAAGATGTGCCATTAAAATTAATTTGTTGTAATAAAGAATTCTGAACATGTAGAAAGGCGTTCTTTAATTCTTATTTCCTCAAACAACATGCTTTAGATATTTGATAGAATGGCCTCGGTGTCAGCTGATTCCATCATATATCCAAAACATTGGTTTCTTGTTGTGGATCTGATTGTATCAGTTCCTGAGTTCTCTTGTTTACTTGGTAGATAAAAATTTAGCTAAAATTGTTCTGATCGGAAGTCAAGATGTCTGTCTTGAAAATCTATTTTGCCTCGAAACTTGATAGGAAGTATCAGGATGGCTTGTAGATCAAATACAGTAAAAAAATCATTCCAGTCGGAAATCCATGATGGCCTCCAAGGTCGCCATCTTGAAAATGTATTTTGAAGTTCTCCTCCTGAAGCCGTCCTCGGTGGCTCAGTTGGATGCATGTCAGATTTATGATCAGGAGGTTGCAGGCTCGACCCCCGTGCCGTTGGTAACATTCTTTCGGGAGATTTGATCATGAAATATTTCTATGTTCATTCTCTCCCTTCAGTTGTCAGTTTCTGGCAAAAGAATGTGCACAAACCTGGTTAACTGCTTAGAGGACTAAGCCTGCCCAGTAAAAGTGTGGCTAGATAAACGCTTGACATGACCCCCATTAGGCTGACTGGGGCGTAAAACCTTAACACAAACAAACCTGACACTGACATTCCAGCATTCTTCACATCTGTGTTTTGTAATCAGGACTTGTTGTTTTCCTTCTTAAATGCCAGATGTAGAGTATACTGGGAAAAAAAGGCTCTGGTTAGTCTGCTTATCAGAGCTCTAGATAAGATGATAATTTGTGTCTTTTTGGTCCAACCTGGCAGGGTCATCAACATTCTTTAGTGGAGATTGATCTTGAAATATTTTCTACGGTCATTTTCTCCCTTCCACTGATTCAAGAAGGTCAATTGTCAGTTTCTGGCAAAAGAATGTGCACAATTCTGGTTAACCACTTAGAGGACTAAGCCTGCCCAGTAAAAGTGTGGTTAGGTAAAATGACCGTGCTTGACATGACCCCATTGGGTTGACTGGGCCGTAAAACCTAAACATAAACAATGAGTGTCTTTGGCACCAGATCCTACCTTGCGTGTACTCAGTGGAATTGCCTGGTCACTGAAATTCCAGTGTCCCTTTTCCTTTGTCAACCTGAATAAATTAAGATGCCACATGCACTTCTAATTTCCAGCCAATCTGATAACTTGATCCAGGTTTTTGATAGAAATTCACATATTTAATGACAAACAGTGCAGATCCAGATCAATTGGCGTCTTCAGAAGCCAACTGATCTGGATCTACACTGTTTGCTAAGACAGGGCATGTTGTGGCCAGCAAGAGAAGGGTTAACATTTGCTTTGGTGCAGTATTTATGGATTACTCCCTTTGTGCTACAGCATATGCCGGTGTGGTCCTCTTTTGCTTGATGTGGTCTTAGCTCTAGACAATCTAGAGGCCTGATAAATATGTTTTCATATTTCTCTCTTTACCCTTTCTGGTCGGGAGATCGAAAGGGATACCTGTGCAAACAGTGTAGATCCAGATGAGATGGCTCATAATGAGCCATCTCATCAGGATCTACACTGTTTGCCATTCCTTTCTTATTATAAATTAAAACCCTTATTTGCTGCTACAAATTCAAAGATGGAAGAGGCCACTATAGAACTCATGGGTGAAAGTTAAAATGTGTAATGATACTTATGACAGAGTCCAATCTAGGCTGCTTTTTTACACCCCTGTTGCATTCTTAATGGTCCTGGTCCACTTTTGAAAGTCTGGTGCATCCAGGTGACCCAAAAATGCAAACTCTGACGTTTTTCTGACATGACAGTTCGCGGTCACATAAAGGATTTTGAACTATATGTTATTTCTTTGACTGGTTTCAGCTAAGCAATTTTTACACTTTCAGTCCTGCACACCAAAATATACACCTTTGCAAACAGTGTAGATCTTGATGAGACGGCTCATAACGAGCTGTCATCAGGATTTACACTGTTTGACATTTGGTTTGGGATTTTTGAATGACGCCCTCATCTGCAACAATGGATATGTCCAAAATCAAAGATAGATGAGTCAACTTCAGAAACTCGGGTGAAAGTGTTTACCCTTGTCATGCTGAATAAATAAAGATGCCACACCCACTTTTAATTTTAAGCCGTTCAGATTTATTGATCCTGATTGTTGCTATAAATTCACATGCTAAATGGCAAACAGTGCAGATCCAGATCAGTTGGCTTCTTCAGAAGCCAACTGATCTGGATCTTTTGACCCCCTTAAACCCCAATTTTATATGGTAAAACTGGGGTTTACAGGGGTATACATTATTTTTCTTATCTCTGCCCAATACATAGACTGGGTACTTGTTAGAACTGCCTCGTTGAGGCAGTTCTAACAAGTACCCACAATCTATGTTTTGAGCAGAAATATGAAAAAGATCAGAATTTTATTTTTTTGGTGGTAAAATTTTCAGTATACTGTATTTGAATAGGCATGTTTTCATAATGGTATCCCTGATTTCGGCAACAGCAAGATTTCTTCAGCATGGAAGCTATCAGCATGACTAAACTATCAAAACAGATGGAAAACTGTTATGTCTTGATCGATGGAAAAATAATAGGGCAAGAAAAAAACGAATAAAACACTAGTACACATACTTTGTAGTAAAACAGGATTGCAGCTTTGCTTTTTGGCGTAAAAAGTGCTGACCTAGGTAAATTACCAGTAGTCTTGTTTGAAAAATAAATGGGCCATTGGGTCACAATTGAGGAAGTTATTGGTTAAGCTGTCATTAGAATCCATTACAAAAACACGCCTAATCAAATAAATTGAAAATTTTACCACTAAAAACTGAATGTTTTCAAATAAAAAAATCTGATTTTTTAAAATATTTTTGCTCAAAACATAGATTATGGGTACGCGTTAGAACCGCCTCGCTGAGGCGGTTCTAACGCTTACCCACAATCTATGTTTTTGAGCAGAAATAAGAAAAATAATGTATACCTCTGTAAACCCCAGTTTTACTATATAAAAGTGGGGTTTAAGGGGGTCAAAATTATATAGGTATGTTTTCGTGATGCACCCCAGAAAGGCATACATATGTATGACGGGTATCTGTATTTGTGGAGAAGTAAGAAAAACGTACTTAATCTTCTGCATTTCGCCAAGAGAGCTGCTACTTTGTAGCGATATCATAATAAGATCTGACAGCTTGATGAGGGATTGTTTTTAACCCTTAAAGCACCAAGAAAAATTTGTAGCAGACGACATTTTTATTATTATTTTTTTTTTTAATTTTTCAAAGAAAACAAGTCTTATATATCATTCACACGAAATATCATGACTTTTTTTCTTTGAAAAATTAAAAAAAAAATATATATATATTTCAAAATGTCGTCTGCTGCAGTTGTGATTGATGCTTTAAGGGTTAAAACCATCTAACAAGGAGTACACTAGCCAATATTTATATCAGTCTACATGTTGCTGAGTTAGTCTGTATCATCTAGCTTTCTGTAAATTAAGGACAACCAGTTTATTTATGTGATGCTGGATGAATTAAATAGTACCAATAAGAAAACATGCCTATTAAAATACCTCCAAAAACTGAACATTTTCAGATAAAAAAAACACTGATATTTTTCATATTTCTGATCAAAACATAGATTGTGGGTACTCGTTAGAACCGCCTCGCCGAGGCGGTTCTAACGAGTGCCCACAGTCTATGTTTTTGAGCAAAAATAAGAAAAATAATGTATACCCCTGTAAACCCCAGTTCTACTATATAGAAGTGGGGTTTGGGTCAAAATTATATAGGCATATTTTCATTATGGCTGTTTGTTTATACAGCAATTATAAGCTGCCAAAATAAATCAGATAAAAAGGCCATTCATACTGTTAGAAATTTTACTTTTTTTCTGAAATACTGGCGAAATGCAGAGGATTATACTTTCTGTTAAAAGTAATTTGTCTCTAGATGAGAGAAATACAACGAACCCTCGTTACAAGGATGGCATTTGTTCCCAAAGGCGTTGCCATTAAAATGAATTTGCTGTTGTAAAGAATCTTTAAACGCAGCAGAACGGTATGTAAGAAAGGGCTTGTTTTATTCTTATTTCCTCACAAAACATGTTTCTCTTCGTTTTAAATACAATGTGCATTTCTGGTCACCAAAGGTTTTATGCTACTAAATTTATCAGTTTAATGAATTTTGTCATTGTATCGAGTGCCTGTATAAAGACTCTACTGAGCTGCGTAAGTCTCATGTGGAGATTGATCATGAAATATTTTCTACGGTCATTCTCTCCCGCTGATTCAAGAAGGGCAGTTGTCAGTTTCTGGCGAAAGAATGTGCACAGTACTGGTTAACCGCTTAGAGGACTAAGCCTGCCCAGTAAACGTGTGGTTAGGTAAACTGACCGCGCTCGACATGACCCCATTGGGTTGACTGGGCCGTAAAACCTCAACACAAACTCATTAGAATCACCTCTGTGAGATATATGAATATCTGTAACATTTTTGTGAATGAGAAGAATACATTACGAAAACATGCCTATTCAAATATACTGAAAACTTTACCACCAAAAAATGAAAATTTTCAGACAAAAAAATCCGATATTGTTCATATTTCTGCTCAAAACATATATTGTGGGTACTCGTTAGGCGGTTCTAACGAGTACCCACAATCTATGTTTTGAGCAGAAATAAGAAAAATAATGTATACCCCTGTAAACCCCAGTTTTACTATATAAAAGTGGGGTTTAAAGGGGTCAAAATTATATAGGCATGTTTTCATGATAAGTTGTCGAAAATAGAAAGCAGTTGATCACATAGAGCTGTTAATGTGGATAATGTTTGTTTACTCAGAATCAATAAAAGATGAGCAGAGTTTTAACCAGTTTGTTGATTGTCAAGAACTCCGCCTTCCTCAGGTCTACAGATAAATAAGAGTACACCAAAATCTCTTCTCGTTGGCTCAGTTGGATGCACGTCCGACTTTCATTCAGGAGGAAGTGGGTTCGATCCTCACCGGGTCCGGCAACAATCTTTCATGGAGATTGATCATGAAATATTTTCTACGGTCGTTTTCTCCCTTCTGCTTATTCAAGAAGGGCAGTTGTCAGTTTCTGGCAAAAGAGTGTACACAAATACTTGTTAACCGCTTAGATGACTAAGCTTGCTCAGGAAAAGTGTGGTTAAATAAACTGACCGGCTCGACATGACTCTAATGGGTTGACTGGGCCGTAAAACCTCGATCAATAACACTGGAATCCAGCAGCCATGTTGTATCCAAACAATGGGGATGGTCGGATGTGGCAAAGGTGTGCATTTTTTGTCTATGGGGCATCCAACTGATATTGGCTTACAGATGGGCAAGGCCTGCTGTCCTTGTAGCAGGTAAGGATAGAGGGGGGAATTTTTTTTTATTTTTCTGTTTCTTCACTTTCCAGTTCCTCGTTCTTCCCTGTCCCTCTCTTTCATCTCTACTATCTCTTTTCTCCTTTTTTCATGGAGACGACAGTAAATGATCCACAAGGGTTGACGTGTCGTTAAACTTCAACGCAATGTATCCCAAACAAAAATGTATAGAATAGATGAAAGCCAGCCCTGATGATCAGGAGGTTGTTGGTTCTATCCCAGCTGGGTCTGGCAACATTCTTTTGTAGAGATTGATCATGAAATATTTTTTACGGCCATTCTCTCTCTTCCACTGATGCAAGAAGGGCAATTGTCAGTTTCTGGCCAAAGAAGTTACACAAATACTGGTCAGCTTGTTAGAGGACAAAGCCTGCCCAGGAATAGTGTGGCTTGATAAACTGACTAGCTCGACATGACCCTGATGGGTCGACTGGGCTGTAATACCTCAACTCAGTCAATAGAATAGATTAAAAAATGTCCATGTAATTTCTATATCATCTATAAATTTTGGTTTGGATACAACATTTTTGGTGTCCACTTCCAAAACCATGCTGTAATGAATCATGTTATATAAAGGAATTTCTGTCGTTCTTCAGGTCTCCAAGGTAAATGTATATTGAGTATACCAGCATACCAAGTACTGTATTTACCCTTCATGTATTTGGAATCCTTTACTTGTCCTAAAATTTGATGCGTCTAAAAACTATGGTAAATGTCCTAAAATTTTGTACACCAAAGTGTCTGACAAAACAGCATATACAAACAGTGTAGACCCAGATCAGACTGCTCCAGAAGGAGCAGTCTGATCAGGGTCTACACTGTTTGCCATTCAGCTTGGTATTTTAAGGAACAACTGCATAAAAATCAAAATTTGGGCTATAAAGGTATGGAATAAAGTATTTGAAATTTTAGGACATTTACCGTACAGTATGAGTGGCCATATATAGACCTTGATCAGACACTACATTCTGTGGCATCTGACCTGATCTATACTGTTTGTTCAGGCATACTATCTATACCCTATGCGTTTGGGACACTTCACCTTACTGTACTTGTCCCGAAAATTGAACAAGTGCCTTTTAATACAGGTTGATGTATCTAAAACTGCTGGATGAGTGGAAACTGTGTACATCCTGATTAGATGCCACATTCTGTCCTATCTGATTTAGGTCTACTCGGATCTGTCTGTCCTAATACTTATGGTATATACGGCAAAGAGTGGGGATAAAAGGGCATTTTTTTTTCAACCAAAATTATTGATATTCATGAAAACGTGTGGTTACTCAGAAGTTCCACACTGATTTGTTTCTAAAGAATACTCACAACATTTTTCATGGATAAATAAGAGAAATATTCATATGGATACCGCAACCCCCCCCCCTCCCCCCACATCCCCCGACACCCCCACCCCCCCTTATCGAGAGCATAATCTTCACTGGACTCCCTTTGGATAGCCAGTGAAGTCTCTGCAGGTGAACAACTCAGAAAGCACAGATCTGAGTGCAGGAGTACATATGTCCAAAGATATTTTCTTATGCTGCAGGTCAAATATGAATTTAACTTCCTGGTTATGTGTCTAACAAATGGCAGCTGAATGGCAAACTGCTGATCAAACAGGTTTAGGAATAGATCTGTGTCTACACTGTTCACCCTGACCTCTGTGTTGGAATACTTGGATACAAACACTCACATATTGAAGCAGTGTGTAATGCACAATAACCATAACTCATTCTACAAGAACGCTTCATTTGAATGAGCAGTTATCACCCTTCCATCATCTTGATGTTCATAACCAAAATACTGTTGGCAATAAACGACCAGACTGCATGTATACCCAGGCTGGTTCCTGGTTTTTTTTTTTTTTTTTTTTTTTTTTTTGCTCATACCTCGAAGATAATTTTATCGTGTCATAAACCATTGCATAGAGCCTTTCATTACCCAACAAATACACAACGTAGCAACAACGTCGCTGCAACGTCGTGACGTTGCAGCGACGTTGTAACGACGTTGTGTGTTTGCTGGGTATTACCCTTCCGTCATGTTGATATACTGTATTTACCCTAAATGTTTCCCACCTTAAATCCTTGCTATGCTTGTCTAAACATTTGAAGAAATCCAGTTACTCTTTGCTGATATGTCTAAAATGTGCTAGATGAATGGCAAACAGTTTGGACCAAATGCTGCATTCTGGCATCTGTTCTTGGTCTACACTGTTTGCTCAGGCGTGTCTGTCCCAGTACACAGGGTAATTAAGGTTTACAGAAATAATCCATCCATGATATGAAATGTGACAGGCTACTTTCTTATAGTAGATCATTGAATGAGGTTGAGGAATTGGTACAGCGCGTATTGTTTCAAGGTTACAGTATAACACATTTTTTTAAATTTATTTCCGGCTAACTCGGATTATTTCGAGGTTACAATTTAAACCAAATTTCGATAGAGTTATTGCTTATTAACCCATTTATGCCTAGCGTCTCACAAACGAACGTTATTGGCAATCAGTGTAGACCTGGATCAGACGCCGCAGATCGGGGCGTCTTATCAGGGTCTACACTGTTTGCATTAAATACGGGAATTTCTATAAAACAAGGTAATAATCAAAATTTATCAGACACCCCTTTTACTGGAAGTCGACCTGTCCAAAAACAAAAAGAATGTTATAACCCTTTAAAGATTTCGAAAAAGTTTGAAAACATACACAATCTGATACATAGAGTTATGTCCCTTGATTGCTAAAGACGCCTATAATTAACCTTGTTTGCTGCATAGCTCCATCGGTTTTATTGGATCTTCCTTAAAGTTGCAGATGATGGGGACATGGATATGTTAAGAGTTATGTCCTCCAGATTAATGAATTTTGCAGACATTGAATAACCTTGACCTACTTTTCAGCACAGATGAGCGTTAAAGACCACCATGGTCCTCTTGTTTTGCTGTTATATCTCAGGCATATATGTGCTCGCGTATGATATTGTTGATCCATAGCGTTTGTACGATGTCCGACAAATGCTACGTCACAAACCGATGCGGTCATGTGCTAAAATAGTTGATGACCCATTTTAAAATTCGGACAAACATTCCACAAACATGGCTCTAGTTCATTTCAATCTATTTTCCTCCGTGAATTTGATCAACATTGCCAGTATTTTCAGTCGTACCGGACTAATGCAGCCCCATTTAGAGCTTTAATTTGTATTGTTGACAACACCAACATAAACCAACTTTATTTAGTTTATTCCATCCGACGGTTGGCCTTACGACTTTAAAGGACTGACGTATTAATTACTCTAAATTTGCACATCATATGATCCACAACGTCAGACATCACGAAAACACGCCTGTATAATTTAGACCCCCTTAAACCCCACTTTTATACAGTAAAACTGGGGTTTATAGGGGTATAAATTATTTTTTCTTATTTCTGAAACACATAGATTGTGGGTATTAGTTAGAACCGCCTCGACGAGGCGGTTCTAACGAATACCCACACTCTATGTTTTAAGCGGAAATATGAAAAAATATCAGCGTTTTTAGCTCACCTAAGCACGAAGTGCTCAAGGTGAGCTATTGTGATCGCCCTGTGTCCGGCGTCCGTCGTGCGTCGTCCGTCGTCAACAATTTACTTAAATGACACCGCCTCATAAACCGGCGAATGTGTTTTAAATAATTTCACAGGAATGTTCCTTGGGTGACCCTCTACCAAAATTGCTAAAATGGTTCCGCTCCGCTGAACAAAATGGACACCAAAGCTGAAAATAGAAAACCTTTAAACGACGTCTCGTCCTAGGCCAATAGCCAGATTTCAAAATAACTTCACAGAAATGTTCTTTGGGTGACCCTGTACCAAAATTGCTGAAATGGTTCCACTCCGCTGAACAAATTGGCCGCCAGAGTTAAAAATAGAGAAACCTTTAAACGACATCTCTTCTTAGGCCAATGGCCTGATTTCAAAATAATTTCACAGAAATGTTTCTTTGGTGACCCTCTACTAAAATTGCTGAAATGGTTCCGCTCCACTGAACAAAATGGCCACTAAAACTAAAAATAGAAAACCTTTAAACGACATCTCCTCCTAGGCCAATGGCCCGATTTCAAAATAACTTCTCAGAAATGTTCGTTGGACGATCCTCTACCAAAATTGCTTAAATAGTTCCGCTCCGCTGAACAAAATGGCCGCCAGAACTAAAAATAGAAAAACCTTTAAACGACCCCTTCTCGTAGGCCAATGGCCCGATTCCAAAATAACTTCACAGAAATGTTCTTTGGGTGACCTTCTACAAAATTGCTAAAATAATTCCGCTCCGCTGAACAAAATGGTCGCCAAGGCTAAAAATAGAAAACCTTTAAACGACATCTCCTCCTTTGCCAATGGCCCGATTTTAAAATAATTTCGCAGAACTGTTCTTTGGGTTACCCTCTACCAAAATTGCTAAAATAGTACAAAATGGCCGCCAGAGCTAAAAATAGAAAAAAAACTTTAAACGACATCTCTTCTTAGGACAATAGCCCGATTTTAAATAATTTCACAGAAATTGTCCTTGGGTGACCCTCTACCAAAATTGTTAAAATGGTTCCATTGCACTGAACAAAATGGCCGCCAAAGTTAAAAATAGAAAAAAAAAAAACTTTAAACGACATCCCCTCCTGGGCCAATAGGTTGATTTTAAAAAAAATCGCAGAAATGTTCCTTGGGTTATCCTCTACTAAAATTGCTAAAATGGTTCCGCTCCGCTGAACAAAATGGCCGACAGAGCTTAAAAATAGAAAAAAAAACAACCTTTAAACGACATCTCCTTCTAGGCCAATAGCACGATTTCAAATAATTTCACAGAAATGGTCCTTGGGTGACCCTCTACCAAAATTGTTAAAAAGGTTCCGTTCCACTGAACAAAATGGCCGCCAAAGTTAAAAATAGAAAAAAAACCTTTAAACGACATCCCCTCCTGGGCCAATGGGTTGATTTTAAAAAAATCGCAGAAATGTTCCTTGGGTTATCCTCTACTAAAATTGCTAAAATGGTTCCGCTCCGCTGAACAAAATGACCGACAGAGCTTAAAAATAGAAAAAAAAAAAATAAAATAAAAACCTTTAAACGACATCTCCTAGGCCAATGGCCCGATTTCAAATAATTTCACAGAAATGTTTCTTGGGTGACCCTCTATCAAAATTGCTAAAATGGTTCCACTCCACTGAACAAAATGGCCGCCAAAGCTAAAAGTAGAAAACCTTTAAACGACATCTCCTCCTAGGCCAATGGCTCGATTTCAAAATAATTTCACATAAATGTTGCTTGGGTGACCTTCTATCAAAATTGCTAAAATGGTTCCGCTCCGCTGAACAAAATGGCCGCCAGAGCTAAGCTTAGCTCAGGTGTGCGATCCAGGTCCATCATGACCCTTGTCTGAAAATTTTCAGTTTTTGGAGATGAAATTTTCTATATATTTGAATAGGCGTGTTTTCGTATTGAACATACCTTCGGACATATGCTGACATTTTTACCCGGCATGCTAAGCGTCAGACTTATGTACCCAATCTAGCATTCTTTATAAATCTATAGCAGGCCGTTATCGGCCCGTCAGGATAGCTGACGGGCCGATAACGGTCTGCTTTAGATTTATAAAGAATGCTACCTGGGTAGGCTCTTGTTTTGTTGCTGTTGTTTACAAAATGTTGACTGTAACCTGATTTTGTATTTTTGCTGCCAAAATATGAGCCGCGCCATTAGAAAACTGCTTTAGTGCATATATGAAGAGCAAAGATTCGGACCAGTCAGCGACATCGCACAATCTGACTAGTGTCGATAGTAAAGTATCAAAGATCTTGTTGGCAGACAGTGAAGTCTCTGATCAACCAGCGCCAATGTCCAGACTGAGTCATACACAATCAATCAAAAGCTATCCGCATATCTCTCGAAGGAATAGTTTCAAATGGCGCGGATCAGTCTTTCTTACAGCAAAAACTTGAAATATCCCGTTTATTATTTTGATCAGAAATTCAATCATAAACAAGAATAAATATCAGTTACTAGACTAGCTCCCGCACCTGCGGGTCCCGTAGCCTAGTGGATAGGTGAGTTAACTCTTAATCCATTAGGCTTCGAGCCCAGCTCGGGTCACATTTGGGAAAGCCAAGTTCTGCTTACGGATGGCCAGGTGGTTTTTTCCCTGGTTCTCCGGTTTCTCCCATCTTTGATAAACGATCGGCTCGATATAAGTGAAATATTCTTGAAACGGCGGTAAAACCCAATTCAAAAAAAAAAAAAAAAAAAAAAAAAAAAAGCTCCCGCACCGAGTGACTAAATTATTAATTTTTTATAATTCTATAATTCTTTTTATATAGACACTGAAATAAAACCAAGGCAATATCTACATGCAAAGATTACGAAGCACTGGTCACCAGGATGACCAATGCTTCATATTTTTAGCGTATTTATATTGCATTTGATTCATTCTACTGTCTATACAGTGAACCTTTGTTTGTACCCAAAGGTTTTGCCATTAACTGAATTTGCTGTTGTATATAATCCTTAATGGGCAGAATGATATGTAAGAAAGACCTTGTTTTTATTATTATTTCCTCACAGAACATACATTTTTGATATTTGTTAGAATCGACTAAGTGAGGCGATCCTAACAATTATCCAAAACATATGTTGCTTGAAGTTTTAATGCAGTATTTTTCATAATTTCACATTAACGGTCACCTCCTGAGCGAAGGTTTCATGACATTCAAATTGTCATTATAACGAATTTTGTCCTTGTATAGAGTGTCGGTATAAAGAGAGTTGACTGTATAAAAGAGAACTAATTCATAAAGTCACTAGGAGAACTAATTCATAAAGTCACTAGGATCTGAAGCCAGTCTTAACAGTTACAAATTACAGTATTCACCCCAAGCAGTGGGACAGACAGGTCTTAGCAAACGGTGTAGACCCAGTTGTAGACCAAAGAATGTGACGTCTTATCAGGAACTACACTGTTTGTCGCTCACACAGTTGTTTAGACACATTAACTCTTTCGGTGCCAAATTTCAGACTACGTCTGTCGTCTGCCTTTTGTTTTTTAAACAAACTATCGCTTGGAAAGACGTTTATATGTAAAGTTGAAAGACTGAATGTCAAACAGCGTAGACCCTGATGAGACAGCTCATGATGAGCCGTCTCATCTGGATCTACGCTGTTTGCAAAAGCCTGTTATCATCGCCTGTGGCAGTGAAAGAGTTAACAGGTAATCAAATTTTCCAAAATCTAGAGGAAGCATGGTAAAGACTTACAGTATCCAAATATTTAGGATAAATACGGAACATTTGCTGGCCAAACTGAATCAGGGGTAAATAAATTGTTTATCAATAAATCTAATCCAGCTGCTTTATCACGCGAGATTTTATCAGTATGCTATAAATGAACCCTATTATTGGGTTAATATTAGGTCATTTACACACGCAGAGAAACTAATCGACTACAGGTACTCATATTAACTCTTAAAGTGCCAATCACAACTGCAGCAAACGACATTTTGCAAGATTCTATTACATTTCAGAGACAATAAGGCTTCATGTGATCGTTTTCTAGCCCAAACGGGCCATTCACAGATAACGTCAAGCTTTATGTTCATCTGCTAGGATAAAAAAGACTTGAGATTTTTGCTGAGACCGTGGTTCTGGATTGAACTTTATATAGGCGGTCATTGAAGACCCACCAAGTTTGCTAAGATCGTAGTTCTGGATTGAACTTGACATAGGCGGTCAATGAAGACCCATCAAGTTTGCTAAGATCGTGGTTCTGGATTGAACTTGACATAGGCGGTCATTAAAGAACCATTAAGTTTGCTGAGATCGTGGTTCTGGATTGAACTTGACATATGCGGTGATTGAAGACCAACCAAGTTTGCTAAGATCGTGGTTCTGGATTGAACTTGACATAGGCGGTCAATGAAGACCCACCAAGTTTGCTAAGATCATGTCTCTGGATTGAACTGGACATATGCGGTAAATAAAGACCCACCAAGTTTGCGAAGATCATGGTTCTTGATTGAACTGGACGTTGGCGGTCGATGAAGACCCACCAAGTTTGCTAAGATCGTGGTTCTGGATTGAACTGGACATAGGCTGTAAATGAAGACCCACCAAGTTTGCGAAGATCATGGTTCTTGATTGAACTGGACGTTGGCGTCATTGAAGACCCACCAACTTTGCTAAGATCGTGGTTCTGGATTGAACTTGACATAGGCGGTCATTGAAGACCCACCAAGTTTGCTAAGATCGTATTTCTGGATTGAACTTGACATAAGCGGTCAATGAAGACACACCAAGTTTGCTAAGATCGTGATTCTGGATTGAACTGGACATAGACGATCAATGAAGACCAACCAAGTTTGCTAAGATCGTGTTTCTGGATTGAACTGGACGTTGGCGGTCAGTGAAGACCTACCAAGTTTGCTAAGATCGTGGTTCTTTATTTAAGTGGACATAGGCGGTCAGTGAAGACCCAACAAATTTGCTAAGATCGTGGTTCTTGATTGAACTGGACATAGGCGGTCAATGAAGACCCACCAAGGTTGCGGAGATCGTGGTTCTTGATTGAACTGGACATAGGCGGTAAACGAAGACCCACCAAGTTTGCTAAGATCGTGGTTCTGGATTGAACTGGACATAGACGGTAAATGAAGACCCACCAAGTTTGCAAAGATCATGGTTCTTGATTGAACTGGACGTGGGCGGTCAGTGAAGACCTACCAAGTTTGCTAAGACCGTGGTTCTTGATTGAAGTGGACATAGGTGGTCATTGAAGACCCAACAAATTTGCTAAGATCGTGGTTCTTGATTGAACTGGACAAAGGCAGTCAATGAAGACCCACCAAGGTTGCGGAGATCATGGTTCTTGATTGAACTGAACATAGGCGATCAACGAAGACCCACCAAAGTTGCAGAGATAGTGGTTCGTGATTGAACTTGGCAAAGGCGGTCAATGAAGATCCACCAAGGCTGCGGAGATCGGGGTTCTTCACTGAACTTGACACAGGCGGTCAATGAAGACCCACCAAGGTTGCGGATATCGTTGTTCTTGATTGAACTGGACATAGGCTGTACATGAAGACCCACCAAGGTTGCGGATATCGTGGTTCTTGATTGAACTGGACATAGACGGTCAATGAAGACCCATCAGGTTGCTGAGATCGTGGTTCTTAATTGAACTGGACATAGGCGGTCAATGAAGATCTGCCGTGGTTCTTGATTGAACTGGACATAGGCGGTCAATGAAGACCCACCGCGGTTCGTGATTGAACTGGACATAGGCGGTCAATGAAAGCCCACCAAGGTTGCGGAGAACATGGTAGACTGTAAATGAAGACCCACCAAGTTTGCAAAGATCATGGTTCTTGATTGAACTGGACGTTGGCGGTCTGTGAAGACCTACCAAGCTTGCTAAGATCGTGGTTCTTGATTTAAGTGGACATAGGCGGTCAGTGAAGACCCAACAAATTTGCTAAGATCGTGGTTCTTGATTGAACTGGACATAGGCGGTCAACGAAGACTCACCAAGTTTGCAGAGATCGTGGTTTTTGATTGAACTTGACACAGGCGGTCAGTGAGGACCCACCAAGTTTGCAGAGATCGTGGTTTTTGATTAAACTTGACACAGGCGGTCAGTGAAGACCCGCCAAGTTTGCTAAGATAGGGGCTCCATGAAGACCCTCCAAGTTTACTTAGATCGTGTTTTTGATTGAACAGGACATAAGCGGTCAATGAAAACCCACCAAGGTTGCCGAGATCGTGGTTCTTGATTAAAATGGACATAGGATGTCAATGGAGACCCATCAGGTTTGCTAATGTCATGGTACTTGATTAAACGACATAGGCGGTCAACGAAGACTCACCAAGTTTGCAGAGATCGTGGTTTTTGATTGAACTTGACACAGGCGGTCAGTGAGGACCCACCAAGTTTGCAGAGATCGTGGTTATGATTAAACTTGACACAGGCGGTCAGTGAAGACCCGCCAAGTTTGCTAAGATCGTGGTTCTTTATTAAACTTTATATTAGCAGTCAGTGAAGACCCACCAAATTTGCTTAGATCGTGGTTCTTGATTGAACTGGACATAGGCAGTCAATGAAGACCCACAAAGTTTGCTAAGATCGTGGTTTTTGATTGCATATTATATAGGTAGTCAATAAAGACCCACCAAGTTTGCTAAGATCGTGGTTCTTGATTGAACTTGACATAGGCGGTAAATGAAGACCCACCAAGTTTGCTAAGATCATTTTCTTGATTGAACTTTATATAGGCAGTCAGTGAAGACTCACCAAATTTGCAGAGAAGTTGAGTCTTGATTGAACTTGACATAAGCGATCCAAGGTTTCTAAGATCGTGATTCTTGATTGAACTTGACATAGGCGGTCAATGAAGATCCACCAAGCTTGCTAAGATCGTGGTTCTTGATTAACATTGACCTTTTTACAAGATAAAATTTTCTTGCCGAAACATTTACAATTTTATAGTGAAAATATTGAAAAATCATTTTCTCAAAATGTATCAAAGACTAATAATTGAAACTTTACCAATATATAATCAAAGAATCAAAGTAGCAAATGCCTTCAATTGCCAAAAAAAAAAAAAAAAAAAAAAAAAAAAAAATACAAAAAAAACAAAAACAAAAACAAAAAAAAAACACAATACAAAAACAAGATACCGTTCAACGATTTCTCCTCTGAGACCGCTGCGCAAATCTTCACCAAACTGCGTTTTGGGCTTTCTGTTGAAGCTACTGAATTTTCTCCAGTTGTCTAGCTCCCTTGGCCAAGATGGCCACAATGTCCGTATATAATAACAATAATTAAAACACTTCCCCGAAATCAAAAACGCGTTGAGGTTGAATACTGGTAGAGTCGAACTTCAATGGCTCGAACATCTTTGGGACGATGGAAATTTGTTCTAGACACGGGTAGTGCGAGCCACTGAGGGTTAATCATAGTGCCAAGTCAAAAGGCAAATGAGGATAATTTAAGGATGTCTCTTCGTTCTTCTGTAAAGTAATTGTAGAGTGTAATAATTAGAATCGCCTCGATGAGGCGTTTCTAATGCGTAAACACAACATACATTTGCATGATAAAATAAGAAAAATTCCTTAAAATATGTTTTCTTGAGCTATCGAAAGAATTTCCTGGGGACTAAAAACTGAGTTCGAATCAGCCACGGAAAACGAGTCATCAACGTTCGAGACATTGAAGTTTTACTGGTATATAGCGCTTGGCACGTGAGGTCTTTCAAGTTTACGCAAAAGATGATCCTAGGTTGATCTTTTTATTTTAACCCATTTATGCCTAGCGTCCGATAAAAGGGACATTGGCAAACAATGTAAACCCAGGTCAGACGCCACAGATCTGATCAGGGTCTACAGTGTTTGCTATAAGTTCAGACTAACAACAATGGTACAATAAAAGCACCCCTAATATAGGAAATGGACCTGTCCAAAAAAATTGAGGTAGAATAGTCCACTCGTAATAAATGGGTTAATGTTAGTGCATCCACTGTTTTAATTAGTTGTTGTGGCAGTATTGGAAAGATGTTGCATGACATCTGCAGTTTCACTTTGGTGAGCGAGTCGTGGCGTCTTCTTCTTCTTCTTATTTATTTATTTATTTAATTATTTATTTATTTAAAATAAGTAACACATTTCAAAATTTCTGCTTTATGTTTTACCAGCATGCCAAGCTGTAATAAACATCGAATCCTGCACATCAGAGAGTGCGTAGAAGTGGCTACTAATTCGTGCCATTTTGTAAAATCGTCAACAATGAAATTCCTGCTTTTTAAAGCCAACATATGGCTATTATCTGGCATAATGTTTTAAAATTAGATATTATTTATAGTACCTTTTAGCATCAAGCATGCTAAATTTGGCTCTAAACCAGATAAAAATTATTGAAATAATATTTCTTCAGAGAACACTTTAGTTTTTAACATTTATTAAAATAAAATGTAATACTATCATCACGAAAACATGCCTATATGATTTTTACCCCCTTAAACCCCACTTTTATGTAGTAAAACTGGGGTTTACGGGGTATACATTATATTTCTTATTTCTGCGCAAAACATAGATTGTAGGAACTCGTTAGAACCGCCTCGACGAGGCGGTTCTAACGAGTACCCGCAATCTATGTTTTGAGCAGAAATATGAAAAAAATATCAGAATTTTTTATCTGAAAATTTTATGTTTTTGGTGGTAAAATTTTCAGTATATAGTTGTGCATCTTGATTGATGTTCTCTGCCATGCTCACAGCTGCTTTCCAGGATGGTGACATTGGTATACCTATTAGGTATCGCTTTGATGGGAAGCTTTTCAACCTAAGAAGGTTGCAAGCCAAGTCCAAGGTACAGACAGAGGTGCTCGACGAGTTCCTCTTTGCTGATGACATGGCAAAGGGTGCTCCGACCAGAAGAGAAGATGCAAAAAGGTGTAGATGAAGTATCTGGCTCCTGTGACAACTATGACTTCACAATCGGCATCAAAAAGACCGAGGTGGTTTATCAACCAGCCCCGGGCAAGCCTTACAAGGAGCCCACCATTACAGTGAAAGGTCAAAGATTGCAAGTGATAGACAAGTTCACCTACCTTGGAAGCACATTGTCAAGAGTCGTGCAAATTGATGATGAAGTCAATGCCAGGATTGCAAAAGCTAGTGCAGCATTTAGCCGACTACGTGGTAGTGTTTGGGATCGAAGTGGAATCAGGCTTAACATAAAGCTGAAAGTCTACAAAGCTGTGGTGCTGCCAACACTATTGTATGCATGCGAAACTTGGACAGTTTACCAACGGCATGCCAAAAGACTGAACTACTTCCATACAAGCTGCCTTAGAAAAGTTTTAAGTGGCAAGTCAGAATTCTAGACACAGAAGTCCTGAAAGAGCAGGGATGCAGAGTGTACATACTCTTCTGAAACTGGCACAGTTAAGATGGACAGGCAATGTTACCAGGATGCATGAGGAACGTTTGCCAAAGAAAATCCTCTATGGAGAACTAGAAATGGGCAAACGCTCCCATGGTGGTCAGAAGAAGCGATACAAAGACACCCTCAAAGCCTCCCTCAAGGATTTCAACATACCAAAAGAAGCGTGGGAACAAATTGCACAGGACCGAGAAAAGTGGCGAGACCTCATCAGAAGAGGTGCTAGTGAATATGAGGCAAAAAGAATCAGCGAAGCCGAACAGAAACGTGCACAGCGCAAAGCCAGAGCTAAAGCATCACCAACAGAGCTGTCTTTCGCTGACCTCTGTTGTTCCTTCTGCAACAGAATTTTAGAGCTAGAATTTATCTAATCAGCCATCTTAGAACACACAAACAGTAGCATTTCTCGTGTGTGATTAAGATTAGTCATTGTCAGTAATGATAGACGAACTATTATTATTATAATTATTATTATTATTATTATTATAATTATTATTATTATTATTATTATTATTATTATTATTATTATTATTATTAGTTGTGCATCAGTGTCCTTGGCTTCGTCATTCCGATTGAAATAATACAAAAAAAAAGATATAAAGAAAAAGTTATTTTGGACATAATATTCACCAGCTGTGTCATTTGTCCATATTTACGGAAAAGGCGCTGAGGGTTGTGTCATTTGAGGTTGCATAAAATCTTGCTATTTTTATTTCATAAATTATGAGCCAATATATGAAACTGAATATATGCCAGTTTTAAATCATTTTCAATATAGAAAGTAATTAGTGGCATTTGTCCTTAAAAGGAAGTGATACGCTTTCAGGGCAGACAACTCTGCCAGATTTGTTCTGCTTCCCTTCTGAAAATAGACCCATTTTCAGAAGGGACCTGGTTTGCAGGAAACTAAACAGGAAGTCAAATAGTTGTCTCCCTTATAAAAATGACAGAAAATCTGCCAAGAGTAGCCAGTCCCCGTGATGTGCTTTTTTGTCATGCGCATATTGCGGATACCTTTTGAAATCGCCTCGCCGAGTCAGATCTTATAAACCAGTCATTTGAAACACCGGTCCCTTCGGGTCCATGGACAGTGGAGACATGGCGGGGCTTAAGTGCCGTGCTTAACCTCCGATGAGTCCCGGCAGTGCCGGGTTTTTAATTTTCCGCAAAATTAGCCGAGAGAAATAGCCGGGCTTTTAGCCGAAATTTACACAGTTGAGTAGGATTGGTCATTGTCAGTAATGACAGACGAACCTTGAAATAGTATAGTGTGGATTTAACTTCTCGTGAGAGCCGATATTTCGTTTCTACATAATGGCGGAAAAGAACCAAATCGAAAGTAAGGTGAAGACCAGGGCCCAGTTGTTCAAAGCTAACGACGTCGTTAGTTTTAACGATTCGTTAAACTTTACATTGAGTGATACGCAAATATGCTGAAATTTTTTGCTGAAAAAATTTTTTTTGCAGTGCAAAAGCTACTTACATTTTTTTCAGCAAAAAATGTCAGAATATTGTATATTGAATCCGCTAAAACTGTTAACGAAATGACCCTTAACGAGCTCGTTAAGCTAACGACGCTTTGAACAACTGGGCCCAGGGTTGAAGAATATTGCTCTGTTGCCATATGTAAGAAAGTTTATCTAAATGGTCAAGCCAGTTCACTTGTTGTTCTTCATTTTTGTCAACCACGGGAGACAGGGGCTTTTAGGAGGGATTTTACCATGGCCTTTAGCAGGTCTTTGCAATCTGACAAAAGCCCCGCTATTCCCCGTTCCTGTAGGGTCCCTGATAACAAGTGACTGATGCGTTAAAATGGGTGTCTACTTTGTGTCTTTCTGAAGACATTGTCGGGGTAATTCCTAATTTATCGCCTAGATCGTCATGTTATGTTTGCCGCGCTCTGCATTTGATTTTCATTCGATTTTCGAATGAATATAATTCCATCCGTCTGTATAATTATTCTTGATAATGTCTGCATAGGGACTCATAACGGAAGGTGATTGGGATGGATATACAAAAACAAACAGAGTTGAATCGGTCAACTTGTGTTTAATTGGTCAATTAGAGATAGTTACAGGTGTTCTCTAAATGGAGTCGTCTATATCAATTATTGACATTTTGCCTATCACTTTATCTTTGGTCAATAGGTCAGGGTTTTGTCAGTCACAGTGTTGTCATTTATTTAACCCATTTATGCTAAGTGGACTCTTCTACCTTAACTCTTTGGACAGGTCCATTTCCTATATAAGGCGTGTCTGGTTAGATGTTTTTCATTATTATTATCGTGTTTTGTAGAAATTTATGAATGCAAACAGTGTAGACCATGATCAGACGCCGCAGAATGCGGCGTCTGATCTGGGTCTACACTGTTTGCAAATGTCCCTTTTATGGGACGCTAGACTTTAATTGGTTGATTAGGGGATGTTTCGAAGACATTTTACATAGGTACAACCCCCCCCCCCTCCCCCACCCCCACCAAAAAAAAAAAAAAAAAAAAAAGAAAGAAAAGAAAAGAAACGGTGACACTAGATGCCTTATTTGCCGTAATTATTCGGACAAGCAGGCCTCAGTAAATAGTGTAGACCCAGGTCTAATGAGGCATGACAGAAGCTTTAGTCTGTTTATCGAAGAAGTCTAGAATCACAATCATTACCAGCGGCTTTTCCACTTAAAAGCGCAGTCCTCAGTGGCTCAGTTGGGTGCGCGTCCGACTGTCAATCATGGAGTTTGCGGGTTCGACCCCTGCGGTCGGCAACATTCTTTCGTGGAGATTGATCGTGAAATATTTTCTACGGTTATTCTCTCCCTTCCGCTGATTTAAGAAGGGCAGTTCTCAGTTTCTGGCGAAAGAATGCGCACAATACTGGTTAACTGCTTAAAGGACTAAACCTGCCCTGTAAACGTATGGTTAGGTAAACTGACCGCGCTCGACATGACCATAATGGGTTGACACGGCCGTAAAACCTCAACACAAAATCCACTTAAAAGCATATACACATATGCCTTAAGTTCAAGTGAAAAAGCTCCAATGGCTTTTCAACTACTGTACCTGCGACATCTTCCAGAAAGTCGTGTTTTGCTTGGCATTTTAATTTAAGTGAAAATATTTTCTTCTGATTGACCATATACGTGTATTATCAGAAACCATTTGTCTTTTCTGTTTCTGTGTTAAATTTACGGCCAGAAAAAAATGGGTCTTACCTACGCAATTTCTACAGTAAAATGACTTTTTGGAATGTTTTATCTAAGAAAATATTTTTTTACTTTTCTTTGTTGATTTTTGATTATTGGCCTCCATGTTACTTTCCTGTCCTATTTCTGCATAATTTGCAGTCATTGTTAGCATTGGGAAAAACGGAAAGTTTAAAATTTTCTTTAAACCGCAGAACACTGTTTATGTGCAATGGTAGTTACGGCAAAAGGTTGTGCGTTAAATCAGGACACAAATTTGCAAATTTACTAATTCTGAGTAAGGAACTTTGAAAAAAAAAAATTAAAAAAAAAAAAAAAAAAGACTTTCTGAAAGATTTTGAAAGCAGACTAAATAGCGAACCAAAGAACACTGATACTTTTAGCAGTGCAACTTCATCATGAAAACATACCTATATAATTTTGACCCCCTTAAACCCCACTTTTATATTGTAAAACTGGGGTTTACATGGGTATACATTATTTTTTTAATAATGAAGTTTCAGCTTGATCGGATGTAAACTGTAGGAGGATTTAGCCGGAAAGGAAAAAATAATAGAAATTTTCAAATGGGTATAACTCTGCTAATATTTGGTGGACTGTAACCTTGAAATAATATGCGCTGCTCCACATCATGGTCTAACTACAAATCACGTTTCAGCTTGATCGGATATAAACTGTAGGAGGAGTAAGCCGGAAACGAAAAGTTTACAGAAATTTTCAAAGGGGCATAACTCTGCTAATATTTGGTGGACTGTAACCTCGAAACAATATGCGCTGCTCCACATCATGGTCTAACTATAAATGAAGTTTCAGCTTGATCGGATGTAAAATGTAGGAGGAGTTAACCGGAAATGAAAAGTTTACAGAAATTTTCAAAGGGGCATAACTCTGCAAACATTTGGTGGACTGTAACCCCGAAACAATATGCGCTCCACATCATGGTCTAACTATGTACCAAGTTTCAGCTTGATCGGATGTAAACTGTAGGAGGTGTTAGCCGGACACGAAAAAGTTTACGGACGGACGGACGCCATACCCCGTAACATAATATGTCCCGTTTTTCAAACGGGCGTATAAAAAAGAATTCTGGGCCAGCCAAATCTACTAAGACGTCTATAAAACATTCAATAATGATTTTAGCCAGAAACTAACAGCTAGAGACACTTTTAGTTACCAAGGGCGTATCCAGAAAAGAATTATTTTTACGCACACCTGGAAAAAATATAATAAAATCTCTTTAATATCACTCCCAAAAATGTGGGCTACTCTTTAAAGGAAAGAACTTGCTTCCAAAGGGAGCCAAAAAAAAATTCTTTAAGAGCAGCCCCTATGATAAACGAGGAGAATATATTTAATGACAGATTTCATCTGTCATTTTCGTTACCATCAAGTTTTCCTGTGTTACATGTAGTTGCTTTCACTACCACTGAACATGCTTCCGCGCAAAAGCAGTGTAACCTATACTCAAGTTTTGCGGCATTTACAAATGGTTTTAGTCAAAATCATATTCATTTGGTGTTTAAGAGCATTATCTCTCGTTTACATTAGGTGATCTCTCTTTATTGCAAATATGCGTAATATGCGTAATTAGTGCTACGTATATGGTTACCATAAAGTATTCATGGTCATTGTCGGTCATTGTCGGTCGGATCTTCAACATCCAGATGTCTTGAGCAGCCACCTACCAATGATCAAAATATTCTGAAATGGAGATCCTTTGATAAGCGAGCACAAATCAAACAACACAAAATTGCTGAGTCAGTTTTGTTTGCGTGTGTTAATGGGGGATACTCTATTTACCGTATGTATTCGGATAGACAGGCCTGAGCAAACAGTGTAGACCCAGATGAGACGCCACAGAACGCGGCGTCTCATCAGGGTCTATACTGTTTGCCACTCATCCAGCAATATTTAGATATAACATCGGGTAGTGAATTGTATTTGTTTAAAATTTTAGAACAAGTATGGTAAGGAGTTGAGGTGTCCGAATACTTAGGGTCAATATGGTAATGAAAAACAAACTGCAACACCCCTCGCACGCCCCTAGCATCTTTACACGGAACTTTGCCTTCACATATAATGTATGAGCTCAGTAGTCCCAAAGGACTAGGAAATTTAAACTCAAGACCAGTCAGCTAAAGGGCCCAATCATATAAGGGCCTTCCCAGTAAGCATTCTACATAAATCTATAGCGGGCCGTTATCGGCCCGTCAGGGTAGCTGACGGGCCGATAACGGCCCGCTATAGATTTATGTAGAATGCTAGCTGGGTTTTCTATTACTACCAATGAGTCTGTAAGCGGATAGTGAAGGCCTCGTATAGGGTCTAGGCTATCCGCATATGCCCGGAGACCCCTTTTCGGGTGACAAGGCTCATTTGATTGTGAAACAAGTGTTACAAAAAAAAAAAAAACTCTAATAATTAAAGACAGCAGACTCTGCATATCATCTCGCCAACGTGGAGTGTTTGAAAGATATTGAGCTGAAACCATTTTTGTCAGTAACCAAGATGTGCCGAGTATTAATCCAAAGCAAACTATTGTCACTATCATTTGATATATGAAATTTCATCCAAATTGATCATTTTTTTTTCTCAAGATAGCGGAAATCATTTTTGTCAATAACCAAGGGCAGTAAATCAGTTGAAAATTTATGGAAAATGCGGAGTAATCATCCGAAGCAAGATTTAATATTGAAACGTTTCGACCAATTCCATTAATTCGCTCTCATGATAATGAGTGGAAACCATTTTTGTCGGTAACAAGGGCAGTTATTCAGTCAAAAGTTATTCTGCCCATTAATAATCCCCAAACCACTCACACCCGATATAAATGAGTATGCAAAATGTGAATAGAATCTTTCAAAAACTATTTTCGAGAGCGGAAACCAAGTGCAGACGGACGAACCGGCCGACAGACAGACGGACAGCCACTCTGAGGAAATATGATACCCCAGCATTATCGCGTGTCTGTGTATAAAAATGTTGGCAAAAAAACATGTATCATTTCCTATGCGACAAACATCGCGTGATTAGTTTTCAGACCAAAACAAAAATATTATCCTATAACACTGATGCCTGCTATGCACTCAAATAATCTGATTTCATGCCAGAGATTTTATTATTATATATACATTTTTTTTTCTTTTGGTTCAGATTTATCCAACTGTTGGGTTCAGTTTCAGTCGGGTGCTATCCTACCTGTAGCATAGCATACTAGCCTCTCCATGACAAAACCTACCTTCTTTTTTCGGAATGTGTGCGAACGTTTCGAAAGTCATTCCCGCGCCCAAAGTCTCAACAAATTAAGACATGTGAATATAGTTGCACAATGTGGAGTTTTAACCCATTAATGCCAAGTAGGCTCGTCTACATCTTTCTTTGGTCCAGCTGAATATGTGTTTGGTTTGTTTATATTAACTATTATCATTTATTGCAGACATTCGTGTACTTAATGCAAACAGTGCAGACCCTGATCAGGCGCCGCATTATGTGGCGTCTGATCTGGGTCTTCACTGTTTGCCAATGTCCTTTTATGGGACACTAGGCATAACTAGGTTAAAAACGAACTGTGCATGCTCAGATCACACTGCACGCGTGACTGGCGCAAATCTGGGCATTCACAGTTCGTATGCGCTCGAAGAAAGTCGTTGCCGTGATGTGTTCTTGTTTTCCTGGTTAATGGAAAAGATTGAGTAGATTGTCCTTTTCGTCGAAACGAAAGAAAGAGACAAAGTAGAAATATAGCATTTACAATTAAACCTTTGGCAAATACATTTAGATGCAAGGTATCGACTGGTACCGACCTTGAACTCCTGAAGAAAATGGGAGTACACGACCTGATCGAGCTGGTAAAAGGTTCCAATCTGGTATATTCCTGGGAAAGAATCAATTCTTGTATATGGCGACAGCTGCTGTCATTGGTAAATTCTTTGTTAACCTCTGGCGCCTCTGTCGTAAAGTCGAAGCATGTCACACTTAACTTCCATAGACCTTTTGCAGGAGGGAGACAAGATATTTTTGACATAGTTGCCTCCCTAAAACTAGAATCGCTAAGATTGGAAACGCTTGCCTGATGTCCGGACTGAGGGAAATCAGGCCCCGAGGTTATAAAACTTTTTTTCATGTTCAACTCAGCCGAGCATGAAATTTTCTCTGCTAATAAATAAGAAAATGCCAACTGTTGTTGGCATTTTCATATTTATTAGCAGAGAAATTTTCATGGTCAGCTATGTTCAGCAAGAAAGAATTTGCAATTGTTAGTAATTTGAGATTTATTAGCGGAACAAATTTCACGCTCAGCTGAGTTAAGCATGAAAAAGATTTTATAACCTTGGGGTCAGGGCTGCGCTCAGCTATATTAAAGGTTTTCTGGGAATGTTTTACGCAAACTATTTCGCATCTTCTGAATGGTTATTGTAACTCCCCACCCCCCCCCCCCCCCCCACCCCCACCCCTTACCCACATCTCAAGTGATTTCAAACTAGAGAGTAGTCGTTACTCTCTTTGACGAGGCTTGGTCGATTTGATTTATAATTTTAGAATAGCATCGAATAAATAATATCAACACAGTAAATATTTTCATAATTTTGCTGCAAGCAAGCATGCATAATCTTTATTGTCATAGGTAGCCCTGCGGGAGTGTGTGTGTGTGTGTGTGGGGGGGGGGGGGGGGGAGGGGGGGTAACAGAGGTAATTTTGGTACGGATGTGAGAGCCAGTATTTCAAAACCTACCCTATTCATATACCTGGCCTTTGAAAAAACGGACCCATTCATATACTTGATCATCTAAAATGTTGACCTATTCATATACTGCCCTTTGATTTTTTGTACCCATTTCTTGCTGGTTGTTACACAAATATCACAGTCAATTCATATAATACCAAGAGGATAAGCAGCCTCAGAAAATCTCTGAGCGAAAAATATGTGCATATAGCAGGATGTGAAAAATGGGGCCTTTCACATAGGAATCCAGAAAAATCGGGCCATTCATATACTTTTTGTTGAAAAAAGGGGGCCAATCATATACCTGGCAGTGCTGAAAAGGGGGGCTATTCGGCACGCACATCCGTACTATGCCATATATAGGAAGTTACCCCTCCCCCTCCCCCCTTACCCCCCCCCCCCTCTCCCCCACGAGAGGTCGCCATTATATTGCGCCAAATGTATAGTTCGTGGACATTCGCTACGTACCGTTTGCCAAAAAACTGTCACAACCAAATGAAAAGTTTTCAAACGTTCGTGAATGTCCACGAACATAGCTTTACTGAACGCAGCCCAGACTACCCTAAAAAGACAAATAATTTCACTGGTGTCGGTCAGAGGTATATCATATATCGCTGAAAAGTGGTGTCGGGTTCACAGTCTGGACAGTATCACTGCAGTTAAGAACAGCATATTGGTCATGTTCTGTTTTCAGCATTTCAACGCTTCACCCAACATACATTGATATTTTCGCAGAATGAAATGTGACTGTTTTCATGGGTGGCGTAAAAATGTAAATTGACAATCATGACGCACGCTCTTCCCGAGTCCATGCTTGAAGAACGATGACAAGACGTCGTTAACGACACAGTTGCAGTAATCAACATGCACACAAAGAAAAACAGCATCAGAGGCAACCCGGTAAGCATTCTACATAAATTTATAGCGGGCCGTTATCGGCCCGTCAGGGTAGCTGACGGGCTGATAACGGCCCGCTGTAGATTTATAAAGAATGCTAGCTGGGTTAACGTCTCTGAAGGTGAACAGAAAACTACGGGGAGGTAGGGGGACTCAAGGTAAATTCAAGGTCATGCCATTCCACCATTACATACGGGAAGACTTGAAAGAACTAGAAAAATTAATATAGACGGATGGAAGTGTACGTTTATAAATGTTTGAATGGAGGAAAAACACTAACTTCTGGATATTCCTGCTCTGAATCATAGGGGCGCAAAATCGAGGAACAAACTTCTATCAGACGCTGATTACAATGAAAATCTAAATAGCAATGAATACGTCATTTTAATTGGGAATAATCTTGGTCGGCGGTATACCTTAGTAGACAATGGACGGTTAAAAAAATAGTTTTCTACAGACACCGGAAAACAGATGGATGTTTCTCTTCGTGCATACGCTCAGTGATTTGTTACGGTATCAAAAGAATTTTAATTATTGATATTCATTACTGTTTTGCTAACTGACTGAATTATTAAAATTCATTAGATAAATAAATATTCACAACACGAGAAAACGGCCCTTATTTCAGTTTAAGGAGAAAGTAACTACAGTCTATTCTCGTTATCTCGAAGTCCAAGGGACTCCGAAATACTTCGAGATATCCGTACACCGGCATATCAGATTTGCAGAATTGGGGAGAAAATAAAACAAACAACTACATTTCACAAATGAATATGCAAGCTGACTGCTAAAATTAGAGATTATTGAAAATATTGTGGAAAAGAGGAGAAATTGCTCCTTGAGCAATTTCTCCTATTTTCCACAATATTTTGTTACCTGTTGTTAGATTTCCATGTTAAAACGGGGCCCAGATTTTCACTTCGAGATAAGCGGTTTTTCAAGTCACACGACGTCGAGATAACAAGAGTCGATTGTATTATAATGATATGATGATGTTTCCCTTCTGAAATGGGTCCATCTAAAAAGAAAGAATTTCTTTTCTTTTAGATTTGATCCCTTTTTGAGAAAGGACTTGATGTGCAGAATACAAACAGGAACTCACAAAAACTATAACCGTTAGCGAAAATGGTGAAATATCTGTCAAGTTTATCACGCACATTCTGATCAGGGCTTGTCTTAGCCACCATCGGAATCAATGAATACTGAAGAATATGTCGATAAACTGAGAAAGCTTTGATCAGTGTGCGTGGAAGCTAACTACATATGTAAAAAGGGCCCTTTTTACACGCTACACGTCAAAACAACTGGCTACATATATAGTCAAACAAACAATCGTAAAATGAAAAATAACACGGAACGATGTTATTCGAGCCGCAACGTCAGAAAACGTACTTCCGGATATGTGCTACCAGCGAAGATTCAGATCAGCAGGCGCATTCGCGCAGGCTGATCAGAATCTTCACTGGGCGCATTTTTTGATAATCCAAGGCTGCGAAGTTTCTTCATACGGACAACGAAGACTGATGAGACTGTACGGCTGCGCAGGGCGCATATGTCAGAAGGCGCGTTTTCTTACGTTGCGTCTCATTTCACAATAGAAACACAAAAGGCCTTTCAAGTTTTTGTCATTTTGGGGGTTATTTTAAAATCTTTCAACTATTCTCATGCTATTGTTAAATTAGGCACGGTTATTGGAAAATTATTTTAGTGTACTAAAATACCTCCACGCAGCGTTTAAAAGTGGATGACTGTTGATAAGGGAACTCATAAACTGAGAGAGGTGACGAGTGCGTTGTTACATACTTTGCGAACTTATATAAATACAATATTTCATAAAGTTATAACACTTAGAGAAAAGCAATTTAAATTTTTACCTCGTTATCTCTGTGTAGTCTGTCAGTGACAAAACATGATGATCGAACAGTATTGAAGACTTTATTGACATAACAACATAATTGAATCGTTGCGCTGTTAAGATTACTTTGAATTGGAAAGTTTGGATTCAAACTGAGCGAACGCTTGTTTCCGGGGTTTAGAAAGATTTAACGATTTCGGAAATAAGTTATTCCATTTGAGTGGATCAATAAAGCTGAGACATAGTTCCGATAAAACTTACAGGATAACCCGGGAACGGTCAGAACCAGCGAGAGAATATAGGATAATACAGGATAATGTTTGTTTAATTATTACATTAAAAATAACTGTTGGTGGCAAAGCACAGTTATCTTAAACTGATGGTTGCTGTCACGAATCGATACAACTGACCCGAAGTCAGTGATAAAAGCTGTATTTTGATAGTTTTGAGGTACACGGGGTACATTGAAGACGGTTACCAACCATATCAGTGGACATGTCATAATTGGTTTATCAAGACACCAACTACATGTTTTTATCAGTCATTCAATGGGACTGACAGATTAAGCCTAAATCTTTGAAGTTTATATTGGGTCAGGATTTGATAAGTCTGTATTTATCGCATTTGAGATAACAGACAAGAGAGAGAAATGGCTGCCACACAGACTCTATCTCAGTCTCAGTTCATGAACGATAAAACAAAAGCATTTTCGCCCTCGAATGAGGCAGAACAGAGAAAGACTCAATCTCCGGTTTATATTCCTCCGAGTGAGTTTAGAATGAAACTTCTGAAGCGAATTTTATCTGTGGACGGAACTATTGATAACAAAGCTCTTAAGAAACTTCAGAGACATTCTTCGGACAGGGCTCTTCAAGCAAACATCTTATTTCAGAACGGAGACGTGGGAACATTGATATCATTTGATCGCTTGCCTGACAATGCTTTATTTCGAGACAGATCTGAAACAGAGGAGGAGGCTATAAACAGTAAAACCACGCTTCCAGCTGTACAAAACAACGACCTGGAAGAGGAAGAGAGACCAAAGGATGAAGAGAAGAAAGAACGACCCCTCAAACTTCCTCCTATAGTTTTACCACCGATCTATTCTATGACGCCACGTCCTTTAGTATTCAGAGACTATTCCGGGCCACCGTACGTTCCCCCGCCTGTGTCAACCGAGGAATGGGAGGATTTACAAGACTGTAGATATTTGAGACCAGCCATGAAAAAATTCCGCGAGGTGAATCCAGACAAAAACAAACTGATTCTATGAGATCTCGTGTTATTTTGGAAACGTTAATGTTATCATTTTATTAACTCTTTCGGTGCCAAATTTCAGATTTTAACAAACTATCGCTTGAAAAGAAGCTTATACGTAAAGTTGAAAGACTGAATGTCAAACAGCGTAGATCCAGATGAGACGGCTCATATGAGCCGTCTCATCTTGATCTATGCTGTTTGCAAAAGCCTATTATCATCGCCTGTGGCAGTGAAAGAGTTAACTCTTAGAATGAGACATTTTTTATGAAATGTCAAAGCCTATTTTTCTGTGGAAAAAAGCAAAATATCAGCAGTTTGTTGTCAGCTGAATTAACCCAGGGAGTGGTAAGGTTAAAGATTTATCGCGTAATAAGTTGGATTTTTAGATCGAGGGAACAGGAAACCGGAATAGCCGGTATATTTCCGATTTCTAAACGTTTTGACAGCAGTCTAGATTCAAGGGATACGTTTAAGATACGTTCTCATGATGTAGACACCCAGCAACACAACGTCATTTCAACGTCAATACGTCGCGGCGACATCAAAGTGACATTGTTATGACGTTATGCAATAACGGAGACGTCGAAACGACTTTATTTATACGACATCGTTGTGTTACATGGGCGGACACGGTGATATTTGAAGATTTACTCGCGCAATTATGTATTGAGTCAGCGCACGACAAAACCTACCAAAAGACTTGTGCGACCAGGAAATACAGATCAGCCTGCGCATTCGCGCAGTCAGATCTGTCTTCGCTGATTGCATGTGCCTTCTAGAACCTCGATCAGGGCTATCCAAAGAGGTATGAACGAGAACTTTTCCCATACTGGTTGAATGTACAGGCTGATCTGCTGGTCACACAGGTCTTATTGCAGGTCTTGTCGTGCGTTGGCTCGTATATCAGAAGAAAATGTGTGTTTTCTGACAAATGCTAGCAGTAAAACTCCAGGCCCCGAGGTTATAAAACTTTTTTCATGCTCACTTCAGCTGAGCATGAATTTTGTCCTGCTAATAAATCTCAAATTACTAACAATTGTAAATTCTTTCTTGCTAAACATAGCTGAGCAAGACATTTTCTCTGCTAATAAATATGAAAATGCCAACTTTTCATATTTATTAGCAGAAAAAAAATTCGTGCTCAGCTGAGATCAGCATGAAAAAAGTTTTATAACCTCGAGGGCAGATCAGTCAGCAAAGCCGCCGGACAGCGCAGGCCCTGACCAGGCTTTCGCTGTTCACATGTTCCCCGAAGGCGCCTTTTTGCCTGGCGAGGCTCAGTCGAAAGAATAACCATACATATATTTGCATAGATACGAATCTTGCCTCGACATTTTTTAATCGTCAACACGAGAAAAGTCTGTATGTCAGCCTGTGCTGTGCAGTCTAACCAGGCCCCGATGTTATATAATTTTTTTTTCATACTCAACTCAGCTGAGCATGAAAATTTCTCTGCTAGTCAATATGAAAATGCCAACAATAGTTGTCATTTTCAAATTTATTAGCAGAAAATTTTTCATGCTCAGCTATGTTCAGCAAAATTAATTTGCAATTGTTAGTAAATTTAGATTAACTAGCAGGATAAATTTCATGCTCAGCTGAGTTGAACATGAAAAAAAAAAAATAAATAAAATTAAAAAAAGTTTTATAACCTCGGGGCCAGGATAGTTTTTTATTTTTCGATCTATTCTACAGTATACAATGATTCTGTATATTGACAACGAAGTCCCTGATCAGACTGCATATACAATATGAATCCTTTTCTCCCGTCTTCTTGCATATGTACTGCATGTACGAGGGTCAGTCAATAAATAGCGGAACTTTTGATGTTACTCCAAAACTAATGTATTGATTTTTATGAAACTTGGCACACACCTGGCACAATCAATTAGCGTTACAACGGTGACGTCACGTAACGCTCAGTCGTTCTGAACGTCCTGGCCAGCTATAGCGCCGAAGAACAGGAATCCTATATAGTAGGAACCTAGACAGGTGTGTTTGATGCTTTCTTTTGGTTTTTAGTTATTGACAAAATCCCGCTGTTTATTGACTGACCCTCGTAACACTTAGGACTTCATATAAGGAACATTAACCTAAGTGACTCGTCAATTTCTACGCGTAGGCAGATCTTGGCCTTCGCTGTTTGTATCTGCATTTAGCCACTTGTTTTGGTTTGAATTACGTATAATGATTATGTCACCCACCTACGGGGAGGGGGCAGATTGATTTTGTGCGGATCCCGTTGGCATCGGCGGCATGGTCGGCGTCGGCATGGCACTTTCTTTTCTGCACAATATCTTGTGAACCAGTGACTGGATTCTTACTAAATTTCATGGATACATAATTGGGACATAAAGAACTGATAAGAATTTGGTGACCTTGACCTAATTTTCAAGGTCACAGTAGTAGAAAAACTGAAACTTTACGGTAGAGAGATATCTGTTTTCTCTGCAAACATTGTTACTAGTTATTACGGATGAAGTAACAGTTCAGGAAGTGTAGGGACAGACAGGCCTGAGCAAACACTGTGTACCCAGGTGAGACGCCGCGTTCAGCTGTTTGCCACTCAGTCCAGCAGTTTTATACACATTAACGGATAGTAGAATAGATATGTGCAATTTTAGAACAACTATGGTAAGGAGTTAGATGTACCATTATTAAGGACTAATAAATTAATACCGTATCTATGATGAGAAATTCATTGATATTATTAAACAAAAAATACCATATTTGCCGTATGTATTCGGACAGAAAAGTCTGAGCAAACAGTGCAGACCCAGATGAGACGCGCAATATGCGGCGTCTCATCAGGGACTACACTGTTTGCCACTCGTCCAGCAATTTTTAGACACGGCATCGGGCAGTAAATTGTACTTGTTCAAATTTTAGAACAAGTATGGTGAGGAGTTGAGGTGTCTTATGGTATATACGGTAACCACACCGCACCAAAAAAGATGTCGTCCGTGCTACATTGAGTAGTAAATTGTACTTGCTCAAATTTTAGAACAAGTATGGTAAGGAGTTGAGGTGTCCGAATACTTAAGGTATATACGGTAACTACATCACACTAAAAGTTGTCGTCGATGCTACGCGAACAGTCGTAGAAAGCCCAATTGTCTGATAAGGGTCTTTGTTGTACGTTGATACAGTCTATAATATCCAAACGATTAGTGAGCGAATAATGTTCCTAGTTAGACTGCACATATGCGCAGGGTGATCTGTGCCTGGGCTGTCACCTATACACCAAAAACACATTTTCGAACGATACGTCCCATATTTATATTTTTGTCACTTCTCATCGAAACTCTGATCCCGTTAAAATCGGCTCACATAGAGCCGATTCTAATGAGATTATCATGTACGTTTGTGTTTGTGGAGAAATAAAGTTTTCTCAGAAAACTTGGCTTGTCTGAAGATCTGGGCCCAGTTGTTCAAAGCGTCGTTAGCTTAACGAGCTCGTTAAGGGTCATTTCGTTAACTGCTCCAGCGGATTCAATATACAATATTCTGATATTTTTTGCTGAAAAAATGTGAGTAGCTTTTGCACTGCAAAAGCTACTCACATTTTTTCAGCAAAAAATTTCAGCGTATTTGCGTATCACTCGATGTAAATTTTAACGAATCATTATAAACGACGTCGTTAGCTTTGAACAACTGGGCCCTGTTTTATTTCACACGTTCGCATATTCTGGGTAAACTCAGCAGATGACAAATTGATGATATTGCATAGAGAAAAGATGACCGACCCACTTCCTGAGTGTGTCCTAAATTCGATTTGTGAGTCCGTCCTTCCGTCCCTTCGTGGTCAGTTAGCGGAAATGAGCATAACACTTCAACCATCAGTTTACACTGACAAGGAGATATTGCAGTAAAGCGATGATTTTCCTTAATTGGCTCAGGTGTTGAATACCAGATTTCAGAAACTGCAGTATTCATTTTTTCATTACATATTCCGATGTCCAAATCATAGCAGAAAGGAAACTGTATGCTTCTGGTTTATTTTTACGGGGAGATAATTCAATCCTGTTTACCCCACCCCAAATCTCCTAAATTAATACCATGTTCAAAACGATGGGAATTACATTTAGTGATCTTTCTCTTTGTGAAATATTTCTTGCATCAGAATGACGAGAACATAATACTGATTGGAGAATACATGCAGTCTTTGTTATTGTGCGTGTCTGGTATATCTGATATGAATTCTCTTTCTCATTTTCATTTTAAAATACAAAGTTGAATGTTTCATAAAGTTGTTATAAAAATATGTTTCACCCCCTAGACCCAATATGCCCTTTGGCGGAGACATTTCCCTTTAGGTCTGAGGCCGAGGGGGTGGGGGCATATTTTTATAACAATATCAAGCCTTGTTTTCTCTGAAAAATAATGCAAAAAAACTGCGAAAATTTTGGTTACCATTTTAAGGGTAAAACTGTATCACTGTTAAAAAGTCATGAAACTGATAAAAGGGGGCTTATCGCATAACGCAGACTGCTAGGACTCAGTTTAGTCTGTGCATCTTTCGCTTTTCGCAATGGCATTGGGCGTCATTTTGCATAACGCGGCTTATTGTCTAGGTTTGCTTTATTATTATTATCTTAGTGCTAAGTAAAATTGCAGTAGACGACATTCTAATCTCTTCTATTATTATTTTCAGAGAAAATAAGATTTGGCATTTCATGTTCACTGAATTATGAAGAAAAACTTTAATCCTAGTCTTGCTGAATGAATTAGTATGCCACGCCTACTTCTAATTTGCAGCCAATGAGATTACTTGATAAAGGTTGCTGATACAAATTCACATTCTGAATGACAAACAGTGCAGATCCAGATCAGTTGGCTTCTGAAGAAGCCAACTGATCTGGATCTACACTGTTTACAAAGGTAGGGCTTATCCGGGAACAGCACGACCAGGGTTAAGGGTTAATGGACAAAACTAACGGAAACTGATCCTTTAGAGCGGCCCTGAATTTATTAGGTTGCATTTCGTCGAAAATGGATTGGTTCTGGACCCACCCAGCGCATTTAAAAATAAAATTGTCGTTCCTTAAAATAATTTCAACACATTACATATCAAACTTTCGACCCACTGAATATGCAGTATTTAACATTTTGAAATTTGTTAAATGCCAAGGTGTGAAACGGTGAAATGTTACAATCACTTGTTTTGGCATTGACATTGACATGAATTGAGCCAAAGCATTAGAAAACGATCCTTCTGACATGTGCGCCCCAACGAAGACTCAAATCAGCCTGCGCATCCACGCTGCGTAATCAGAGTCTTCCTTGTCCATAGGAAGAAATTTTGCGTCTTTAGGTATCCATAATTTGTCTTGTGAAGATTCTGATCAGACCGCGAATGCACTCTACATCTTTGATGGGCGCACATGTCCGAAGATACAGTTTCTGACGTTGCAGCTCATAATTATAAAGGCGTCAAAATTTAAGCCGGGATACAGCATTTCCTACAAGATGGCATGCACGCCCAGCGACTATTCAGATCAGTATGTGCCTCGACGCAGGCTTATAAGAGTTTTTTTTTCGCTGTCCGCCTGAGGACGCTTTGTATCCTGGGCTGTAAACAGAGCGTCCTGCGAAGACTGCTCAGATTGCGCGCATGCAAATTCCGTCAAAATGTTTTGAAAGCCCCATCGAGTAGCCATTCAGATTTTAGGACTGGAATGGTAGGGAGATTCAGCGGACGACAAACTGGTGATATTTTTCGTATTTGTCCAGAAAATAGATATTTTATGCAAATTGTCTCCTAAGTAGGAGGCGTACAATTTGCATGAAATTGCCTGAAAAAAAAATATAAAAAGGAAAAAGGCTGCAAGTATGATTAGCACTTTAGGAGTAAGGGATAACAAAACTAATAATGGAACATCAAATGCATGTATGTGGTTCACTGGGTCAAATCAGATTAATATCTTCCGTCAGCAAATGGACAAATTAAAATTGCTTTTTACACATGCATTTGTTGAAACTCCCAGTAGAATACTTGAATTTAGATTATACGAGCAATACCAACAGAAATCCATTAATTCATTTATTTCTAGTTGATTTAACTCTTAGCATGCTATGGGCAAATTCAGCAGACGGCAAATTAATGTTATTTATTATTATTATTATTGCCAGAAAAAAAGGCTTTGACATTTCAAAAACTATTTTCTGGCAAGAGTAAAACTGTTTTCAAAATGTCGTCTGTTGAAATGGTTTCCAAGCATGCAGAGCGTTAATGTTGGGAACCATGGAATTCTACCCGAGAATTCAACTATAAATACCTCTTCTTCTGACTCCCTGACCTGTGAAACATTAAAGGGGAATTAACAAACTGCTAGGGGAGGCAACTCTGTCGAATTGTTTTGTCTCCCTATTGAAAAGAGTCTATTCTAAAAGGAAAGAATTTGCTCCCAATGGGAGCAAATTCTTTCCTTTTAGAGTAGACTTCTTTTCAGAAGGGATTTGGTGTGAAGGAATACAAATAGGAAGTCACAAAAGTTGTCTCCCTGTTTAAAAAGTGACAGAAAATCTACCAAGAGTATCTGTCGCAATATCTTCATTTACATTGTGTGAAAACTACCGCCCGTCCATCCTGTCAAAATCGTTCTCTCTCTCTCTCTCTCTCTCTCTCTCTCTCTCTCTCTCTCTCTCTCTCTCTCTCTCTCACCCTAAGTTCTCCATTTTAGTGTATGTACATATCATCGTTGCAGGAGACCATTAAATACAGAAAGAAATATGTTTTCTAATCACAGAATGTAATTAATACTTCTCGTATGCCACAAATTAATTTGTTTGGTTTGTTAACAAGGTATAAAACTGTTGTGATTTCCAATTAATGCATTTAACATCGAGTTCGCCATTGTGAAAAATCACATATAAAACCTGACTCCGTGTTTTCGTTTCGAATTTCATCAAATCGGTCTTTGTTTCATATGTAAGTATATTTTATTTTGTTAAGCTTATTGCAGTTTATTGCTTTGAATCACGCAGTTTAATTCTGACCAATACTGAGATTAAACGATTAAATTACCAACTAAATGGGATGCCTTGTTCCTGTTTGGCGTTATGCAGCAGCCCATTTAGTACTGTACCATATTATATTTTAAATGTTTAGATGTTTCCAAATGTGAGCAAACTCTTTTCTTTTTGAGCACACATCCTTTCAGAAGAGGTTTTGGGTATTAGAGAACAAACAGGAAGTCACAAAAGTTGTCTCCCTTATAAAAATGGCGGACAAATCCAGTGGCGCAGCCAGAACGGAATTATTTTTACGCACACCCAGGACAAATCTTGAAAACTATGCCTAGAATGCCTTCAAAAATAGGGGCTACTCTTAAAGGAAAGAATTTGCTCCCAGCGGGAGCAAATTCTTTCCTTTAAGAGCAGCCTCTATGGTAAAGAAGCAAAATATTTTATGTTAATGTCACTTTATCATATTTTTTCTTACGCTTGTTACGCACATGCGTAATGTGCGTAATGTTTGTTCATTTGTTTTGAGGTTTTACAGCCCAGTCAACCCAATGGGGTCATGTCGAGCGCGGTCAATTTACCTAACCACACGTTTACTGGGCAGGCTTAGTCCTCTAAGTGGTTAACCAGTATTGTGCACATTCTTTCGCCAGAAACTGACAACTGCCCTTCTTGAATCAGCGGAAGGGAGAGAATATTTTCATGATCAATCAATCTCCACGAAAGAATGTGCGTAATGAGCGCTACGGCTACGAAATATACCGAGTGTAACCAGTCTCTTTAAAATAAGTCGTCAGGATAAGGGAAATGGATACACCTTTTTATTTTTCTGTCATTTTACAATGCAGGCAACTTTTATGACTTCCTATTTGCTTTTCTGCGCATGAAGTTCCTTCTTAAAGGGGAACTGTACTAGAAGGAAGGCATAAAAAAAAACACACACATTTTTTTTTTTTTTTTTTTTTTTTTTTTTTTCCTTTTAGAGTAGATCCCTTTTCAAATGGGAGACAACACAAATGTGTTAGAGCTAGAATTTTTGTTTAAGCTAAAGGAATGCCTTGCCTGCAAGCAAATAATGACAAAGTGAGAGCATGTTCCTTCGGGCATGCGCTCCCAGAAAAGATTTAGATAATTATGAGCATCCATGCAGTTTTTTCAGTCTTCACCGATGCTCTGTGGATAGACAAGGATTTACAACTTCTTCGTGCAGAGAGCGAAGGATCTTATCAGATTGCGCGGATGCGCAGGCTGAGCTAAGTATTCTCTGGGTGCTGATCGAAGGTACATGTTCTTACGATGTGGTTCATATGAAATCCGCATGGTTTGGAAAACTCCAATGCACATATGAAAGCACATTAAAGAGTTCCCGAAGTTGAAATCTTAAACTTTAACCTGCTGAATGTAATAAAAACAAAAAACATTTACAGATAATCTAATTAATAAGATCACAGAAAATAAGACCTGATATTTTATTTCCTGTAATTTATTTATAGTTATTACTACCACTTATCACGACTTATCTGATGATTACTAATCACTAATCTGATGATTTAGCCAACAGTGTTCTAAAGTTTGAAACGTATATGAGATGTAATACTTAATGCCATCCAGCAGTCTTTAGATACAGCTGAACAGATAATAAAATAGCCTTTGTCAAATACAGCATGCACTTTCATTATGAAAACAAGTCTATTCAAATATACAGAAAATTTTACCGCCAAAAGATGAAAATTTTCAGATAAAAATTCTGATATTTTTCATATTTCTGTTCAAAACATAGATTGTGGGTACTCGTTAGAACCGCCTCGGCGAGGCGGTTCTAACGAGTACCCACAATCTATTTTTTAGCAGAAATAAGAAAAATAATGTATACCCCTGTAAACCCAAGTTTTACTATAAAAAAGTGGGGTTTAAGGGGGACAACATTATATAGGCATGTTTTCGTGATGATATTACATTTCACTCAAGATGTAAAGAAGAGGGACGTGAATGAATTACATATTAATCTATTTTCGTGGATATGTGCACTGTACATTATACCCATATAAAGAATAACAGTCACCAGCCCGATCCTCAGTCCCATAATACATGTACGACAACCCCTTGCATATCTATGTGTAAAGTTTCAAGTTTACGTATAGTTTGATTACTTCCTGAGAAAAGTATGACACAAATGTTCAAATAATTTCTTTATGAATTACGGAATCAGTAAACGTCAACGAACCAGAACCACGGAAACAGGAAACTAATAACGAACCAGGAAATGGGAAGCGGGAAAAGTAAAGGAATAAAAAATAGAAAATGGTAAACAGTAAATGAATAAGTTATCAGGAAATTTGAAAAAGGAAACAGTAAGTGCATAACAAACCAGGACTTAGAAAATAGAAAACAATAAACGAATAGCGATGCAGAAACTAGGAAACAGGTATACAACAAAAACAGTAAACCTAATAATGAATAAGGGAAACAGTAGACGAATAACGAAGCAGAACTAAGAAACAGGAAACATTTAAAGAAATGTGAACCATAAACTAGGAAACAGGAAACAGGAAACAGCAAAATGAATAACGAACCTGGAACAGGAAACTAGTAAACCGATTTAAGAAACAGGAACTAGGAAACAGCAAACGAATTACTAACTAGGTACGAGGAAACAGCAAACGAATTACGAACCAGGTACTAGAAAACAGAAAACGAATTACGAATCAGGTACTAGGAAACAGAAAACGAATTACGAACCAGGTACTGGGAAACGGAAAACGAATTACGAACCAGGTACTAGGGAACAGAAAACGAATTACGAACCAGGTATTAGCAAACTGCAAACAAATTACGAATCTGGTACTGGGAAACAGAAAACGAATTATGAACCAGGTACTAGGAAACAGAAAACGAATTATGGACCAGGTACTAAGAAACAGAAAACGAATCTTGAACTAGAAAACAGGAACAATAAACCGAAAGCAGGAAAGAGTAAACCGAATGACAAATCAGGAAATTGGAAACAGGAATTAACTTCCGCAAGGTGGATAGATAAATCCATTAGGCATAAAAGGGTTAAGTATAGACAAGATTCAAAATTGCCCTTACCAGACTGCACTTTTGCATACGCTCAGTGGATCTGGGCATAGGTACTTTGCAGCTGGTTGTCGTTCTCGTGTTTGTTTAGATTTTGAATATTTGACTTGCAACAAAGAGATACAAAAGAAGGATCAAACTGTCCATAGGTACTTAACCGGACTTAAGTACGAAATAATAAGCTTTAATTTTCTAATGTTTAATTATGGATTAGTTCATATCTGCTACTGAATGGATAACAAAATTTTTATTGCCATAATTTGGGCGAGTCTTTTCAGGCTGAACATTAATTAATTTCTCTTGTCAACAAACGTACTTATACCTTTAATTTTGAATTAAAATGAAATTTTCAAGCTCATGTAAACTGGGCGATTAAATTCATCATATCAGGACGTGCTTTCAAAGTTTTTAATTAATGTTTCTAGCAGCCTAATCAGGTTCTGCATCGTTCGCTGTATTATTCTACTAATGGGCAACGCAAAAAAGGTACTTGTTCCATAATCGGATATCTTTGTCACCTGGTTACATGTGACATACCATTGTAATACTCCCTCTCTCTCTTTCCCTCTCCCTCTCTCTCTCTGTCTGTCTCTGTCTCTCTCTCTCTCTCTCTCTCTCTCTCCCTTTCGATATTATACAGTAAATTAACGAGCCGAGAAGGTCCTGATTAGACGGCGCGGATGCGCAGACTGATCTGAACAGTCATTGTTCGCCTGTCATTTATATGGTCCTTTTCTTGCTTTCGCATTATGTATAAGAGAAGACTTCGACCAAACTCAACTGTACGACATTCAAAGGTCCGGCTTTGCAAAAAAAAAAAAAAAAAAAAAAAAAAAAAAATCGACGCCCTTGACCAGGTGACGCGATAAGCATATCAAAGAAAGTCTTGTCCGTTTGTATACAAGCATACATAAAAATTATTCGGTGTGCAGCGTTCTGCGGCGTACGATCTGGGTCTGCATTGTTTGACATTGTCCCTTTTATGGGGCGCTAGGCATAGATGGGTTAATTCCATTTGGTTATTATTTTCAGAAGTACAAGCACAGTGAGATATATACTGATATTTCATCATATAAAGAATTTCTGTGGGGAAGGGCCGGGAAGAGGTTGCAGACATTTTCTAGATTAGTCTTCGTCTATCCAATCACACGTCACAGAATTACATTACTTTATGGAAATTATACAAATATCCGCATTCCGTCCACCCGTACTTGGAAATAACGTGGGGGTAATCACTAGTAAATCACACGAAAGTTTAGAGAATACTCAAGCCCGATTAAGGAAGTCATAAATAATTCAATATATGGTTATACAAGAAGCAATATTGTTGATTTGATTTGTTGGCCAACACAAAAATCCCAATAACCTTGTGACGCATCACCCAAAAAGGGAAATTAACACATGCGAAGGCCTTGACCAGACTGTACTGATCAAGGCCTTCCCTGTTTGCTTAGATAAATGACAGTCTAATATTACTGGCGAAGGTCCTGATCAGACTGCGTTGACACGTAGGTTGAAAAAAAAAAAACTTTTTTTTCTTCAGTCCAAATCTGTGTGCCAAGGTTTACTTTTAAGAATGTCATCTTTATTGAGAAGATATACAAAATAGTTAAAGAAATGAGTCGAACCCAAGAAAGTCGATTCTGTTCCATACGAGAAGAACGAGTGCCCAGAACAGCCTGCCTATCAGTACATCCTACAACCAATGACATATGTGTCCACTGCTGGGACATCGAGAGCAAACCCCGAGGTTATAAAAGTTTTTTTTTATGCTCAACTCAGCTGAGCATGAAATTTGTCCTGCTAATAAATCTCAAATTACTAACAATTGCAAATTCGTTCTTGCTAAACATAACTGAGCATGAAATTTTCTCTGCTAATAAATATGAAAATGCCAACTATTGTTGGCATTTTCATATTTATTAGCAGAGAAAATTTCATGCTCAGCTGAGTTGAGCATGAAAAATGTTTTATAACCTCGGGACCAGAACTGCGAGTAGCACAGGCTTTTATCAAACTAGGTAGGTTCACAGACTGTTTTGAGCCTTCGTTCATGGGATAAGGCATATTTTCACCTTGTCACCATACACAATAAGAGGATCCTTTTCGAGTTAACACGATTTTCTGTGCAAATATTTGACGAAAAGAACTACATGGCAATTACATTGGGGTGACTTACAAATAAACGTATAACTGGTGACATGTAGACAAAAGAATCAGTCTCAACGTGAAAAAAAGTACTTTCTGACATGTGCGCCTAACGAAGAATCATATCAGCATGCGCATGCGCGCAGTCTGATCAATCTTCTTTCCGCATAAAGAACTTTTGCACCCTTGGCTATCCAGAATGCGCCCAGTGAAGATTCTTATCAGACTGTGCGAAAGACAGGCTGATCTGAATCGCTGGGAGCCCATGTCCGAAGGTACATTGGCTCAAATCGCTTAAGAGTTTCTGATTAATAAATTTATCATTGAATTAGATTGACGTAAGAAGCAATATTATGTTATATACGTAGAAAAGACGTTCTAAGGCTAAACCGAATTTACGATAATTCATCACGAAAACATACCTATATAATTTTGACCGCCTTAAACCCCACTTTTATATAGTAAAACTGGGGCTTACAGGGGTGTATGTCAGACTCGGCGAGGCGGTTCTAACGAGTACCCACAATATGTTTTAAGCAGAAATATGAAAAATATCAGAATTTTTATCTGAAATTTTTTTTTTTATTTTTTGGTGGTGAAATTTTCAATATATATGAATAGGCATGTTTTCGTAATGTATTTGGACAGAGAGGCCTGAGCCAACAATGTACCCAAATCAGACGCCTCTGATCAAGGTAGACACTGTTTGCAGCCCACCCTGTAGTTTTTAGACACACTCTAAGACACACCAGGTAGTAAAATGGACTGTTTCAAATTTTAGGGCAAGTATACAGTCGAACTTCAATGGCTCGATCATCTTTGGTACCATGGAAATGTGTTCCAGACATGAGTAGTTCGAGCCAGTGAGGGTTAATTATAGCGCCAGGCCAGGAGTCAATTAAGGATAATTTAGGGATATCTTTTCGATCTTATATAAATAATGGTATGTAGAATACACATATTAGAATCGCCACATCGAGGTGATTCTAAAAAAGTACACTCTACATATCATTATTTTATAATCACAACATACTTTTTCATGATAAATTTAGAAAAATTCTCTAAAAAATCCCTAAATTTCCTAGGGACTTTAAAAAAAGTTTGAGTCAGCCACGGTAAACGAGCTATCGGTGTTCGAGTCATTGAAGTTTTTTTTTTTTTTTTTTTTTTTTTTTCTGTAAGGTGGTTAAGCTGCCCGAATATTTAGAATAAATACAGCACATACGCATTTAATGGAGAAAACAAGGTCATGATATCGTGACATGGAATATTCTAGATATATGTATGACACATGATATAACAGACAGATTATCCTGATAAAGATTATAGGTGATATATATAAAAAAAAAAAAAAAAAAAAAAAAAAAAAACTGAACAGCATGGATTTGAACTCGTCTCGAGAAGGAATACTGTGTTTACCGTATGTATTCGTACAGACAGGCATGAGCAAACGGTGTAAACCCAGATGAGTCGCCGCAGAACGCGGCGACTCATCAGGGTCTACACTGTTTGCCACTCATTCAGCAATTTTTAGACATAACATCGAGTAGTAAATTGCACTTGTCCAAATTTTAGAACAAGTATGGTAAGGCGTTGAGGTGTCCGAATACTTAGGGTAAATACGGTACATCGCTATTTCCAAATTTTGATGGTCGTCAACCAGAGGAGCTGGGTGGGAATGGGTACACATTCAGGGGAGGTAACTCTGTCAAACATTTATCGTCTGTCTTCTGGAAAGGGGTCTACTCTAAAAGGAAAGATGGGAGCATTTTTCCCCCTTTTAGAGAAGACGCCTTTAGAGGGGACTAAATTCGCAGGAAATTAAACAAGAAACAAAACTTGTATCCGGGAAAACCTGCTACTATGTACGTACAGTCGACTCTCGTTATCTCGAATTCCAAGGGACTCTTTGAAATACTTCGAGATATCCGTACCTCGACATCAGATTTGAAGAATTGAGGAAAAAAATATTCGATTAACCACATTTAACAAATTTATATGTTATTTGACTCTTGAAGCTAAGATATATTGAAAAAATATTGTGGAAAAGAGGAGAAATTGCTCCTTAGGAGCAATTTCTCCTCTTTTCCACAATTTTTTTTACCTGTTGTTAGATTTTTATGTTTAGGCAGGAACCAGATTTTCACTTCGAGATAAGCGGTTATTCGAGATAAGCGAGGTCGAGATAGCGAGAGTCAACTGTATGTATTTTCCGTAACTATAGCAAACGACACAAAAACACACGTTGAAACAGAAGTCGTAATAATCAACGTCCATGGATGCAACATGATGACGTTGCATCTCCGTTTAACTTTGAGAATACAAGCAAAAAAAAATCGAACCTCATCGTGAGAAAACGTATGTGCGCCCAACGAAGACTCAAATCAGCCTGCGCTTCTGCGCATTCTGATCAGAGTATTTGTTATCCACATGAAGAAAATTTGCGTCCTTGGCTATCCAAAATGCGCCCAGTGAAGATTCTGGTTAAACTGCGCGAACGCGCAAGCTTATCTGAATCTTCCCTGGGCGCACACGTCCAAAGATATGTTTTCTGACGTTGCGGTTGAAATAATTGAAGGATTTCGTTGAAAGGAATCATTCTCGGGTATATTTTTTGACGATACTACTCAGATATACCTTTACTCAGGGCTATCTCCCTCAAGGCTACTTCTGCTTACAAAAGAGATCGCATTTCGCCCGTTTTCATTAGTTTTGATATTCATGACATAAACATAAACGTCAGAATAAAAAAAGAAAATGAGAATATATGAATCCAATAGCCCTATTTAATAAGGCTACCTCAAGGCTAGATTTTTACAACTGTGAAAATTTGAAGGTCATTTTCTTTAATCTTGAATAAGACAAGCCGTGACTAAGAGAATCTGATTGCCTGCTCAAGTAAGTGACGAAATCTGATTGCAATAAAAGTAAGGTCAGATTACGTACTCAAGTGACTGACAGTATCAGATTGTGACCAAGTTAGATTGTGATCAGACGTATTACCGTAAAAAAATAAAAGATGAACACATTGACAAAAGGTGTGGCACTGTTATCAGGGTCGGTGACGTCAATAGCTAACTTAACTCTTTCCACGCTATGGGCAAATTTAGCAGACGACACAAACTGGTTAGATTGTGATCAGACGTATTACCGTAAAAATAAAAGATTAACACATTAACTCAAGTGACTGACAGTATCAGATTGTGACCAAGTTAGATTGTGATCAGACGTATTACCGTAAAAAATAAAAGATTAACACATTGACAAAAGATGTGGCACTGTTATCAGTGTCGGTGTCGGTGACGTCAGCAGCGCGTGTGCCAACTTAACTCTTTCACACTATGGGCAAATTCAGCAGGCGACAAGCTGGTGATAGTTTTTCTTATTTTCCTAGAAAATAGGATCTGACACTTCATGCAGATTGTCTCCTTCCTTTGGAGACAATTTGCACGAAGTGCCAAATCCTATTTTCTAGGAAAAATAAGGAAAATACTCCAAAATATCATCTGCTGAAAATTTTTACCAGCATGCAAAGTGTTAATATGCCTTTCATGGGTAATGAGATGGGCGTGGGGTCCTAAAGACCGTATCAGCGGAAAGTGGATCTTTTGAGCATACGTGAAATACGCAGGCGGCTATCTGATGTGCAACGCAAGAAAAGTCTCGTTGTGCCTTATCTGAACAGCAGTTTAATCTTAGCCTTTTTTTGTTTGTCAATATTCGTTGCAGTATTCATTTTGCGGCATCACGAAAACATGCCTATATAATGTTGACCCCCTTAAACCCCACTTTTATATAGTAAAACTGGGGTTTACAGGGGTATACATTATTTTTCTTATTTCTGCTCAAAAACATAGATTGTGGGTACTCGTTAGAACCGCCTCGCTGAGGCGGTTCTAACGAGTACCCAGAATCTATGTTTTGAGCAGAGATATGAAAAATATCAGAATTTTTATCTGAAAATTTTCATTTTTTTTGGGTGGTAAAATTTTCTGTATATTTGAATAGGCTTGTTTTCGTAATGGGGTGGAGCACCACAGAACAGACATTCAATTTATGGATCCTCTGTGAGAAGTAACCTACCTGTAACATCAGAAGAACTTATACCATGTCTTAATATAGGGATCAACTATGGTTTTTCATTCATTAACATTCGCCAGGTCCCGTGGGAGGTGTTGAAAACCGAGGCCGAAGGCCGCGGTTTTCAACACCTCCCACGGGACCTGGCGAATGTTATTGCATTGGAAAACCATGTTCGATCGCTATTATTGCATAAAAACTGAAAACATTTGCTACATTTCGCGTTATTTCTTGCACTATTTTGTCTCGCCTTTTCACCAATGTCTCGCGAACGTAATTTCCACTGACTATGCTCGTTCTAGGCCCGGGCAGTACACATTTCGTAACGGCAGCAAATCTGTGGCCCCGGTACGATCATATTGAAAGTTGCGTAGCCGTGCATTAACAGCGCGTGAATTGCCTTGTTAATGCACGGCTTTTCGCCGGTTAATGCTGTTAATAACGTGCGACACTATTATGCAATAATAGATTTTAAGAAGACTTTACAGAGTATGGCGTGAAACCTTATCACGCTTTAATAAGAATCACTATACTTTGAAGTTGCAGTAGTTGCAGGCTGGACCGGTCGAGTAGGGCCGCATTTGTGATTTTTTTTTTTTTTTTTTTTTTTTGTTGTTGTTGTTGTTGTTGTTTTCTGGGTATTCAGAGAGGTATGCATTTTCGAATATTTTACTTTTAGAATATTTAAAGGCTGAGACTGAGACTGAGACTGAGTATATTTACTTACCTATCCTTCTTTTTACTAGCTCAATGCAGGCCTGAAAATTAAAGGATAGCCGATATATTCCAAGTTTTATGTAAGCAGGTGAATTGTTTTGTGAAAAAAAAAAAAAAAAAAAAAAAAAAAAAAAAAAAAACTTAAAAACACATTTCATTCACTTATGGAAATACCATGAAATGTTTTGACAACAGAATTCAGGAAACAAATAATATCTCTACTATCCATAAGTTTGAAATTTGCGGGTTGTGTAATTAGAAAGTTATTTAAGATTTTACTGTACACTCGTTAATCTTTTTCGAAGGTACTGACCCAGTGGTCAGGATGCCACTGTATTCATTCGGCGAGTTTCACCAAAAGACCACTGTACCCATATATCGGGTATTTTGTGCCCATGTTCCCACAAGTCAAGTATTTTGTACCCACAAGTCGGGTATATCTATATTCGATTTGCATAATAGTTAAAAACGAGACGAAACCCACTGCATTATTCAGTGAAGGATAAAAGTATCATTGATATATATAAAAATGTCATCTATCGCCCGGGTTGTCCTAGAAGACATGTTCCTAACTGTTATCATGTCAATTTTAACTTCCAGCATGCAGTGATGAAACGATTTTATATCATCTGCGTTCCGTTGGCACAGAGTGCAGTACCCAGCTAGCATTCTTTATAAATCTATAGCGGGCCGTTATCGGCCCGTCAGCTACCCTGACGGGCCGATAACGGCCCGCTATAGATTTATAAAGAATGCTTATTGGGTACTTTTCAGTGGAAACACGGGATAATATCTCAGAATTACAGTCGTAGTCCGTCAAGGATGTCTCCTACCTCCAATCCTCTTCATCTTCTAGAGAGATTCATGATTGAGGCACCGAAAGATCAAGAAAGCACGGGAAGACCATTTATAAAATAACTAAGCTGTTACACTTTGTTTGTTTGTTTCCTTTAGAGAAAAATGTTACTGTTACAGTCGACTCTCGTTATCTCGAAGTCAAGGGACTCTCTGAAATACTTCGAGATATCCGTATCTCGACATATCAGATTTGCAGAATTGAGGAAAAAAGATAAATCAAACAACCACATTTCACAAATGAATACGTAATTTGACTCCTGAAAATCTAGGTATACTGAAAATATTGTGGAAAAGAGGAGAAATTGCTCCGTAGGAGCAATTCTCTTCTTTTTCACATTATTTTGTTACCTGTAATCATAGTTTCATGTTAAAACAGGGACCAGATTTTTATTTCGAGATAAGCGGTAATTCGAAATAAGCGAGTTCGAGATAACGAGAGTCGACTGTATTTGTGTATATTTGTAAAGAAAATGCATGTCCAACCTTTCAGAAACGACAGACGCAATCGTCTTGGAGGTGGTGTTCTTGCGTATGTACGTGAAACTATTACCTGCAAACGTCGCCACGACCTGGAGATAAATGCTCTTGAGGCCGTCTGGCTCGAACTTTCTGTCAAATCGAAAAAAGTACTCGTGGCAGGTATATACCGACCACCAAACAGCAATTCAGCGTACATGGACTTAATAAAAGAAAGTGTTGATCGAGCCTACAACACAAACATTGTAGACATTATTATTGCAGGCGATTTTAACTTTGATATGGCTCTGAACAGCGACAACAAAATTACGGAATTAGTGAACGAATTCCACTTAAGCCAGCTTATTACAGAATCAACACACTTTACCGAACATTCCGCATCAACGATTGACCTTGTTCTTGTCCGTAATACAGCAAACATTCTGCAAAGTCATGTACTCGATCCCTTTATACCTGATCAAGTACGATATCATTGCCCAATCGTGTTTACTTAAAATTTACAAGTCCGTCAACCATAAGTTTTAAGGGAAAAATCTGGAACTACAAGTTAGCCGACTACGATAAATATCGTCGATTATTATCGGAATTTAACCTTGTTGAGCATCTCCAAACAGATAATGATATCGATTCCAATGTTCAGTGCATTTCAACAGCAATACTTAGTGCAGCTGACAAGGCGATCCCGAACAAAGTTATTACAGTAAAATTATCCGATCAACCATGGGTAACATGTCGCATAAAACAATTGATTAGGACACGTAAACGCACTTTCCGCCAGTATAGAAGAACAAACGATATCCATTTTTGGATCAGATACAAAACAGTTCACAACACCGTTGTAAATGAAATAAGAAAATCCAAATAAGAATATTATGATAAACTCGATCGCTTACTCTCTTCCGATAACTGTGATCCCAAAGTTTTTTGGAAAACCTCTAAACAAATTTTAAACTTACAATCAACAACTAACATACCCACGCTGGTCATGAATCAGGAATATGCAGAAAATGATCTCCAAAAAGCAAACATGTTGAATGCTTTTTTTACGGCACAGACAACCCTTAATGACACAAACAAACCTTTACCAAACTTAGACCCAGTCCCTTACCACTTAGAATCTATTAACATTTCAGAGGAAGATGTGAAAAATTGTCTTTATAATTTGAAAATCAACAAGGCAAGTGGTCCAGACTTAATCAGTCCCCGTTTACTGAAAGAAGGTGCTATAGTTCTTGCACGCCCGTTTTCTGTTATCTTTAATCGATCACTCCAACAGGGTTATTTCCCTTCAGCCTGGAAAACTGCCAACGTTTCGCCTATCCATAAGAAAGATGAAAAGTCTTTACCCAGTAATTATCGACCTATATCTCTCATAAGCTCACCAGGCAAAGTCATGGAACGTTGTGTGCATAAACATTTGTATAACTATGTCACTACTCATCAGCTCTTAACTCCTCTTCAGTCAGGCTTTGTCCAAGGCGACTCCACAACATATCAATTGTTACATACTTACCACACATTCTGTGAAGCCGTTGATAAAGGTAAAGAAGTTCGCGCCGTCTTTTGTGATATAAGTAAGGCTTTTGACAGAGTCTGGCACAAGGGTCTCCTGCATAAAATGTCCGGAATAGGTTGTTCAGATAACGTTCTTAAGTGGTTTGCCAGTTATCTCTCCGGACGACGACAGCATGTTGTACTTAATGGCCAAGCTTCTGATTGGACTCAAGTTTTAGCAGGTGTTCCCCAAGGATCAATTCTTGGACCCCTTCTTTTTCTTCTCTACATAAATGACATAGTAAAACATATAGGTTGTTCTATTCGGTTGTTTGCAGACGATACTAGTCTTTATATCACTGTCGAGTGTCCTAATGCAGCGGCTCGGTGTTTAAATGCTGACTTGCAAACTATTTCTCAGTGGGCAGAAGATTGGTTAGTCAATTTTAATGCTAACAAAACACTTTCTATGATTATCCCGAGGAGAATTATCTCACCGCCTCATCCTCCCCTTTTTATGAACGGAACAATGCTTCAAGAGACGAATAGTCACAAGCACCTAGGACTTACGCTTTCTAGTTCCTGCAACTGGTCAGATCACATTAAAAACGTTTCCGTAAAGGCTTGGACAAGATTAAACCTCCTCCGAGCTCTTAAGTTTAGTCGAAAATCACTTGAAAAAATGTATAACGCGTATGTGCTGCCTCTGCTAGAATATTGTGATTCGGTGTGGGACAATTTCCCACAGAGACCAAAAGGCAACTCGACGTAATCCATAACGAGGCCGCTCGAATAATAACCGGTGCTACTAAACTGTGTAACGTGAGCAAACTACTCACAGACCTTGGATGGGAGACTCTCCAAAACAGGAGAAAAAAGCACAGACTCATAATTCTCTTCAAAATCCTTCATGGGCTAACTCCTGTATATCTTAACGATCTCCTTCCACCACTAGTGCAAGACACGACCTCTTACAATCTAAGAAATTCAAATCATTTCCAGAACTATCGCGCTAATACCAATTTGTTTCTAAATTCCTTTTTCCCGGCAACGATCCGTGCATGGAACGATCTCCCTGCCGAGGTCAAGGATGCGCCATCAGTGGCTGCATTCAAATCACGTTTAAACAAGGATCTAAAAAACCTCCTTCGTATTATAACACTGGTACACGTATAGGCCAAATTCTCCAAGCACGTCTGAGACTTGGATGTAGCTCCTTAAATGCCGACCTTTATCGTAAAAATATCGTTCCAAGTCCCACGTGTGCGTGCGGAGGATTTGAAAGCGCATATCACTTTTTCTTTGCATGTCCTAGGCTCGCTCATTTTCGAAGAAGATATTTCTCGGATTCTCTTTTAAATTATACGGTTAAAGATTTTCTCTACGGCAGCCAAAATCTAACTTTTCAGGAAAACGAACAGTTATTTCTTAAAGTGCAAGAGTATATAGTGAAATCCGGAAGATTTTTGTAGTCCCTATAAATGACTATGTTTGGGGAACTGGGAATCAGCCAAAATATGTTCATGTTGCCGCTAGAAATTTTTACAGCTGTAGCATTTGAACTGAACAATATGCTTTGTGTTTCATAACAAACACTGAATCTACCAGTGTATCCGCTGAATTTACTAATCAGTTCGATTGTTACTTCATGTCAATACACATGAAATTTCTTTCGTTCTTTCCTTCTTTCTTTCTTTCTTTCTTTCTTTCTTTTTGTTCTTTTTCACATTCATTAAATGTGTTACACTGCCTTCCATTCATAGATGATGTAACATATGCTGTTTATTCCCAGGAGATGACTCAAATAAGCACTTGTGCTTACCGTCAAATCCTGTGACATATATGTCTAATGCATGTATTGTATATGTCTACTATAAAGTCAAATAAATACAGTTTAAACCAAAATGCATGTCGTGTTTCTTTACGGCCGCTTGGTAGAATTGCATGATAGCTAAAAATGTCACCATCTCAGTACAATACTGTATAAATAAATAAATAAATAAAATTATCACATAGTAGCCTGAATTCCCATCATTCAGCATGAAATATCTCGCGATGTACATGATCTACATGCATGAATGTGTGACAAATCAGTTATACCATGGTTCTGCGCATGTACGTGCGATAATGCACTTGCTAACGCTCGTGCATTATCGCATCGCACATGCGCACGAACCATGGTATAAGTAAGACATAAGATAGTATCAGCATTGGAAGACGGCTTATTGCCAACTTCTTTGCCAACGACATAAATGTTGAAGAGGAGGTAGACGCTGATGTTCTAGTTAATCATCTTGATATAACCACCAAAATATACAAAATGAGGCAGCGCATGGCAAAACCAACAAAATGGTATGTTCGCCCAGTGAAGACTCAGATCAGCTGTCCATATGAAGAAAGCTAAAATCCTTAACAACCCATTGAGTGTACAGCGAAGACTCTGATCAGACTGGGCGGATGCCCAGGCTGATCTGAGTCTTCGCTGGGCGCACATGCCCATACAAAATGAGCCAGCGCATGACAAAACCAACAAAATGGCATGGTCGCCCAGTGAAGACTCAGATCAGTTGTCCGTATGAAGAAAGCTTGGATCCTTAACAACCCATTGAGTGCACAGTGAAGACTCTGATCAGACTAGGCGGATGCCGGCTGATCTGAGTCTTCGCTGGGCGCACATGCCCATACAAAATGAGCCAGCGCATGACAAAACCAACAAGATGGTATGTTCGCCCAGTGAAGACTCAGATCAGCCTGGGCATCCGCCCAATCTGATCAGAGACTTCGCTGTCCGTATGAAGAAAGCTTGGATCCTTAACAACCCATTGAGTGCACAGTGAAGACTGATCAGACTGGGCGGATGCCCAGGCTGATCTGAGTCCTCGCTGGGCGCACATGCCATTTTGTTGGTTTTGTCATGCGCTGGTTCAAATGGAGATTGGTCCTGACACAACGAAAATAATGAAAAACAATGCTGATGACTTCCAAAGAGAGATCACGATAAAAGGTGAGATGCTACAAATAGTGAAAAACTTAAATATCTGGGATAAATCATCTCTGTTGAGGGGCTTAAACCAGAAATGCACCCCCCCCCCCCCCCCCCCCCCACCCCCAGCAGCTCTTCCAAACTGAAAGTCAAGAACATCTACCTTGCTATCAAAGTTAAGCCGATGCGGACGTTCGTCTTATCAATCTTCTTTTATACCAGTAACAGCTGCACCCTTACAGCAGAACTTGAAAGACGAACCCATGGTTTTGAGATGAGATGCAATCGGAGGCTTCTAAATACAGTAGAACTTCAATGGTTCGAACATCTTTGAGACCATGGAAATTTGTTCGAGATATGGGTAGTTCAAGCCACTGAGGTTAAATCATGACGCCAGATCGGGAAGCAAATGGCGATAATTTAGGGTATGTTTTTCAGTCTTTTAGACAATACTGTTATGTTGATGTACTCATTAGAATCGCATCCATGAGGCGATTCTAATGAGTACCACACAGCATACCATTTCATGATAAAATAAGAAAATTTCCGTAAATATTTGTTTTCTTGAGCTATCGGAAGAATTTCATAGGGACTCAAAAACGAGTTCGAATTAGCCATAGTGTTCGAGTTACTGAGGTTAAACAATATCTCCTGTTACGACCATGTGACATTACTGTTATGTTGAGTGTCGTCAAGCGCGGATAACTTTCAGAAATACAGTCGACTATCGTTATTTCGAATTCCAAGGGACTCTCTGAAATACTTCGAGATATACGTACCTCGACATATCAGATTTGCAGAACTGAGGAAAAAATAATTCGAACAACCACATTTAACAAATTTATATGTAATTGGACTCTTGAAGTTTAAGATATAGTGAAAATATTGTGGAAAAGAGGAGAAATTGCTCCTGGAGCAATTTCTCCTCTTTTTCACAATATTTTTCACCGGTTGTTAGATTTTCATGTTAGACAGGGACAAGATTTTCACTTCGAGATAAGCGGTTATTCGAGATAAGCAAGATCGAGATAACGAGAGTCAGCTATATATGCAAAGAAAGAGAACTGAATGCAAAACTGTGCCGCAAATGCCTTCAAAGTTTCTCAGTATGTTACAGTGAATCCTCGTTACAACGATAGCATTTGTTCCAAAAGACGTTGCCATAAAAGTGAATTTGCTGTTGTACAGAATACTTACATTTGTAATGACCAAATTGACGTTTAAGAAAGGCCTTGTTTTGCTCTTATTTCCTCATAGAGCGTATGTTTTGGATATTTGTTAGAATCGCATCATTGAGGCTATTCTAACAAATATCCAAAACATATGTTTCCTTAAAGTGTTAAATACAATATTCTTGCATAGTTTGTGACTAATTGTTATCCCTTAAGCAAAGGTTTCGTGACATTCAAATTGTCATTATTAACGAATTGTCAGAATGTAAAAAAACAAACTATAAACACCATGGCATAATGCATACTTCATAAGTCAGGTATAATAAGATCTCTCTCTCTCTCTCTCTCTCTCTCTCTCTCTCTCTCTCTCTCTCTCTCTCTCTCTCTGAGACAGCGCTTCGACCTCGTTGTAAGTAAAATCAATGCCGGAAGCGAGTAGTAAACAAATGCGGTATTAACCCTTAAAGGGCCAAACAAAATTTATAGCAGACGACATTCTATTTTATTTTTCAGAGAAAATAAGCCTTGAAATTTCATGTGAATCGTCTGCTAAACAGACGATTCACATAAAATATATCAAGGCTTAGTTTCTCTGAAAAATTGAAATAAATGAAAATGTCGCCAGCTGCAGTTGTGATTGTCGCTTTGCGGGTCGACTCTTTGGTTTTGATGTCAGACTTGATCCGTGTATCATAACAATGACTCCATCCTGTAATTGGGATAGAATTTCCCACTTACAGTCGAACTTCGATGGCTCGAACATCTTTGGGACCATAGAAAATTGTTCGAGACATGGGTGGTTCGAGCCACTGAAGGTTAATTATGGTGCCAAGTCAGGAAGCAAATGGCGATAATTTAGGGATTTTTTTTTTTCGATTTTCTACACAATAATTGTATGTTGAGTGTACTCATTGGAATCGTCTCGATGAGGCGATTCTAATGAGTACACACAGCATACAATTTCACGATACAATAAGAAAATTTCCCTAAATATTTGTTTTCTTGAGCTATCGGCAGAACTTCGTAGGGACTCAAAAACGAGTTCGGATTTGCCATGGTAAACGAGCCATCGGTGTTCGAGCTATCGCGGTTCGACTGTATGTCGTCATTTTCTTTTTCTTTTTTTTTTTTTTTTTTTGATTGATTGTTCTTTAGAATCTTTGTTTTTTCTGCAATAGGGTTTATATAGTGATAAAGCTTCAGGGCTTTAACTTATAGTTTGTCATATTTGTACTTGTATGTTTATAAGACACTCTCTTGTATGTATTATTTCATGCAGATTGTAAATGTGTTGTATGGCGATGAGCTGTACCATGCTCAAGTCAAAATAAATTTTATGTTTATGTTATGTTAGTAGTTTATGTTATGTATTTTTGAATAATGCTAAACTCTGCTGTGTTAAAATGTATTGCATGCAAATCAGTTCATGTTTTCATTGTTCATATTGCTGATGTAGGCTAGAAACATTCTGTAATGTTTAATGCCGAAATAAAATTATTTGTTTTTGTATTTTTGTATTTTTTATTTTATTTTTTTTTATTTTTTATTTATTTATTTATTTTTTTATTTTATTTATTTATTTTTTTTTTGTACGTTTCTTGGCAATTTAGCTTACCATTAAAACTTGAAGTTTTTGTATCATTACATTAAGTCCTTTTCTACTTTTGGCAATTTATTTCGATTCATAGTTTTAAAGGTTTTTAATGGTCTTTATCAAGTCGCTCGGTACACTTTTATCAGACAGGCTGCGCAATTAAATTACAGCGAAAGCCATTTAATTTGTCTGAAATCAGTTTAATTCAGATTATTTCAAACATTTAATTTTGCGGTAAAAATGTTTTCGTGACCATTCAAATACTGTACAGAATAATTAACCTTTATCACACTCTGGTCAAATTCAACAGACAACAAATTAATTTTTCTTCTTTTTTCCCCCAAGAAAAATAATTTTGATATTTCAAGCAAATTATCTACACTTTGCATTGAATGTTAAAGGCTATTTTCTGGTAAAAATAAAAAAAAAAATATTACAACATGTGATCTGCTAAAAGTTTTACCCAGCATGCTAAGCGTTGAAAAAAAAAAGAGGCTTTTATGTAGACTGTGCGCAATTAACGTCAGATACCCCGTTAACCTAAAATCTTTAGCACACTCTGGGCAAATTCAGCAGGCGACGAATTCCCAGAAAATAAAGTTTGATATTTAACACAGTTTTGTATTCTAATCCTAAAGAGACAATTTCCATAAAATGTCAACCCTATTTTATGGGGAAAAATACGTTTCAAAATGTTTGCTGATATTTTAGCCAGATTCTAAGTGTTGTCTTGTTAAGAGCGAATTCTGTAATGATTTTTCCCTTGAAACTGGTTTGCATTTATTTTCAGAAAAAAAAAATGGTGAATAGATAGACCTCAGTGAAAACAATCACTCTAAGCTGAAAGTTTTTATCTCCCATTTTAAGGGCAAGGAGCAGTTACTTTAAGGATAAGTGGTCTCCACTGGAGTGTATCCAGTCACCTTAACCCTTGTCATGATGCCACGCCCACTTCCAATTTTCAGCCAATCAGATTACTTGATCCAGGTTGTTTATATATATTCACATACTTAATGGCAAACAGTGCAAGCCAACTGATCTGGATCTACACTGTTTGCAAAGGCAGGGTATATCCGGGTTCAGCAGGACAAAGGTTAACCTTCCCCGCAGGCACAAAACGTTGAATCGCCGTTGTTTCAACTTTGTGTGCCTGCTGGGTTCACACTCTGGGCGAATTCAGCAGAATACGAATTAACGATACTGTTCTTATTTTTTCCCGGAAATAGGATTTGAGTGTGTGTGTCTCGGGGGTGGGGGGGGGGGGGGGCGTGGGGCGGAGGGGGAGGGCCGGGCGGGGCGGGGGAGAGATACGGGTGTGGGTGGAATAAGAGGAATAGTTTAATATTTCTTCTGCTGAAATGTTTACCCCAACATGCTAAATGTTAAGAGACTGAATTATTTTTTTGCACACCAAGGAAAAATATTGAAAACATATGCCTAGAATCGCATCTAAAATAGGGGCTTCTCTTAAAGGAAAGAATATACGCTCCCAGTGGGAGCAAATTCTTTCCTTTGAGAGTATCCCCTATGGTTAAGAAGCAAAATATTTGTTATTGTCACTTTAATGTAAATATTTTTTCTTATTCATGTTACGCAAATGCGAAATGAGCATTACGCCTATACGTCTGGCACATTCCCGCCAGTTTTTTTTTTTTTTTACAAAGATGACAACTTTTGTAACTTCCTGTTTGCTTTCCTGCACATTAACCCCTTCTGAAAAAGGGTCTGTTCTACAAGGAGCAAACTCTTTCCTTGAAGGTATGCAAAAACGATTATGCCAGAGTTGCCTCCCCTGAAAGAATATCAATTCCCCTTGAAGCCGAGGTAAACAACTACCAGTTGCATTATATGATAAGATTTTTAATCCATGTGGAACAGGGAATGTCCAGATCAGCCTGTGTATGCCGGCCGGTCTGTTTATTATTCGCATCTGATAAATGTCCCATGTTGTAAAATTTATCGGTTTTTATCATATTCATATGTATTAGGCGCAACGTAGGAAAACGTACCTTCGGATATGTGCGCCCAACGAAGACTCAACCTGCGCGTCTGTGCAGTCTGATCAGAGTCCTCGCTGTCCGCATGAAGAAACTACATAGGCCCCCTAGCTGTCTCTCTTAAAAATAAAGGCTTTTTATAAAGGCTATTTTTGGCCAAATAAAGGTTTTTCAGGATAAATTTTGTACAAAATAAAGAGCATTTAATGGTTAAATTTCTTGGCAGATCACAAGCAAAAGAACTCTGCGTCATCGCCTCTCAAGTAAAACAGGGAGAAAATTGCAGACAAAATCAAGTATTTTCCTCTTTAAACAGTAATGACAATATTAACTTGTATTTCTATTTAGAACATATGAATCTAAGAAACAGAACTAGGATTTGTTGTTACCAAATGATACATATTTACTCCGTCCTTGTCTTGCATTTACAAATTGACAAATATAAAGGTTCTCTTATCAAAATAAAGGTATTTGATAGGTTTTTCAGCCAAATTAAAGGTTTTAAAGGATTTCAACAAAATTAAAGGGTTTTAAAGGTTCCCTCTCCTAGGGGCCCTGAACTACATCGTTGGCTATCCAAAATGCGTCCAGTGAAAATTCTGATCAGACTGCGTGAATGCGTGGACTGATCTAAATCTTCTCTGGCGCACACGTTTTCTGACTTTGTGACTCGTGTGATTCTGAAGTTTGGGTATCTTTATATCTAGTACTTTTTGTTGCTAAAAATATACTGTATTTCCCCATAAATATTGGTACACCTTAACTCCTTACCATACTTGTCCTATTGCTTGAATAAATTCATTTTAACGTATTTCCCCTAAATATTGGTACATCTTATCTACTTACCATACTTGTCCTAATATTTGAGTAAGTTCATTTTAGCATATTTACCCTTAATATAGGGACACCTTATCTACTCACCATACTTATACTAAAATTTGAAACAGTCGATTCTACTACCTGATGTGTCTAAAATACTGCTGTATGTATGGCAAACAGTGTAGACCTGATCAGACGCCGCGTTGTGCTGCGTCTGGTCTGGGTCTGCACTGTTTGCCGTTTGCCCTTTGTGGAGTTTCCAGACTAAAATGCGTTAATTGTAATTTTGATCATACTACTATTTTATTTTATTTTCGTCTGTATGGGGACATAAAACAGATTGCATGAACAGAACAAGTTTATAACTAAATTGTCCCACATACATTTGAATCGTGTCCTGTGAAAAAAAGTCCCTTTGGGTATATGCGGACATCGAAACCCCAGATCAGCCTGCACATGCGCAGGCTGATCAGGGCCTTTGTCCGCTAACAGAATCACAGCAGAAACTGGTCAGATTGTGCGGCTTCGCTGGGTGATGTGGGTCTATACTGTGCATATGGACACGGCTCACTTAAATGTCAATTTCTCAGTGCGAGATTTTACCCCTTGATGGATTTTTATCACTTGCACAGCTGAGCATTAATTTCATGCATAAACCCACGTAGGCATTGACCTTGTACCTGTTGCATATAGATAGGATAACAATACAGGATTTGTTGGCCTAACTTTTACCACTTTCTGGGCTAATCAGCAGACGACAAATTGATGATACTTTTTTTCTTATCTTTCCCTGAAAATATGATCAGACATTTCATGTAAATTGTCTACTTTGCATTAACTTTCAGATCCTGTTTTCTGGGGAAAATAAGAAAACATTTCAATATGTCGTCTACTGAAAATTTTACCCAGGGTGCTAAGCATTAGATGTTGGTGAAGAAGGGTAAAATTTTACAAAGATTTCAAATTATTGATACTTATTACTTTTTTTGGATCAGTGAACTTTAAGGCTCCATATTCCTCAAAAACAGACGTTTTTTATCCAAGCAAGGTTGACTAAATTGGTATTACCATCATAAAATATGGCACCTGACAGCCTGTAAAATTTGTTAGTCTCTCGTTTTTGAACTGGATCAAAAAATGAAATGATTTTTTTTATTGTATCTCTGAATTAATGTTGGCATTCAGAGTTGCGATAAAAATAATTTTACTTTTGATCCAGTTCAAGAACGAGAGACTAACTGAAATTTTACAGGGTGTCAAGTGTTACATTTTATGATGGTATGTGTGGTGTTAGGTTTGTTTAGTATCAGGTGGAACCATATTGTGTATCAGGTGGAACCATATTGTCGGATGTTTTTGCCATTTAAATACAGAAGTGCACTGTCCAAATTTCGATGTCGGGTAGCCCCTTTACGACTGGAAACTGGAAGGTTTGAAGGTTTAGATGTTAATCAAAGAATTTGCCCAATATGCCATAAGTCAGTTAAAGATGAAAAACATGTCCTTTTGTATTGTCCCTTTTATTTGGAGTTCAGAACTATTTTAACCAATAAAGCATGTAAAGTAAATGCTAATTTCAGAAATCTTAAAATGAGCAGTTAGCTTTTTTGTTCTCCTCAACAGATATGATAAGAACCCTAGCCAAAACCTGTTATCAAATATTACATAAAAGGGCCGCTTTTTTTTATATAAATAGTATTTTAAGTAACCTTTTATAAAAATAGTATTTTAATAAATGTTGATTTTATGTACTTTAATCATCCTGGAGTTTTGGATAACCAATGAGTTGCTTATCCTGGGGCTTGAGCAGGGTGGTTAAGTAGTACTGGAATGTGTTCAGGGATTGTGGATGGAGTGGCAGAGTGTGAGAACCCTGATCAGACTACTACTTTAGGAGCAGGCTGGTCTGGGTGCGCAGTTTGCTCAAATCTGTATGTCCAAGAGTATAGGACCATTGTGGTACTCATATTTAGTGGTTAAATTTCTGCCATAAGTTCTTTTATGGTTTGGAAAGATCCATGTGGGCCGGCCACACAGTGGGTGTGTCAATAAGCGCAGGTGTCAGTGCAGGGGACGTGTTGTTTGGACATTGGTTTCAGCAATGTCCCCTGTCCTGGCCAGTGCCATTGTGTGGTTGATACATGTGCCGTGTGGCTGGCGATACTACAAATCAGTGCTGTATTTGTTGATACTTACCTATTTTATGTACATGTAAATGTATAGTATTAATTTTAAATTTGCATAGCTCTGGATGGGATTGGGTGTTTGGTGTTTTTTTTTTTTTTTCATGGTGGGAACCAGTATTGTTGGTGCTCAGTTGGGCCACCCTGGTGAGGCGATTCAAGTGAGTATCCATGGCACGTGTTTTTTTTCTTCCATTGAAGGGTGGGGACCTGTGTTGTTTGTGCTCAGTTGGGCTGCCCTGGTGAGGCGATTCGAGTGAATACCCAGGGCACGTTTTTTTGTTGTTTTTGTTTGGTGAAGGGTGGGTTGGGGTAGAATTTGGTTTTCACCAGATACCCACTCTTATCTGTAGCTCTGGAGTGGTGCATATTTAGTCTCTTGTATTCTATACAGAATGGCATGGTTAATTTTAATAATTGATGTGTATATTGAACTATATATGTTGTTAACCATGATGAGACTCTAATAAACAAATAAACTAATATTTCAAGTACCTGCGGCGTTGGCCCTATTCTTGCTCTTTGCTATAGGCGTCCCTTTTGATTAACAGTGTCCTAATATCCTTTTAAAGCGAGCAATAAAAGACAACATATTATTTGTAAATCTAGTTTATTCACACTTTTTGTTCTATAAATATGTATAAAATGTTTATCTTTAAATCAGATTTCAATGACCACAACCTTAATCAATGTAAAATGAAAACATGAGACTACCAGGGCCCAGGTGTTCAAAACTAACCATGTAGTCAGTTTACCTATAGTTAAAACTTTGATCATTAAATATGAAAAATATGCTAATATTTTTGCTGAAAAAATGAGTAGCTTTTGCATTTGTAAAAGCTACTCGCTTTTTTTCAGCCTAAATACCTGTGAACTAAATACTGTACTTACTAGAACAGTTAACATTTTGACCACAAACCAGCTCGTTAAGCTAATGATGCTTTGAACAACTGGGCCTAAAGAATAAACTACAATTTTACTAGCTGCACCAAGAGAAAACGTGTAGCTACGGGTTTAATAGATATGACACAAAATAAGAAAAGTGACAATATTGCATATACAGGCAAGAAAGCCCCATTATCAACCTGCATATTTCTAGTCCGATAAGGACCTCCAGTGCTCACTTATTGTTTCAAAGAAGACCATATTTACCCTATAGTAATTACTTAAATACCATCGATTTGTCATCTGCTGACACCAAGTGAGTGGAGAAAGTAAACCCATTTAGGAAGTCAAAGATTTAACCCTAGTCCTGCTGAACCCAGATATACCCTGCCTTTGCAAACAGTGTAGATCCAGATCAGTTGGCTTCTTCAGAAGCCAACTGATCTGGATCTACACTGTATGTCATTTAGAATGTGAATTTGTATCAACAACCTGGATCAAGTAATCTGATTGGTTGAAAATTAGAAGTGGGCAAGGCATCTTAATTTATTCAGCATGACAAGGGTTAAGAACAAACATGGAATGATAAAGATAAAAGGGCTGCAGCTTATCAACAGGAATTTATCCAAGAGCTCAAAATAATACTGGTAAAAGCTTACCATAATATATTTTAGGCCATAGTATGCTATATCAAAGCTTTACAGTTGCAAAGTGATTTACTGTTATAATAACCCCAAATATCTAGACACTCAACTCCTTACCATATATATCTTAATATTTGGTTTTAAAAAATATTTTATTAATTCGTTTAGACACATACACAGAATAACAGAAACATAACAGGATCATACTATATCTTAATATGTTAAGAAAAGAAAGCTACCCAAAGGAGGAAAGGATGGCCTAGTGCAGACTCTGATCAAACAGGTCCTGCAATGGTCCCTCAGGATTTGTTTGTGTTGAGGTTTTACGGCCCAGTCAACCCAATGGGGTCATGTCGAGCATGGTCAGTTTACCTAACCACAAGTTTACTGGGCAGGATTAGTCTTCTAAGCAGTTAACCAGTATTGTGCACATTCTTTCGCCAGAAACTGACAACTGTTCTTCTTGAATTAGCGGAAGGAAGAGAATGACCGTAGAAAATCAATCTCCATGAAAGAATGTTGCCGACCTTGGCGGGGGTTGAACCCACGACCTCCCGGCCTCCGGTCTCCAGTCGGACAGCGCATCCAACTGAGCCACCGAGGCTGGCTACCCGTTTGATCAGGATCTACAGTTTGTTCAGGCATGTCTGTCTGAATATTAAGTAAAATATCGTAATGTTTCTTCTTGAATCCCAAACAAGGACATAGCTCTATACAAGTTGATATGATTTATGATAATGTAAAAATTATTTTTGTAACACAAGAACTTTGCCGAATGGCTATGTCGTGACTGCTAGTGGTGTTCAAGAAATGGATCTAAATGCTAACTAAACATTGTTCATTCAAGCATGAAAACTAGGTCAAGGTCAGTAATGGTCTATTACAGTAGGCAGTGTGCATCATGGCAGATGTGTGTATGAAGTTTCATTAGCCTAGAAGACTTGAGAAATGGAGCTAAACTAACAGACTTAGCAATGTTGACGATGACAATGACTCCAACGCTGAAACCGCCGCAGGAAAGTGACTTTCCTGCGGCGGTTTCAGCGTTGGAGTCATTGTCATTGTCAGCTTTAAGTGATCCCTATATTGCGCCTGCTGGCTAAAGCCTATGTCTAGGGTACTAATTAAAAAGCTTGGCAGGGCAGCCTCAGCATATATTTTGATTAAACTATTTTTGTCAAATTTTCCACAAAGTGGAATTTTGCAAGCCATAGGCCCACATCAGACGTCACAGAATGTGAAGTGTAATTAGGGTCTGTGCTGTTTGCAATTAAACTACACAAAAACATCGAGTACTGTAAAACATCCTTTCAAATAATAAAGGATTAGTCCAACTTTCAAAATGGAGGAATCCATTAAGCATAATTGGGTAAAACAAGTAATAAAAATATTTTCCCATGACATTCTGGAGCCTTGAAAGAGTCGTACCATATTTACCGTATGTATTGGACAGACAGGCCTAAGCAAACAGCGCAGACCCAGATGAGACGCCGCATGCTTTAGACTCCGCAGAATGGGACGTCTCATCTGGGTCTTCACCGTTTCCAACTCTACAACAATTTTTAGACACAATATCGGGTAGTAAATTGTATTTGTTCAAATTTTAGAACAAGTTTGATAATGAGTTGAGGTGTCTGAATAATTCGGGTAAATATAGTATCTATAATGTAAATGTACTTCAAATGCCCACATTTAATTAATTTTGTTCATTGTTTTACCCGTTCAGCCTTGCCAACCAAAAAAATGCTTTGCAAACAATGTAGATCCTGATAAATGATTCATGATGAGCCATCTCATCAGGATCTACACTGTTTGCCATTCTGTTTTGATTTTTGACTGAGACCCCTATTTGGAACAATGGTTCTGACCAGATTCAAAGATGGAAGAGTCCACTTCAGAGACATAGGAATGAAAGGTTTAATCAATGGTATTGTATGAAAATAAAGAAAAGTATAAACATAATGTACAAAATATCTTGTTTCCACAATAACACAGATAAACATAAAATTAAAGTACATACACTTGTGTAAATTTAATGACCAGATTATGAGATTCACAACCATACAAGCTGTAATAAAGGATACGCTACCATAAAGCAGACACTAACACTAAACATCTTTAAGTCAAGCACGTTGCTGTTATCTATTTTCAAAAATTAAAATCTCGGTTGGGACATTTTGTAATTCTCCTTTATATTGTTTCTGTGCACAAAAAGAAACCAGTCTTGGTCTATAGATTAGACTAAAATACCATCTATTGTATTTACCCTAACTATTGGGACTGGCAGGCCTGTGCCAGCAGTGTAGACCCAGAACAGAGGCTGCAGAATGTGGTGTCTGATAGGGTTCTACATTATGTTCTACTTATCCTGTTCCCTAGTTCATAATAACCACTCCGATATTCTTAATGCCAATAATCCTCTTAACTCCCAGGTAACAGACCTTCAGAGTTGAACGTTCCAAACATACCCTACACAGGCATCGCTAGTACTAAGGCTCCAAACCCCTATATTGTTTGCGTAGGCAATGCACAATACAGCTCTAAGTATAGTGATTATAGAGCTCCTGATAAGAGGGGTATCCTATTTCTCCACAAAAACATATGGGTACTCATCAGAAGCGCATCTCGAGTAGCCACAACATATGTTTTCTCATGGAGAAATAAGTAAAATATCAATACATTTTGGTTGAAAAAAAACCCCAAAAAACAACACCTTTAGAACTATGTGATTACACTGATAATAGTTTAAGATAGCTTTTACTATTTCTGCACCATCATATGTCTGCGAGCATGCAATGTTGAGACAATCTCGCATCAACGTCTATGCAATGCAATAATGTTGCATTGACGTTGATGTAACTTTGTATAAATGTCATATGCCTGCTGGGAAGGTACCGTTCAGAAAAAAATATTGATAATTTTGTTACTGGGGCACATGTAATGAGTACCCATAATGTATGTTTTCATGCAGAAGTAAGAAAATTTTTCATCCGAATACTTCTCTTATATTGAGCTATGATTCCATAATATAAGGTCTTGGTCTTTGTTGTTGGTACTTGTTACAAATGTTTCCCCCTCACTGAGTGATTCTGTTGTGTGCCCATAAGATATGTGCATGTACAAAACAAAATATCTTCTAATCATTCCTTTTATCTGGAGAATTGATATAAGCTCCCTATCCCTTAATTTTCACATCAGCAGAAGCTGTCAACTTCTTCAAATTCATTCAGAGCTTTGATTGGTTCTATCCTCTTCTTGCCGGCACTCTTGCTGATCCGACTTGTGAACTGGTTAGGATCATCTCGCCTTACTAATGGTTTCTTCTCTGGTGGCTTCATCTTCCAGGCCACAATTGTCTGAAATAAAACAGTTCATTATGAACATCACTCACTTTGGTCATCTATACTGTAACAGCTTATGTCACATTTTCATCAAACTTCACAGAGTAGTACTGAATTAAGTTAAATATGTTCAAAAACTTATCCATCTCCGTCAATTTAATCATCTGTTCCTGTTTGTGGAGCAAATTACTTCTATCCTTTTGTTAGATCATTACGAAAACATGCTTATTTTAGATATATAGAAAATTTTACCTCCAAAAACTGAACATTTTCAGATAAAAAAAACTCTGAAATTTGTCATATTCAGGCTCAAAACATAGATTTTGAGTTCTCGTTAGAACTGCCTCGGCGAGGTGGTTCTAGCGAGTACCCACAATCTATGTTTTGAGCAAAAATAAGAAAAATAATGTTTACTCCTGTAAACCCCAGTTTTACTATATAAAAGTGGGGTTTAAGGAGGTCAAAATCATATAGATGATTCGTGATGTAGTCGTAAAACTTCACAGAAATGATCTGTATGGTAACAGTGTAGGATACTAAAATTTTAGCAGGGTTTATACCCTTGGCACTGCATCAGGGCTGTTGTGTATGGATTATAAAAACATTAACATATAACTATAAGCCCTTCTGATGTGAATATAATTACAAACAATACAATTGTAGTGTGGTGCAGAGTAACTCTTCCTGTACTTTCTTAACCCATTTTAGACTGAATAAACTCCCCTTACCCAACACACTACATATTGGAGGTCTAATTCATGCTATGTGATTTAAATATTCGTAGAGAAAATGGCTTAAATATCTGCAAATGGTGGAGACACTGATCAGATGCCATATTCTGTGGCATCTGATCTGGGTCTGCACCATTTGCCAATTACCCTTTTTGGGGGTCTTCAGACTAAAATGAGTTAAAGACAAGCTAATGACCACTTCTATAAGATCATCTACTTGGGACTTTCTCCTAGAAAATACCAGTAATGTTAAAGATGTGTGAATACTCACCGTTTTCCCAGTTTTGTACTGAAAAAGAAAGAACAGCAAAATAGTCATTTTATGTATTAAGTAACAATTTATATTTTCGACAATTTTAATAACAATATCTAAAATATAGCATTAAACAAGAAAATATATCATACACAAAGTTGTTCATTCATTACTTGATTCTACAATAGACAGAAGATGATCAAACTTGGCACTATTTACCACTGTGTTAATTAACCCTTGTCCTGCTGAATAAATTAAGATGCCATACCCACTTCTAATTTTCAGCCAATCAGATTACTTGATCCAGGTTGTTATTACAAATTCACATATTTAATAGAAAACAGTGCAGATCCAGATCAGTTGGCTTCTTCAGAAGCCAACTGATCTGGATCTACACTGTTTGCAAAGTCAGGGTATATCCGGGTTCAGCAGGACAAGGGTTAAAATTTTCTTCATATGCACTCTTCTTTTGTTTGTGTTGAGGTTTTACAGCCCAGTCAACCCAATGGGGTCATGTCGAGCGCGGTCAGTTTACCTAACCACACATTTACTGGGCAGGCTTAGTCCTTTAAGCGGTTAAACAGTATTGTGGACATTCTTTCGCCAGAAACTGACAACTGCCCTTCTTGAATCAGCGGAAGGGAGAGAATGACCATAGAAAATATTTCATGATCAGTCTCCATGAAAGAATGTTGCCGACCTCGGCGGGGGTTGAATCCGCAGCCTGGTCTCCAGTCGGACGGCGCATCCGAGCCACTAAGGCCAACTATTCACTCTTATTTATTCTTTGTACTTTGTACTATAAAATGAAATACAAATATTTTTCACTATAATGCACAAATACTGACCAGACTGTGAATGATCATGCTGATCTTTGTCTAGATATTTTGAATTTGTTCAAAGATCCTTTTCTCTTAACCCTTTAAGGACTAATAAGAAGTGCAGCAAACAACATTCTGATTTTGTGTATTTTTCAGAGAAAATAAGGCCTTTTAACTCTTTAAGCACTAATCACAGATGCAGCAATGACATTTATATTTTTTATTTTGTATTTTTCAGAGCAAATAAGGCTGAACAATGTGTATGAATCTTATTATCACTGGAGAATCATAGCAAAAATTAGAATGTCATCTGCTACGATTCTGTTAAGAGCTTTAAGGGATGATGTGTTCCAACCTACCTTTGTAGAAGCAACATAACAGGCTTTTACTGTTAATACAACAGCGTTCATCAAGTTCTTGGCTGCCTGGATAAGGGATGTCGCACTGTCAAGCTGGAAAACAATAGATCTATTTGAATAAACATTCCAGCATTTCTATGAGACTGTCCGGCATACACAATCATGCATAATAATTTTCTTCACTAAGACGGTAATATTTACATAAGAACCAACCAATTTACACAAAAAAAATGTGATCATATATCAGAAATGATTTCATGATGATGATTTAGTGTCTTATGTCCCTTTCAACTTTATTTAAGTCATATCAAGATGATCGAAAGATGATAAGAAAATTTGAAAACAGCTGCACTCAAACCATAAAGCTTGTCACTTACATGCAAAAGCAAGATTCAGTGTCCCTCGTCCAAATAAAAATGAGCCAGCACATGACAAAACTTACAAAATGACATGTTCCCAGCGAAGACTCAGATCAGCCTGGGCATCCGCCCAGTCTGATCAGAGTCTTTGCTGTCTGCATGAAGGAAGCTTGGGTCCTTAGCCATCCACTGAGCTACCCAATGGTCCTTAGCCATCCACTTAGCTACCCAATGAGTGCACAGAGAAGACTGATCAGACTGGGCAGATACCCAGGCTGATCTGAGTCTTCGCTGGGCGCACATGCCATTTTGTAGGTTTTGTCTGGCTTAAATGATATTTTATACTGCTGGATGGTACTGCGTAGTTATAAAATGAGAATTCAGAACATAGCAAAGCAGCTTCTGTCCTTTTGACATCCATTGGAACACGTTTTTTGCATAGCGTTTTATTCTGTATGAAAATGTTTTGTTATGACTGACCATACCTTATCAGGAACCATTAGTCTTTTCTGTTTCTGTATTTGGTTTTCAAATATTTACTATAAAATTAATTTTAAGGCCAAAAATGGGTCTGACCTATGCAATTTCTATAGTGAACTGAATTTTTGAATTTAAAAAAAAAAAAAAAAAAAAAAAAAAATTGGGGGGGCTTTTTTTCATTAATTTTAAATAACAGATGTTTCATAACAATACTGTGAACATTTCAGAAATTTAAAAAAAAATATGGAACTTGTTGAAAACCTTCATCAAGACTACCTACCCTATCAAGTTTTGCAGCCATTTATGCTATGGAGAAAAAGTGAAAATATTGGATTTTTAAAAACAATTGACAAGAATAAAACTTTTTTGTGCATAGGTAGTATTGACAAATGGTTTTATACTAAATCGTGCTAAAAGTTTGCAAATTTACTTCTGTGTAAAGCGTCTGGTACTAAATGACTCTCTGAAAGATGTCGAAAGGAGAGAAGACATGTTTGTAAGTACTAGTATTTACTACTGGAATTATTTATCTGTTGTTTTTAAGCCTTATTATAATAAGAGGACTAGATGCACTGGGTAAATTTTCCGCTATCTTTATTACAAGGGAGAAACCTCCTGTGACTTCCTGTTCGCTTTCCTACACACCAAGGCCCAGTTGTTCAAAACTAACAATGTCGTTAGTTAACGTATCGTTAAAACTTTGATCATTAAATATGGCATATACGCTAATATTTTTGCTGAAAAAATTTGCAAAAGCTACTCACATTTTTTCAGCAAAAATACCTATGAATTAGATATTGTACTTACTAGAACAGTGAACATTTTGACCACTAACGAGCTCGTTAAGCTAACGATGCTATGAACAACTGGACCCAAGTTCTGAAAAGGAGTCCACTCTACAACAAAAGAATTTGTTCCCAAAGGGAGCAAAGTCTTCCCTTTAAGAGTAGATCCCCTTTCAAAAGGCAGTTAAAACAATTTTGACAGAGTAGCTCCCCTTGAAAGTGTATCCATTCTACTTGTTATCCGAAAAATCTGATTTAGTATCACTTGGTTGAAAGTACTATCTTACCCCTGATACTATAAGTTCTCCACTGACACTCTGAACGTCTGCTTTCACTTTACTGGTAATATTTAACTGATGGCAATATAGGGCTATTCTCTGGAGATATGCCAATAAATCTTTCTTGGAACTAGAGTCTGGACACTGAAAAAAAAAATAAAGAAAAAATAATATATGATGAGATGCAGGAAAAGGGATCTTTTGTCATATGCAAGCAACAAAGGCCCAGATCAACATGCACCTTTCTAGTTCTGAATTCTCTGCTCAAAGAATCAATAACGTAATAATCCTAAGTATTGGGACACCTTATTTACTTACCATACTTGCCTAAAAATTTGAAATAGTCCACCGAACTACCTCTTGATTTGCCTTGAATACTGCTTTATGTATGGCAAACAGTGTAGACCCTGGTCAGACGTCGCATCCTGCGGCGTCTGACCTGGGTCTACACTGTTTGCAAAGGCCTATCTGTCCCAATATTTAAAGTTATTATGGTGGATACCGAGGAATATGTTGGTAAACAGAACAAGAATTCCGCGGAAGGCGTCATCGCACCTGCTGGCGCAAAAGTCACAGGAGCCACAATCAGAATGTGGTTATTAAATAAGTTTATTTCATTCTTAGCAGTGCTTACTTGGAAAACTGGGTTGAAAAAAATGTAGACAAAGTGCCTAGTGGGGCACATATATTCCAGGCCAGTCCCATTCCCTCTTATGGCTATATCTTCAGCACTGACTTTTCGTATCATACAGCCCAATGATAATGGAACGTTGACGTAAAATGTGTACAAGTCACTGGAGCATGAAATATAGGTCAAGGTCACGGGTCAAGGTGCCTGCTAATTCAGAACATCAAGGAGAAGCACAATGCAAGGTATGGTGGTTGTAGGCCTTATAGTTGAGGAGTTATCAAACATCAATGTAAAATGTGTCAAATATAGGTCAAGGTCACTGGGTCAAGGTACCTGCCAAGCCAGGGCAATGAGGTGAAGCACTATGCAAGGTTTAGTGGTTGTAGGTCTTATATTTGAGGAGATACCGAACATCAATATAAAATGTGTCAAAGTCACTGGAGTGCACAATATAGATCAAGGTCACCAGGTCAATGTACCTGTTGAGTCAGTACATCGAGAAGAAGTGCTATATAAGGTTTGGTGGTTGAAGGCCTTACAGTTGAGGACATATGGAAGGGTGACCTAAAAGGTGTAAAAGTCAATGGAGCGTGAAATATAGGTCAAGGTTACCCAGTCAAGGTACCTGCAGAGTCCGTACATTGAGGAGAAGCACTATGCAAGGTTTGATGGTTGTAGGCTTTATAGTTGAGGAGATATTGAACGTTGATGTAAAAGGCACTGGAGCGCAAAATACAGGTCAAGGTCACCGGGTCAAGATATCTGCCAAGTCAGTACATATAGGAGAAGCACTATGCAAGGTTTGGTGGCTAGAAGTCTTACACTTGAGGAGATCTGGAACGTTGATGTAAATTATGTCAGTCAATGCAGCCAAAATATAGGTCAAGGTCACCAGGTCAAGGTATCTGCTAAGTCAGTACATTGAGGAGAAGCACTTTGCAAGGTTTGATGGTTGTAGGCCTTATAGTTGAGGATATATCGAACGTCGATGCAAAATATGTCAAAGTCACTGGAGTGCAAAATATAGGTCAAGGTCACCGGGTCAAGGTACCTGCCAAGTCTGTACATCTAGAAGAAGCACTATGCTAGGTTTGGTAGTTGTACGCCTTATAGTTGAGAAGATCTGGAACGTCAACGTAAATTGTGTCAAAGTCAATGGAGCGCAAAATATAGGTCAAGGTCACTGGGTCAACATATCTGCCAAGTCAGGAGGTCAGGGAGATGTGTCATGCAAGGAATGATGGTTGTTGTAGAATTGTAGTTGATTAGAATACTAACTTTGACATAAATGTCGAACTTCGACATAACAGAACTGTTAAGAGACAGAGAGACGAACAGACAGACAAATGGAAAAATGGGCACCTATGTCACAAAGTCGGGAGGTCAGGGAGATGTTTCATGCAAGGTTTGATGGTTGTTTAGTCTTGTAGTCGATTAGAATACTAACTTTGACATAAATGTCGAACGTTGACATAAATGTTGACAGACAGATGGACGGACGGACTGACGGACGGACGGACTGACGGATGGACGGACAGAAAATCGGGCGCCTATATCGCACCCTGCTACCAGCAGGTGCGATAAAAACTGTGAGCAAAAGTACATGCGTCTGTCTTGTTCTGCAGGGCTGACAAGGTTACCTTATTGACCCGACATAAATGAGTGACAGACTGATAGCCAGAATTGTTAATTTGCCTGGTCATGACTGACTACGACTATCACCACCTAATGCATGCTAAATTATTGTATGTTCATAGACGGATGAAGAGTCCAATCTGCTCTGAAATGTCTGCCAAAGATTGGGCAGGATAGAGCAGAAGATGACAGCTAAATTTTCTTAAAATTACAGCCGTCATTTGAGATTTTATGTACTAATACATGAATAATAATAATAATAATAAAAAATAACGAAATACAAAAATATATAAAAGTTAATTTTAAAACCACAAACTTACATCTTCTTTAAATCTGTTCATCTGAATTATCATAATGCACTAATTTCACAAAGAGAAAATTTGAAAACAAAATAATAAATTCAAACAGCCAAGCTCAACAATATTCCAAAATGAGTTTAAGATTACTTATAGCCTCGAGATACACTCTCTCAGAAACTGGGCAGTGTTAAAGTCATTCAGGCAACATTTCAGGGTATCTTTGTAGCATTTCTTCTGTCCATTACCAAAAGACAGAATAACTACCTTGTCCCTATTTATTCCGAGTGGCTGAGGATAACAAAACTATATACCACACTGATCCTATATATACTGTCATTTCAAATCTATACCAAACTTATCCTAAAATTTGAATGTCTTATTTTAAAATTTGAACATGTCTATTTTACTACATGCTGATGTGTCTAAAATCTACCTGACGACAGGCAAACTTATCACACCCCACTTTCTTCAGCATCTGGTCTTGCTAAGGCCTGTCTGTCCCATATAGGATGAATATGGTAGTACAAGTTTAATAACTTACTTGTTCTGCTATTCTGTTGGCAAGAGCATCAAGCCTGGTACCAGCCTCGGAAATTTTCTTGGCTGCATTAATAACATCCATGGTACTTTTCAATGGTCCCCGACCCCTGAATCAGTAAAATAACCTTTAGCATGCTGAAGTTTACAAAAGCATCACAAAGCACTGCGTGATACTGCAGCACTAATATATGCTGAAACTAGAAAGCTTACAGGATACCCTCTACAAAACATACAATTTATGTCTGTCAATGTATGGATTTCATTTGATTTGGATGTAAGAAACTTTTAGTAAAATTTTAATGTTTCACTAACTGACCATGGATGGACAGATGGATGGAAGGATGAACAGACAGACTCACAAGTCCATTACAGGTCACACTCTGTCAGTCAGTCACTTGTGCAATAACAAACTCGGAGGAATTGTTAAGAAGAAGTAGTTGGTGATTTGTTTGTGTTGAGGTTTTACGGCCCAGTCAACCCGATGGGGTCATGTTGCGTGGTCAGTCTACCTAACCACATTTTGACTGGGCAGGTTTAATCCTCTAAGCGGTTAACCAATATAGTGCATATTCTTTTGCCAGAAACTGACAACTGCCCTTCTTGAATCAGCTGAATGGAGAAAATGACCGTAGAAAATAACTCATGATCAAATCTCCACAAAAGAATGTTGCAGACCCGGCGGGGGTCGAACCCTCAACCTCCTGATCACCAGTTGGACGCGCATCCAACTGAGCCACCAAGGCCAACTGAGTATTTGGTGATAATTCTGGGATAATTTTTTCTTATTTCTCCATAAAAACATATGTTGTGGGTACTCATTAGAAGTGCTTCTAATGAGTACCCACAGCATGTTTTTATGGAGAACTAGAGAAAATTATCCCATAATTATCACCAAATACTCCTTCTTAACAAGTCCTCTGTTCTGTATTTACCCTTAGTACTAGACCAGAAAGGCCTGAGCAAATTGTCCGGATCCGAGATCAGGTGCCACAGAGATCACTGCTTGCCACTCATTCAGCAGTTTTTAGGCTCATCAACATGGGGTAAAGTGGGCTTATTCAAATTTTAGGAAAGCATGGTGAGGTGTTAAAGTATACAAATATTTAGGGTACATATGGTACTTTGCTGGCTGTCATTACAGACAACCATCTTCATACCGACACTTGATACAACGATAAAATTCGTATTTGACTGTGACAAAATATTCACTCAAGAGGTAACAATTAGTCACAAATTATACCAGAATATTGAATTTAATACTTTTAAGAAACATATGTTTTGGATATTTGTTAGAATTGCCTCATTGAGGCGATTCTAACAAATATCCAAAACATATGTTCTATAAGGTAATAAGAACAAAACAAGACCTTTCTTACATATCAATCTGCTCATTAAGTATTCTATACAACAACAAATTCATTTTAACGGCAAATCTTTGGGAACATATGCTGTCGTTGTTTGTTTGTGTTGAGGTTTTACGGCCCAGTCAACCCAATGGGGTCATGTCAAGCGCGATCAGTTTACCTAACCACACGTTTACTGGGCAGGCTTAGTCCTCTAAGCGGTTAACCAGTATTGTGCACATTCTTTCGCCAGAAACTGACAACTGCCCTTCTTGAATCAGCAGAAGGGAGAGAATGACCGTAGAAAACATTTCACGATCAATCTCCGCAAAAGAAAGTTGCCGACCTCGGCGGGGGTTGAACCCGCAACCTCCTGGTCTCCAGTCGGACGTCATCCAACTGAGCCACCGAGGCCACCAGAATATTGAATTTAATGCTTTAAAGAAACATATGTTCTGGATATTTGTTAGAATTGCCTCATTGAGGCGATTCTAACAAATATCCAAAACATATGTTCTATAAGGTAAAAAGAACAAAACAAGACCTTTCTTACATATCAATCTGCTTATTAAGTATTCTGTATAACATCAAATTCATTTTAATGGCAACGTCTTTGGGAACATATGCTATCTTTGTAACAAGGGTTCACTGTACAAATATTTACCTGGTAAAATCTGTCATCTCCATCATAATCATACACATCTGTTTAGCTTTCACGATGATGTCATTGCCGCTGTCATCCCATTTCGCCACTTCCATGTCTAACTTGGCCTTCTCCATACGGAACATTTCAAACTGGGCTTGGATTTTCTCTTTCTCCTCTTGTGGTAATGCCCGCATCATGGCACGGTCAGATTTACCATGGATATCATCTTGATCTGTCTGCCAACTCGCTGAAACCATTCCAAATACATGATCATTTAAGACAGCCTGATGATTACAAATTTAGACGAATCTGCAATAATTCAAATTAACCCTAGTCCTGCTGAAACTGGATATGTCTTGCTTTGGCAAACAGTATAGAGCCAGATCAGTTGGCTTCTGAAGAAGCAAAATGATCTGGCTCTGCACGGTTTGCCATCAAGTATGTGAATTTATATCAACAATCTGGATCAAGTATTGGCTGAAAATTAGAAATGGGCATGGCATCTTAATTTATTCAGCAGGACAAGGGTTAATATGTTATAAAGTGGGCACTCATTAGAAGTGCCATGCCAATGTGCTTTCTACACTGCCAAGAGTTCAGCTATTTTCAACTCGATGAAATACGATGCATTTTTTGCACCCGAGAACTTAAACAATAAACAACGTTCTGGAAAGTACTGCATTTTATACATAGGAGCATTATTTTTTTATAAAAAGAATGTGCAGAAAATCCAATGTGTGGTAAATGTGGGTGCATGTAACACACAGCAAAATATGGTACATCTTCAGCCAAAAGTAGATGTCAAAAGACATTTCCATTTTAACAAATATCTTTTTCTAATTTAGTGTTGAAGCATACTTTGTTGGTGGTGAAAGTCAGTAAAACAAATTACCTGTGCCAAACAGAAATGACAGACAGAATCTGTCATTTAAAGCTGATAAAGAACTGATAATGTAGCTGTGACATGGAAAATGACATCAAGGACACACAAACTTTACAAACTATTTTCAATGTCCCTGTGATGTATTCATGGAAATTTGGCAAGAATCCACCTATTGGATCAACAATTAGGTGCAGCTAAAACCTACCCAAATGTGGATATAGGAAGTGATAGGTCTGCGTCAAAAACAGTATATCCTCACTTTGAGTATGGGATATTCTTTTTGCAAGAAATTACCTTACAAATGTCTCAACAAGAAAGTTCTAATGATATGACACAATGTATATTTTGTGGAGATATATTTTCTATCTACTTACATCTACTTCTAGAGTCGTACATTTCTGCTTCATCTTCTAGGTCTGTATCTGTTTCTATCTCATCTGGTGCCTGAAACATCAATTATATTATCATAATATAATTCAAGAGTCGTAATTTACACAAAATGGATGCTGTACCTACAATTTAAAAAAACAACAACTGTTTTCTAGGTTTATTTTTGTATTGTTTTACTTATCAACTATTTACAAGTAACAAAATAATGTGGCTATCCACATATAACATCATAAGCAACAGGCTCACATGATGTCATTATTTAAAAAAAAAAAAAGACAAAATGGTGTCAAAAAATACTACGTTTAACAGCCACTTAAAAATAGTTTAATTTTCTGAAGGTCGCCAGGAAAGTATGAAGATACATTCAAAATTTTATTATTATTTTTTTTTTTTCTATTGTTTACAAATGGTACTTTTGTTATTGAAAATTGAATAACTTTTGCACAAGAATCTGCAAAGCATGTCTGAGGAGCAAACATTCATGTATCACTCCATATCGGCACTCTTACTTGATACTGCATGTTTACCCAGACGCCGTTGAAACTACCGTGAAAGTAGCCATAACATGATTTTGCTTTTAGTGACATTTCAGAGCAATGATGTCACACCAAACTTTGTCACACATTGTGCAGGCTCAGAATTTTAGATAATAAAAATGCCTATTTTGAGGCTACAAACATCTGAAAATGATGCAAAATATTTATAGCTAAAATAGGGTTATCGCACTGATATTGGTAAATATTGCTTTGTGTTTAGATTTCAAAGGACACTGGCAAGCTTGCGCCCTTTCATATCCCACCTCTTGACAATATTCACCAATATCAGAGCAATAATATTCTAGTTTGCAAGACTGTTTTAAGTGGCCAGTGAAGGCCCTAATCAGACTGCATAATTGGGAAAGCTGATCTGGCATTTGTTGTTGAAATATAGCATAAGGGCTGACTCCATGCGCTTCACATGACACACACATACCCTATTCATTAGTACAGCCTGGCGTATATCTCTGACCCCATCATAAACCAGTCTACTGGCATCAATAAACTCATTCTCATCAATATCACCAGTGGGGTTCTGGCTTAGGGCATCTACAGCCATCTCTACTTTCTCCGCAAAGTTTGGCATCACTAGAAAACATAATTAAAACAGTCACACAGACATTCTCTTTTACTCCCTGAATGGTCACAGCAACATAACATGAAATAAGATATTTTGTGAAATAAACATTGAATATCATATATTGTCCTTTCAACATCACTCAGAAAGATGTTTTTTTTTTGCCTGACGTTTTATTTAAAATGCTAATACTTTGTTCTTATGACCGTATCTTATCAGAAACCATGTCTTTTCAGTTTCTGTGTTTTATTCTCAAATATTCACCCTAAAATTAAATTTACACCCAAAACTTGGTCTGACCTATGCATTTTCTATAATAAAATGATTTTTTTTTTAATTTTGATCTGAGAAAATATATTTTATTTTTCTTTACTGAGTTTGAATTATTGTGAAAATTTCAGAAAATTTGAACAAGCATAACTTGTTGAAAATCTGCCTCCAAGTTACCTACCCTACAGATTTCTGCATAATTTGCTTTCATTTTTACTATGGGAAAAAGTGAAAATATTTGACTTTTTAAAAACCAATGATTAGAATAAAACTTTTATGTGTATGGGTAGTTATGACAAATAGTCCATTTGACACTTCTATATGCCCCATACATAACCTAGAAATGTTGAGTACAATGAAGTTTTTTTGTTTCTTTGCACTGTTCTGGTGTTCTAGAGTAAATATAGCTTGGTTGCCAAAAGGGCAAGTCTGGGCAACTCATTTAATTTGCATAAATCCAAGATGGCTGCCAGACGCCATCTTGAGAAAGTAACTTTTTAAATGAATGTCATAGAATGGTAAAAAAAAATATGTCTTTTTAGGGGTTACCTGGTATGCAGAATCCAATTCTGATGTTATTTTTTTCATTTTTATGTCCCCGAATAACCAAATCCATAATGGCCACCAGCCGCCATCTTGAAAAATGACTTTTTAACTAATTTTCATAGATTGTCGACTAATTTTCATAAAATGTTATGAAATATGTCTTTTTATGGGTTTTCTAATAATACTATGCAGAATCCAATTCTGATGTTATTTGTACAGTTTGATGTCCCGGAAGAACCAAATACAAAATGGCCGCCAGCCGCCATCTTGAAAAACGACTTTTAACAAATTGCCATAGAATGTTATGAAATGTCTTCATAGGGATATTCCAGTATGCAGAATACATTTCTGATTTTTTTTCAGCATTTTTAGTTTTATGTAACTATTGGGATGCTACTAAGAAAAATGTTATCTGACAAATACCAGGATATATCTGCCAAAGACCACAAGAGGATGCGGCGAGCTGGTGAAGTTGTAATTGACTATGACCTCTCCATAGCAAGTCATCTGCCAAAGAGAGATGCGATTATGAAAAGCAAATGGATTAAGCAGACACTTGCCAGTGTGTTGGGTACCTTTGATCTAGGAGTGAGTACTACAATGGAGACATGTGATGACTGTACATTTCTTCACGATGAAGCTGACATCACGATGGTATCCTTTGTACTTGAGGCTGCTAAGTCAGGTCAGAGTCTAATCCATGTACTCAGTGACAACACAGATGTGTTTGTTTTGCTTGTGTATTGGGTGAATTGGGCAAACGTGCAACGCAAGATACAAATGGAGCACTGGGGTGGATCAGTTCTTGATATCAATGCCACCTGTGCTGATCTTGGTCAGAAATGCTTGCAGCTACCTGGTATGCATGCATTCAGCGGTTGTGATACGAATTCGTATCCTATTGGCAAAGGAAAGTTTGGCATTGTCCAAGGCAGAGGCACAACAGAGGCAATCTTTGTAGTCAGACAGCTGCAAGAGAAGTATCTAGCTGCCATCAAGAGACTCTACATGGTTTTTGTAGACCTGGAGAAGTATTTTATGTCACCGGGGCATCCAACTGATATTGGATGATATTGGCTTACAGTTGGGATAGGCCTGCTGTCCTTGCAGCAGGTAAGGGTAGAGGGGGGATGTGTTTATTTCTTCTTTTCCTTCACTTTCATTCATTTTCCTTTCTCCCCTGTCCCTCTCTTTCCTCTACTATCTCTTCTATCTCCTCCTTTTCTCTGGGAGACGACACAAAATGACCCACAAGGGTTGACGTGTCGTTAAACCCCAACTCAATCAATTAGACCTGGAGAAAGCGTTTGACCGAGTGCCTCAGAATGTCATCTGTGGGTGCTGAGAAAACTTGGTGTGGAGGAGTGGATTGTGCAACTGGTGCAGGAGATGTATGCCAATGTGCTGAGCCATGTCCGTGTTGGTGAGGGATACAGTGAAGAGTTTCAAGTGAAGGTCGGTGTTCACCAAGGCTCGCTACTCAGCCCGCTGCTCTTCATCATTGTGCTTGAAGCCTTGTCATGCGAGTTCCGCTCTGGGGTCCCCTAGGAGGAAGATGACCTTGTTATCATCGCTGAATCACTTGAGGAATGTGTCAGGAGGCTCTTGACTTGGAAAGAAGCAATGGAGGAGTAAGGACTTAGAATAAATGCTGGAAAGATGAAGATCATGATCTGTGGTATGGGCCTGGACCTCCTGCAGAGTTCAGGCGAGTTTCCATAAGCCGTCTGTCGCACTAGAGTGGGCAGCAATAGCATCTTCTGCAACGGCTGCAAGCACTAGGTTCACAAGAAATGCAGTGGGCTCAAGCGCTTGACAAACGACCCTGATTACAGATGTACACGGTGCCAGGGAACTGCATGCCCCTTGGACGGCAGACCTCAGAGGAAAGTCCAAGTCAGACCTGACAAGTTGGTGGTAGCTTCCTTGTGCTACCTAGGA